>JANRMT010062837.1:37198851-37223792 GCA_026402145.1 Polypterus bichir lapradei | reverse complement strand
GAACTTGAAAAGAAATATTTTTTGGAATGTGATCGCGCAAGTCAGTACATCGAGCCCGCGTGCTATTGTGGTTTTGCTTGTGTGCTTCAGTAAGTTACCGTCCCCTCGCTCTTACTTTTTTACCGTTCATCTAATGAATACACTGAGTATGGCTTTACCAAAACAATCATTGATCGCGAATAAAGTATCCATTATTCATGAAGCTTCAATAGGTGAATAGGTGATCTGTCTTTCTGCGTTAACCGCATGCGTTTTCATACGTCTCAAACTAAGGGGATGCGAGGTTAAAATAAATCGAGAAGCGCGCGTACATACTTAGTGCATCCCCTCTCGGGAATCGAACCTCGGACGTGGGCGCTACAGGCGAATGCTTTACCATCGCGCCACTGCGTGTGGTTTATCTATTCGAGTGTAGCAGTGTAATTAGGTTTTTGTTCAGCACTCTTTGGAACTGTTACTTTTTGTCTGCGCACTGCGTCAGTTCACGTGAGCCGCTGAATATGGTTTTATATGTCAGTCGCTCGCTTCTAATTGTTTCGCTGCCTTCTTAATTATATAATGCATGTTTTCTAAAGCGCGTTTTGTAGCTCTTCCTGGCTTTCTACGTAATGCGTGATTACGTGAGAGGCGTGATGATGTCATACGGAACTCCGCCCCTCCAGCTCAACTCCATTACAGTAAATGGAGAAAAGCAACTTCCAGTTATGACCATTACGCGTAGAATTTCGAAATGAAACCTGCCCAACTTTTGTAAGGAAGCTGTAAGGAATGAGCCTGCCAAATTTCAGCCTTCTACCTACACGGGAAGTTGGAGAATTAGTGATGAGTCAGTCAGTCAGTCAGTCAGTCAGTGAGTGAGTGAGTGAGTGAGTGAGGGCTTTGCCGTTTATTAGTATAGATATATATATATATATATATATATAAAATAATATCTATAATACTGCATACAAGAAAATGCTTCTCATAATTACAATCTGTTCTGTTGTTCAACCTTTTCTGCAATATAATATAATTTATATGATATATAATAATATAATTTTGAATTTCCCCTGGGATTAATAATTTAAAAAGTAAAAGTTTTCACCATTCCTCTAACCAAAAAAAATGCATACTACTCAAAAAACTAAGGGAACACTTAATTATTACAGTCTAACACCAAGTCAGTTAAGCTTCTGGGATATCAGTCTGTGCATTTAGGGAGCATAAGTGATGTGAATCAACTACACCTGCTTTGGTGCAAATGAAGTTGACAACAGGTACACTGGAGAGGCAACAGCAACACAACCCCCCAAAAAGTAATTGTTTTGCAGTTGGTGGCCACAAACAATTGCTATCTCTCTCCTTATTTTTCCTGATGGATTCTTCTCTAGTTTTGCATTTTTCTGGTGTCCTTGTCACTACTGGTAGTATGAGTCAGTACTTGCAGCTGATTCAATTTGTACAGGCAATCCAGCTCATCCAGGATGGGATATCCATGTGTGCTGTCATAAGTTTTGCTGTGTTTCCCATCATAACAATTACATAAAAAAATGAGCAAAGAGCAGTTCAGGAGTTTAATTATCCTTGTCAAAATGGTTAGAGCACCTTTGTTTCGTTGTCACTTCTGTCTTAAGCCACTCATTAGGGAAGTGTTCAGATCAGTACAAGTTGAAACAGCACATTAGGTATCTTGGTGTTGACATACTCGTATGCAAATATTTAAAATCTAAAATTAGAAATGAAAAAAATGTAATTGTTGGCTACAGAGAAATCTTACAATTTAAGGGTTTTACTGACAAAGGCTATGAGCCTATCACATCTAGTGTACCCAGAATTATCACTATGTATATGGATAAGAGAATGTACAATTCCATTGATTCCCTATTGTTCAAGTTAATTTGGAAGAACAAAGTGGAATATATTAGAAGAAATTACATTGTTAAAAAGTTACAATGATGGTAGCCTTATTTGAAATTGCTAACAATTAATCAGGTATTTACATTAAATTGGATTATGAAGTTTCTATCAGGCATAGACTCTGTCCCTGGTACTGAATCCTAAATTTGGTATTTAAGCATTGTGATGGATTAAAATTTTGCTGTCCTGTAATTTTAAATTCAGTAAGCTTCCAGTCAAACGTTTCAATTTTCACAAACAAGCACTCAGCTCAAGGAAAATTGCATGTAAACATAATGTTTCTCCCCACACTTACAAAACTTGGAACGATTAGTACATATTATTTGGCAACAAATCTTTATTTCTAAAAGAGTGGGCTAACCAGAACATTATGTTTCTGGTCTTAATGTGCCGGAAAATCTTTATACATTTTAATGATTTTGTAGTTTTGACAGGGGCAAGTGTTTCTTTAAACAGTTATACGAAGGTGACAAAGAGTTATGTCACATTGCCTGATTACAATCCATGACTTTTAATCAGTAGTGTTAATGTCATGGACAAGAAATGTGGCAATTACTTTATATAAAGAGCTTTAATCTCAGATCATAGCACTTCAAGAATTTATGTTAAATGGAAAGTTTTTATATTCCAAATTAAACTTGAGTAATATGTGAATTGTCTCATATAAATTTCTTGTCCCCAATAAAGTCCATCCATCCATCCATCCATCCATCTTCCAACCCGCTGAATCCGAACACAGGGTCACGGGGGTCTGCTGGAGCCAATCCCAGCCAACACAGGGCACAAGGCAGGAACCAATCCTGGGCAGGGTGCCAACCCACCGCAGCCCCAGTAAAGTCAAGGAAATTTATTTTAAAATTATTACTCTTACTACCCTTGTAACAAATTGCTAAATATATTTTGTAATGATTTGGTTTGAACAAAAAAAAGATGAAACCATTAATCTTTTTTTTTATTGCTTTATCCTCTCAAAAGTATTTTGGTCAGAGGTTGCTGCTCTATTAGCATATGTTTTATTAAACTTGTACAGATTTATGAAAGTATGATTTTTGTTTTAGCTACTCAAAAGAAATTAGATTGATTTCGATAATACCTTAAAATTAATTTGCCTCTTGGGGAATATATTCATAAAGCTAGACCCATAAACTCAAAACTTTAGATTTTTCTCTCGTTATTTAGAATCCCTCTTTAAGTCTAAGATCTTCTAGGCCAGTAACAGTGTAGAACTGCTAAAACATATTCCTTACTTAAAATCATTGTTAAATATCTATTTATTTGAATTTTTAATTTTGTATTTTATTGTACACATAATGTTTATGTATCCCCAACATCAATATTTATTTATATAGCATATTTTCATGCAAATAATGTAGCTCAGAGTGCTTTAAATGATGCCAAAGTGAAAGTTACAAAAAAAGAAAAGCAAATCTATATGAGCTTATAAAACAGATATACACCTAGTAGAAGAGTAGCATCATATATATATATATAATATATGGAATATTATGATGCAAGTCTCTAAAGATGAGTTCTTTAATAAAGTCAGATGGCTGGGAAGACAGAAAAAACAAACTACAGTTAAGCTGGAGGAAAAAAAAAATATCAATAGACTGCCAATCCCCTACTACCTTCTTAACAATAAATATTCCTAAGTCATTCCTTGAGTCATTCCCCATTCTGTTTTCATTTTCAATAATTGGTTTTTAGTTTTTGATACTGTATTTGTAATTTTGTAATTATAAACTTGTGAATAAAACAATGTACTGATTTTTTTTTTTAAATACAAGTGTTTATAATTATTACATACTTGGTCTGTTAATGTGAAGTCACTTTGTCTGTCACTGTTTTAATGAAGCATCTTGAAATGTCAGTAACTTAATCATTTATTTTAGCAGCCTGCATCATACAGTTCTGTGTGAAGGACAGCAACATTGGTAAGTTCTGTACTGTATGAGAAGCAAGCCGAATACTGGACACAAGCACAAGGGATCAGTTTAATGTTGCCAGTAAGGCTAAGGGCTTTAGGGGGGAAAGTGAAGAAAGTCCTCATGGAGAACATGCAAAATGTGCACATAGAATGAATGCGCAAGCCAAGAGTAGAGCCCAGGAATCTGGAGAAATGAGGCGGCATGGCTAACCATGTCTAGAAGTTGTTCAGACTGAACTAGTGGCTCTAAATTGGTTCGGAATGTTTTGAATGATAGAAATGGGCTTTTGCTTTGTGCAGGGCTGGGTTCTCTACTTCAGTGTTCTCAACCTTTCTGGTTACGCTACTCTCTTTTTCCAATATAAGTGATGAGAACACTGAGGTGGAGGACCCAGCTCATAATTATCTTTTTATATATCTTTTCATCCATCTATTGAATGAAGTAAAATTCTCAACGAATGAAATATAGTGGCTTGTGATATTTTCATAGTTTTAAAAAATATACCTAAAATTTTCTTTTTAGAGGTTGCAATTTAAAATTAATTTCTTGAAACGTGTGATTTCAACGTAATGCTACTGTTTGTTTTTTTAACTGCTTTTATAATATTTTTTTAATAGATTTAAATTCCTGATTCTGAAGACTTAAATTTTAACCCACAGTTTTGTTATAAATTAATAAAAAAAATGGATGAAGAGCCAGAAAGAGCTAAACGCTGGGAGGGAGAATTTGAACGGACATGGTGAGTTATAATGGTATAGCAACCATTAAATATTGCATAAGAAGGAACATTTTTTTAACTAAAAAGGAATTGTGTGGTAGCCAAGTTTTTTAATAACATTTTTTATATTTTTTTATTTTGAATATGTGTTAAATTTAATTTTGTAGCTCAAGATTAGAGGTAGATAATGATTACTGGGGTATTGTTTCTTTAAGAAGGGATGCTGGGTTGCAGGGCTTAATGGGAACTGGGAAGTTATTGTAAGTTTTAATTAATTGGGCTGTAGAAACATACAGTTTTGTTATTGTGTCTGTCTTGAGTTTCATTTATAACTGTAGAACTATGTAACGTGCAAAAATGCGTTTGGATTAATGTGAAAAACAAGAATTGGACCACGCGTAAGTTCCTGCCGTACCCACACATTGTTTTGCACGTACAGACTGTCTTTTTTTTTTTTTTCTTCTTCTTCTTTTCCTCCATAGGGAACTACTCGTAGAGGATGAATCCGGTTCCCTTAAACCATCTGTGGAAGATATTCTCTTTAAAGCAAAGAGAAAAAGGTAATATCATTGAATCAGTAGTGCTGGTGTTTTTTGTTATGGTGTTTAATTGTATCTTCATCCGCAAACAAAATGTATCAGTTTTATCATGATTTACAACAGATTGTTCTTCATTAGTTAATTTGCTTGATAACTTTCTGTAATCCCTTATGGTCTTTTGCTATGCCTTAAACCACAACCTTATGGTTTGAATTTAAGTCTGAATTTACAGTCTGAAGATAGAAATTGGACATTTATTTATTAGGGAGGGAACATTTACCACTTTTTACAGTTAACAATTTGGTGAAATTCCCAAAGGTTTTTACACCTTTTTTATATTTTAATCATCACTGTAACTGTTGTCAATTATTCTGCTTTTATAAAACACAGTTTGTGTTACTGTCAAGCATTTGTTAAGTGTATGTGATTATGCATGCATAACATACAATTTGGGCATCTAACTCTTTAATATAACTATTATAACCCACTTTGGACTAGATTAGTTTCACAGCAGGAGTTAAGGTGAAGTCATTTTTACCGAAGGACTCTATTATAAGTCCTGTCCGAATTGCTCATGTCACTAACTTTTTAAGTACTGCATGTTCACGTCTCAATAAAGATTACAGAGCCTTTTGCCTTCTATAAAAAGTCTGTCAAAAATAATCCCTGGTAGTCCTGTGCGAATCGGTATATCAGTAAAATTACGTTATTTGAGTTGCTGTACATTGAATTCAGGATAGGGTAATGTTCATTGCTCAGTAGGATGCTGTAGTTTTCGGTGTTGTTAGTAAGTATATGACTACATATGCATTGTCCTGATGTATGTGTTACCCATGTGTGCACGTTTTATTGCACTAGTTAGCGATCCAGTAGGAGTTTTGATATTGTTAAAAATCTGCATTTTTATGTTTACTTGTGGTTAAAGCAGACTGGACATAGACGATGTGTGGTTTATTTATGTCTGTTTATAGAATCTGACGTTAAAATAACTGGTTTAAAACATCTGAGGTAGTACATTTTTGTTTTTTTAAAAGACAATTTCAATGTAAAATATGGTGAAAAGGATTTCAGAGTAATTTTTTTTACCACATTGTAACAATACCATAATAATACCAAAAACAATTTACTTTTGGTGACGATAATCGTGATGTGAAATGTTTATATCATCATATCCCTAAATGTTATGCTAGAAATGGGCCTTACAAGCAAAATAAAAATAATATTTAGTCATCATTCTGTCTTTATCTGCCTTAAGTAATATACTTAACTCGTAGAAGGGTAATACTGTTATGTATGTTCAAACAATGTGTACATAATGCAAAAATAATGCCATACATATCTGTCATACTGTTTAAATCATAAACCACTCTGACATACTAATTATTACTTTCTACTTAAATTGCAAAATAAATGTCTTTGTTTTATAACCCTTAGCCTCAATATGAACTAAATGTTCATGCCTTATAACAATTGTTTCATAACATCACTGTAAAAGTATGAATGATTTACTCCATACCTGTAGAATTCATGATTTAAAAAATTTATTTTTAGTTGTTTGACTATTTTAAAGCATGATAGGCATAGTTTTTGAATAAAACAGTGATTTAAATGTTTCTTTACAGAGTAATCGAGAGTCAGGGGCAGATCAGACTTGGGATGGTAAGTGTATGGGATACCATTTACTTTTTTTTTTTTATTTATTATTATGAAAATCTTAACTTCTTTTACACCTTTGACATTTTTTCCTGTTTGACCATTCTTATGTTTTCAGAATTCATATTACCAGTAAGACAGATATCAGAAGGGCTTCTGTTTCCTGTAAATTTGAGAAGAAAGCAAAGGCATGAATTCTGTAAACAAAACTGCAATTCACAGAAAATTGCATTAGAGGGATCATATGTATATATGTATGTGTGTGTGTGTATAAAATATATATCAATTGGCGTTTGCCATAGAATACCAGAATTGGCAGGTTCACCACTGGTGCACTGTGCTTTTCACAGATCAGAGCAGGTTCACCCTGAGTACATGTGACAGACGTAAAAGAGTCTGGGGAAGCCGTGGAGAACGTTATGCTGCCTGTAACATTATTTAGCATGGCCTGTTTGGTAAGGGGTCAGTGATGGTCTGGGGAGGCGTATCCATGGAGGGATGGACAGACCTGTACAAGCTAGACAACTGCACCTTGACTGCCATTAGGAATCGGGATGAAATCCTACAACCTACAGTTGTGCTTGAAAGTTTTTGAACCCTTTAGAATTTTCTATATTTCTGCATAAATATGACCCAAAACATCATCAGATTTTCACTCAAGTCCTAAAAGTAGATAAAGAGAAACCAGTTAAACAAATGAGAGAAAAATATTATACTTGGTCATTTACTTATTAAGGAAAATGATCGAATATTACATATTTGTGAGTGGCAAAAGTATGTGAACCTTTGCTTTCAGTATCTGGTGTGACCCCCCTTTGTAGCAATAACTGCAACTAAACATTTTCCTTTAGAATTCTTTGATATAATTCAGAATTCATTGTTCCATCAATGAAGGCAAGCCGTCCTGGCCCAGATGTAGCAAAACAGGCCCAAACCATGATACTACCACCACCATGTTTCACAGATGAGATAAGGTTCTTATGCTGGAAAGCAGCGTTTTCCTTTCTCCAAATATAACGCTTTTCATTTAAACCAAAAAGTTCTATTTTGGTCTCATCCGTCCACAAAACATTCTTCCAATAGCCTTCTGGTTTGTGCACGTGATCTTTAGCAAACTGCAGACGAGCAGCAATGTTCTTTTTGTAGAGCAGTTGCTTTCTCCTTGCAACCCTGCCATGTACACCATTGTTGTTCAGTGTTCTACTGATGGTGGACTCATGAACATAAACATTAGCCAATGTAAGAGAGGCCTTCAGTTGCTTAGAAGTTACCCTGGGGTCCTTTGTGACCTTGCCGACTATTACATGCCTTGCTCTTGGAGTGATCTTTGTTGGTCGACCACTCCTGGGGAGGGTAACAATGGTCTTGAATTTCCTCCATTTGTACACAATCTGTCTGACTGTGGATTGGTGGAGTCCAAACTCTTTAGAGATGGTTTTGTAACCTTTTCCAGCCTGATGAGCATCAACAACTCTTTTTCTGAGGTCCTCAGAAATCTCCTTTGTTCATGCCATGATACACTTCCACAAATGTGTTGTGAAGAGCAGACTTTGCCCTGTTCTTTAAATAACACAGGGTGCCCACTCACACCTGATTGTCATCCCATTGATTGAAAACACCTGACTCTAATTTCACCTTCAAACTAACTGCTAATCCTAGAGGTTCACATACTTTTGCCACTCACAAATATGTAATATTCGATCTTTTTCCTCATTTAATAAATAATATTTATGTCTCATTTGTTTAACTGGTTTCTCTTTATCTACTTTTAGGACTTGAGTGAAAATCTGATGATGTTTTAGGTCATATTTATGCAGAAATATAGAAATTCTAAAGGGTTCACAAACTTTCAAGCACAACTGTACTGTCAGACCCTATGCTGGTGCAGTGGGTCCTGGATTCCTCCTGGTGCATGACAATGCCTGGCCTCATGTGGTGAGAGTATGCAGGCAGTTCCTCGAAGATGAAGGAATTGATACCATTGACTGGCCCCCACGCTTGCATGACCTAAATCCAATAGAACACCTTTGGGACATTATGTATCAGTCCATCTGACACTGCCAGCTTGCACCTCAGACTATCCAGGAGCTCAGTGATGCCCTGGTCTAGATGTGGGAGGAGATCCTCCCAGGACACCATCTGTCGTCTCATTAGGAGCATGCCCCGATGTTGTCAGGCATGCATACAAGCATGTGAAGGCCATACAAACTACTGAGTACGATTTTGAGTTGCTGAAATGAAGTTTCGGCAAAATGGACTATCCTGCAGCATCATTTTTTCACTTTGATTTTCAGGGTGTCTTTGAATTCAGCCCTCTGTAGATTGATAATTTTCGTTTCCATCAAATGATCTGTCATTTTCATTCCTAAAACATTACCCAGTCCATATCGGTATAGATATCCAGCATGGTTTTTCCCCCCATTGAGATCTGATATGTTTTCAAAGTGTTCCTTTAATTTTTTTGTGCAGTTTATATATGATTTACTTTTTTTTATTCAGTTTTTTTTTGTCAATATTACTTCCTATTTTGCCTTGATTAGTGTTTTCTCTGTTTATTTTGATTTCCTTTTAACCCAATTTTCTCTTTCTTAGTGCTATATTTTTATATTGATTCTGATATATATTGATTGACATATCTTTACAATTGTACAGATGCGGCACATGTATATTGTTCTTGATGCTTCAAGGACAATGGAAGACCAGGACTTAAAACCAAATCGGCTCACTTCCACTCTCAAGGTAGCACTGAGTCTCTCTCTCTGTCTGCATTTTAGCAGTATATTCAAAACTGTCATGCTCCATTTCTGAAGTGGTTGTTTATAACCATCAATTTTGGCAGTGTATGCAGGTTTATACTACCCCAATTATACTACAATTGTGTATTCTTATGAATGTCTTTTATATTTATATTTGGAAATGTATATGTATATACACATATATGTACAGTATGTATACTATGTATAGTCTATAAAGTAATGTTTCAATTTATGAAAGGACTTATTAAAGTAAACATTATATAAGGTTATTAATTTAGATTGTAGTTGATCATTTGAAAGGTAGAATAAATTATGTAATTGGAAGAATTAGAACTTCAGCTTTGAATCTATTGCAGATAATTTAAAAGTTGCAACATTTATATTGAAAGGAAGATACATTTTTTTTTAAATTTGCAGATGAGATTGTCATTAAAATTTATGTCATCTTTTTCTTGATAAAGAAAATGTATTGTAGAAAAGCTGACCAGATATCCCCACCCCTTATTTGTTTGATACTTGTACTTTCACCTAGGCAGACCTTAATAGCAGTCTATTTAGATCAACAGAGCAATCATTTAGTCAGTAGCAGGTGTAGTTTGTGCTACACAACATACAGTATACAGAAGTTTAAAGACTACTATTTTCTAGTGTTTTGAATTATTAGACAAGTTCTACATTTACTGGTTGCCTAATATAGAAATTACTAATTTCATAGCCAAGCTGGAATAAAGTTTCTTCTTATAAATTTGACAGTATTTAGGGAAATGTTAATCTATGTGAGGTTTCAGTCAGAATGAAAAATGTAGCTTTCTGTTAATAATCTTATCTGTAAGATTGCATAGTTGAAACAAATTTAACTTGTAATTTTTTTGTCACTTTTTTCATCCAAGTAGCTGTGCTCTTTCCAATTGCGTTTTGTATTCTTCATGTCACACAGTTCAAGCAGAGAAAAGGGTATTGGGGGGTGGGGGGCGGCAGCATGACAAGAAGAGTATAGGTCATACTATAGATCTCTGGTAGTATGTCTCATCAGTTTTTCATGTGGTCTGAAAGTTGCAATGATTGATAGATAGATAGATAGATACTTTATTAATCCCAAGGGGAAATTCACATGGACAGCTTTGAACCTTTCTTGCTTCTTTCTTTGTTATTTAAGAACCTGGTAAGTTTTCTGACTGGCGATATAAATATTGTGTTGCAAAAATACTAATGTAGATACCAAACATGATATTCTGCTTAATTGTTAAATTGAAGTAACATAAGTGCATGACATACAGTATTCAATTTACAAATGTATAAAATATGTGATAGATCCTTTGGAAAACATCATTGGCATATAATGACATTTTTGATCCATATCATGCAATGAAATTGGAGTGAGCAATTTTGATGTGTAAATAACCTTGGCCAATTGCTCTAATTGTAAATTATAGAGAGGAGAGGACAGAAGACAACCTTTTCTGAACATATTTCTTTAATCAGGGTTTTCTTATTGTCACAGTGATTGTACCAAACTCAGTACAGATTAAAGAGATGATAGTAAATGACTCCATATGAAAAAAGTGAAAGACTAAACGTTTTTTGGGCTTAACGAAAAAGACACAATTACAAGCTCTAGTCCCATGGGTTATACTTAATGTAAGAAGAATGTATTTAGTTTAGTTCTCAAAGTTGTTGTTTTTATTTAAAGGTTTGTATTTAGTAAGAGGTGATGGGAATTCTCCGAGCTTAGAAAGCTAGGAATGAAGTTATAATCACAGTAAGAGCTATGTCCACATATTGGACTGTGTTTTGTCTCCTATCCTGTTTGTGATTTTCATGGACAGGATGCAAAGGTGCAGTCAGGGTGGGTCGGGGATCCAAGGTTCAGTGACCTTAGAATCATGTCGGTGCTTTTTACAAATGACGTGGTCCTAATGACGTCATTGGCCTGCAAACGCCAGCACACATTGGGGCAGTTTGTGAAGTGTGAAGCGGCAAGTGTGAGGATCAGCACCTCCAAATCTGAGATTATGGTCCTTGGTAGGAAAAAGGTGGAATGTCCTCTCTGAGTGGAAGGTGAATTACTGTCTCAAGTGGAGGAGTTTAAATACCTCAGAGTCTTGTTGATAAGTGAAGGGAAAAGGGATGGTAAGGCCAACAGATGGATTGTGATGGTGAGCGCATTTGTACTGGAGAAGGAGTTCAGTCAGAAGGTGATGCTCTCAATTTACCAGTTCATCTACTGTATGTCAACCAAGCTGAGCTTCAGTGATGGCAAGTAAATGAAAAATGGCTGAAGACCAATTAATTTTACCTTTCTTATCACAGGATTTCTCGTGTGCCTTTTTTTGGAGGTGTTATTGAGTAACCAGGAAAAAACTTAATCTGAGCTCTGCCAACACACATTGTCTTGATGATGAATACTTGGGGCTTGGAAGTATAGAAAGTTATTGGTGCCCAAATTAATAAAAATTTAATATGCTTTTGTGTTGCATTTAGAAACAATCATGAAGATTGTGTGCCATAGTGAAAAGCAATTGATCATTTGGTTAATGTTTTTAATTTTCACACAATAAAGCCATGCCAGAATAAAAGCACCACCTGCAAATGTATTGCAATGTAGTTAATATATTGGATTGCATTTAATTTTGGCACGAATCATCATTCATATGGAAGAATCTTTTTAGAGTCGATCCTGTGAGCCCTTTCATTCGCCGTAGAAGTGCTACTTAATGATAAAAACAATTTTGTCCATCCTTTGGAGAGAGGCCAAGTTTTCATGAAAGCCCAAATTTTTTTTTTTTTATTACCGGATTCACTGCCGTATCAGTTTTATTTTAAGAGCTGCAGTCTCTCTTCACAAGGATCCAATTTCCTTACTGTGCTGTGAAATACTGGTGTATATTGAGTACATTTTGTTTTTTAAATGAGATTAAGTGATACTGGCAAACTGCCAGTCTCATATCAGTATAGCAAGGATGCCTATTGGAATTTAAATTCCTTGTGTGTTATGATCTCCCAATAAGAAGCATTGGATTCCCCTGGATACGCTGCAGGCCTTGAGGATTTCTTCAAGTTCAAGCACTTTATTGTCATTGTGTAACACAACTAAATTACTTTTTGTGACAGCCCCAAGGTGCATTTAAAGAAAAGTCAAATAATTACAGTATGTCATATACAGTTTTAAGTGATCAAGTAACCAGAGCAAATTATTATTGCTCAAAGTACAGCAGCATAAATTGTTATTGCATCTGTTAATGAATAGTACATTACATATTATATATTGTATTACATTAGTATATTTCACATTACCAATATAGTTTATTACACATGTTCAATTAAAAATGATCTCAGAGTTTAGAAAGTTTATGGCAGATGGGAAAAAACTATTTTTTAGTTTGTTTGTGCGTACATGGATTGACCTAAAGCATCTTCCTGACGGGAGGAGCTCAAAAAAAGAATTTCCAGGATGAGTTTTGTCCTTGAGAATTTTTTGGCCCTTCTCACACAGCGAGTCTTATACAAGAGTTCGAGTGATGGCAGTTCAGTCCCAATAATGGCCTCTGCTGTTTTTATGACCCGCTGCAGGGCTTCTTTAGCAGCCTTGGTGCAGCTGTTGTACCATGCCATCATGCAGTTAGTTAAGATTCTCTCTATAGTGCATCTATAGAAATTAACCAGCAGCTTCTGGGGGAGGTCAGCTCTCCTTAGCTTCCTGAGAAAATAGAGGCGTTGTTGTGCTTTGCCTATTATAGCCAAGTTGTTGTCGGCCCAGGACAGGTCCACTGAGATGGTGACTCCTAGAAACTTAAAGCTGGAAACTCTTTCTGCAGCATCTGCATTGATTGTTATTGGACTGTGGTTGGTCTTTTTAGTGGTCCTAAAGTCCAGAATAACTTCTTTGGCCTTTCTGGTATTTAAGACCAGGTTGTTGGTGTTGGTTTAACCAGTTCTAATGATTTCTGTCAGAGTATTGTTGTTTATCAGGCATTTACATTTATTCTAGATCTATTACATTTATTCTGTCATTCCACTGAAAATTGTAAATACAAAAAATAAAAATGAGGTAAAATCTTCAGTAAATAACTTTATAAAATAATGTATTTAAGGAGGTGATTGGGGAAAAATAAGTCCTTTTCCCAGTTGTAAAATGTCTTCAGGTTTTGCTTTCAGCTGTTCTCCCTATGCTTGTAAAAATACACAAAGTTGTCACTTTTGGAGTTTTAATTAGGTGGCTTATAGTGTTCAAGTAATAACGTAACTCTGTGACAGCTACATGTGTGCTTTGGAGCTCTAAAGTGGCAAATATAATTTAGGAAATGACTTGGTAGTCTTTGTTCTCAAGACACAGTTGCTTAATTAAGTCAGTGTTTCTTTCTTTCTGTGTTTTAGCTTCTGGAATTTTTTGTGGAAGAATACTTTGATCAGAACCCAATCAGCCAGGTGAGTCTGTCTTTGTTATGAATTTATTAAATCCACTCGGAGGATTTTGGAATTGGAAAACTTGACCTTTGAGGACCACTTTCTCCACAATCCTCAAACATTTGCCTGAATAATGTTTGTGATAGGGCATCACAGTGGCGCAGTGGTAGTGCTGCTGCCTTGCAGTTAGGAGACCCAGGTTCGCTTCCCAGGTCCTCCCTGCATGGAGTTTGCATGTTCTCTCCGTGTCTACATGGTACTCTGCGTGGAACTCCGGTTTCCTCTCCTAGTACAAAGACATGCAATTTTGGCGATTCTAAATTGTCCCTAGTTTGTGCTTGGTGTGTGTGTGTCCTGTGGTGGGCTGGCGCCCTGCCTGGGGTTTGTTTCCTGCTTTGCATCGTGTTGGCTGGGATTGGCGCCAGCAGACCCCCGTGACCCTGTATTTAGGATATATCAGGTTGGATAATGGATGGATGTTTGAGATAGAGTTTAAAGGGTAATACCAATGCATTTCAAATCGACAGAATGTAGTTTCAAGCTCTGGAGGGAAGTTAAAGTTGCTTTACAGTTAGACTTATGTAAGTAGAATGAACACCATACTGCCATCTAATTCAGACACGACACTGTGGAGAACGTCAGCAGTGTTACATTTCTTGGAGTCACAATCAGTGACAACCTTAAGTGTGTCAAATTGAAAACAGATCTTTGCTAAGTAATCAAAATTAATTAAACATAAAATTTATCACATAAACATGACACACCTAAATCATCACTGGTATAGCCAGCTAGTTTTAGAAGTCTTATTAATTAAATGTAGATCTCCTGTCTGTAGTCAAGAGGTTTTAGTGGTCTTTTGTAAATGCACCTATGTCTGGAAGGTCCAACTTGTAGGGAGTCATTATCCTTGCCTAACCAGCACAATGAAGACAAGCAAACACTCCAAGCAACTCTGTGAACAGGTGCTTGAAAAGCAGACATCAGGGGATAGATAAAAGATATGAATCATATATATATATATATATATATATACGGTATATATATAAAGCCAACTACCACTGACTCACTCATCACAAAATCTCCCGAACCATGAGGACTTCGGACTTGAAATTTGTAATGTAGGTTACTCTTGGCTCATAGGTGCTCACTAAGAAACAGTTTTAAAAATTTCATGGTTCAAGCGCTAAATTACTTATAGTTTTTTAGACCTGTTTGTATATCTGTCTGTTTTTCATGAGAAAACTACTTAACAGATTTAGATCTGTTTTTTTTTATATGTTTTGCTTGAACATTCTGTTGATTTTGCGACTTTCTCATTGCACTAAGTATCATAGTTCGCTTGCAGTACCGATTTTTTTAGTGCGAATCCGAGAGAGATTCATCGGGCTGTGGAGAGGTGCCACGGGGTCCTCCTCACTCACGTCTGCCTCGGGGCATAACCTTAGCTCCACTTGGCTAGCGAACGAGAGAACTACTTAACGGATTGAGAGCTTTTTTTTTTCTATAATTTGCTTGAACATTCTGGTTGATTTTGCGACTTCTCTCATTACACTTGCAGGAGCAATATATTCGCGCTAATCTGAGCCAGAGGCTGTGGGCCGAGGGGAGGGGGAAGAGTGACATCAGGAGCACAGAGCTGGGCCGGACCCACCTCACTGTCCCGTTTCACTGATACGCAGGCAAGGCCGTGGGGGATGGCTAGTGTGTGTGTGTATGGAAGCGAAGGTTTGTGATAGTTTGCATATTTGTAGTTGGAGATCCACAAAGGGAGAGAATGAATCACATATCATAAAGTAGCCTTTATTCCTGAGCTTTCAACAAGTAAGATTTAAGGCCAGTACTAAAAGTGCCAGAGAGCTGGCTGAATCTTGGCTATCAAACGAAAACGTCATTTATAGACATTTGGGTATAAACCCAGCATATGCAAAGTTAAGAAGAAGAACATCCTCATAATCAATTAAACTCTACGACCAACACCCTTCTAACCCCACCTCATTACACCTAATTTTGCCATATATTGCCTTTGATTGTTGTATGTCTAATCATTATCCTCTGATGACGGCTTCTGGCAGGAGCTGATAGGTCAGGAATAAAACTACTTTATGATACATGATTCATTCTCTCCCTTTGTGGATCTCCAACTACAAATATATATATATACAGTGGCTTGCAAAAGTATTCGGCCCCCTTGAACTTTTTCACATTTTGTCACATTACAGCCACAAACATGAATCAATTTCATTGGAATTCCACGTGAAAGACCAATACAAAGTGGTGTACACTTGAGAAGTGGAACGAAAATCATACATGATTCCAAACATTTTTTACAAATAAATAACTGCAAAATGGGGTGTGCGTAATTATTCAGCCCCCTTTGGTCTGAGTGCAGTCAGTTGCCCCTAGACATTGCCTGATGAGTGCTAATGACTAAATAGAGTGCACCTGTGTGTAATCTAATGTCAGTACAAATACAGCTGCTCTGTGATGGCCTCAGAGGTTGTCTAAGAGAATATTGGGAGCAACAACACCATAAAGTCCAAAGAACACACCAGACAGGTCAGGGATAAAGTTATTGAGAAATTTAAAGCAGGCTTAGACTACAAAAAGATTTCCAAAGCCTTGAACATCCCACGGAGCACTGTTCAAGCGATCATTCAGAAATGGAAGGAGTATGGCACAACTGTAAACCTACCAAGGCAAGGCCGTCCACCTAAACTCACAGGCCGAACAAGGAGAGCGCTGATCAGAAATGCAGCCAAGAGGCCCATGGTGACTCTGGACGAGCTGTAGAGATCTACAGATAGGTGGGGGAATCTGTTCATAGGACAACTTTTAGTCGTGCATTGCACAAAGTTGGCCTTTATGGAAGAGTGGCAAGAAGAAAGCCATTGTTAACAGAAAACCATAAGAAGTCCCGTTTGCAGTTTGCCACAAGCCATGTGGGGGACACAGCAAACATGTGGAAGAAGGTGCTCTGGTCAGATGAGACCAAAATGGAACTTTTTGGCCAAAATGCAAAACGCTATGTGTGGCGGAAAACTAACACTGCACATCACTCTGAACACACCATCCCCACTGTCAAATATGGTGGTGGCAGCATCATGCTGTGGGGGTGCTTCTCTTCAGCAGGGACAGGGAAGCTGGTCAGAGTTGATGGGAAGATGGATGGAGCCAAATACAGGGCAATCTTGGAAGAAAACCTCTTGGAGTCTGCAAAAGACTTGAGACTGGGGCGGAGGTTCACCTTCCAGCAGGACAACGACCCTAAACATAAAGCCAGGGCAACAATGGAATGATTTAAAACAAAACATATCCATGTGTTAGAATGGCCCAGTCAAAGTCCAGATCTAAATCCAATCGAGAATCTGTGGCAAGATCTGAAAACTGCTGTTCACAAACGCTGTCCATCTAATCTGACTGAGCTGGAGCTGTTTTGCAAAGAAGAATGGGCAAGGATTTCAGTCTCTAGATGTGCAAAGCTGGTAGAGACATACCCTAAAAGACTGGCAGCTGTAATTGCAGCAAAAGGTGGTTCTACAAAGTATTGACTCAGGGGGCTGAATAATTACGCACACCCCACTTTTCAGTTATTTATTTGTAAAAAATGTTTGGAATCATTTATGATTTTCGTTCCACTTCTCACGTGTACACCACTTTGTATTGGTCTGTAATGTGACAAAATGTGGAAAAGTTCAAGGGGGCTGAATACTTTTGCAAGCCACTGTATATATGCACACAGACACACACAGGGTGAGCCAAAATGAAGTACCACATTTTTCAAGGTGATTGTGCGAGATGGGTTGGGGTGGGGGTCCTTTTAATAGGTGATCCCTTATAGTTTTCAGTCTGCAACATGCCTTAGTCCAGTGGACACCATGCTTTTGCTGTCGAAGCATTCTTCAAATAAAAAAAAAAAATCCATCATCACTAAGCAACGTGCTTTCCAAACTCACTTCAGCATTCCTCAATAGTGACGTCCCAAATCGAAAACAATTCTTCATTGGGTGGCTAAATTTAGACAGACGGGTATAACATTGAACAGAAAAGTTCCAGGCCGTCCTCGGTCTGTAGAACGTCTGAAAACATCCAAGCTATAAGGGCATCAATTTTGCAGTCCCCTAGATGTTCAGCGTGCAAACATGCTTCTGCCTTATGCACTTCCAACACATCGTTGAGGAGGATTTTGCATAAGGACCTTAATTTCTAACCATACAAAATGATGGTAGTGCAGGAAATCACTGCAAGAGACTGGGAGAGCTGTAGAGTGTTGTGAGAGAACATTGTGCAAACCATCATTATGATGCCACTGTCAAGGGCAGCAACGAGGCACATTTCCATTTGAATGTTTGCATAAATAAGCAAAACTTTTGCTATTGGGCTGAAACCACCCCTTGTGAACTTCATCAGAGACCCCTGCACAATGAACTTGTTACAGTTTGGTGTGCTGTTGCAGAATTTTAGCATTGTACGCCCTTACTTTTTTGAGGAGCGGGGAGCAACGGTCACCGTCACTTCAGAATGTTACATTGAAATGCTAGAGAACTTTTTGCAGCCCCAACTGGATGAAATAGATGTGGTGGATGCCTTGTTTCAACAGGATGGAGCAATGGCTCATAAGGCACACAGATCCATGCAAATTTTATGGGAGATGTCTCCCTGCGCAGCGATGTTGGGTGGCCTTCATGTTCGCCTGATCTCGCTCTGTGCAATTTCTTCTTGTGGGGCTATCTCAAGTTGAAGGTATGCTCACACCGACCTCAAAACCTAGAAGCCCTCAAGGATGCTATTCACCACGGAATCGTCACTATTCCCCCCAAGTCATGCCATTGTTCAGAAATCGTCTCGAAGAGTGTATTGCTAATCATGGCCACTACCTTGAAGACATCATTTTTAAAACACAGTGAAAAAATCAATTTTGTATTCCCTGTCTTGTGTCATAATAAAATGTATTTTATCTTATGTTTTTGTAGATTAAACGTTTGAAATGTGGTACTTCTTTATGGCTCATCCTGTATATCTCAATTTCATTGGTAATGGTGGAGTTTATTTTTAAATGCATGACACTGGACTTTTGGTTTTACTGGCACTATAATAAAGGACATTTGTTTTCTGACCGTTTTATTTGAATCTGTGCTTTCATTTTTCCACCACTGGTCTGGTCTGTTATGGTACAGATGTCCATATTTTGAATGTGTGTGGAGGTACCAGTGTATTGGGCATTCCACAAAGAAGAATGGAGAGTGAAATTAGTGTCCCAAATGTGTAAAGCTGATGGAGATTTACTTACACTAACTCAATGCTGTAATTGCTGCCAAAGGTAAAAAATAATTTGGAAGGGGGTAAATACTTAAGCAATCAATTATCTTGTGCTTTATATTTTTAATTAACTTAGACCACTTTGCAGAGATCTCTTTTACTTTAACCTTAAACAGTCTTTTTCTGTTGACCAGTGTCTAAGAAGCCAAATTAAATCTAATGAATTAATGTTGTATAATTGTAAAATGTGAAAAATTCCAGGGGTTATTTTATATAGGCACTGTAATCTCCCTGTTTCTTAGAATTCAAATGTAATAGCTTGTAGTTAATTTTGTAAAATCTGTTGTCTATCGTGGTAAAACAACCACTTGGTTTATTATTTTTAGGGACAATGCACATGGTATCACATATTTTTAATACTAGCTTCTGCAGATGCACTGTAAAATTGCATGTTTTCCAGTTCAGTGATGGAAAGAGAAAATACTGTGGCTTCCTCTGAGACACAGTAGAATTGCATGCTCCCAAATAGGCTATATTCACACTGTAGTGCTGATGTACTTCTGGTGAAATCTCAGCCAGCTAAGTCACATCCATTCTCTGTACTGCAGTTATGATTTTTGTTTAGTGGCGAGAATGTCTGAGAAAAATAAGTTTAAATTTCTGCTTACAGATACTACGGAAGCTCTGAACCGCATAGTGAAAAAAATTATGGGATAGACCTTATCTTGTATGTACATGAAATATGTCGTACATACGTGAAAATATCTTGTACAAAGGGTTTAGGCATGTGCATTATGTTTACAGGTATCCATCTGCACACTCGTATGGAGCCCCTGAGGGGATATGGTGCATTTTATTTCTCCCTGGGAAGTAATGTGGTGCGTACAACTCACTATCTCATGCCCACCACTTACCATAGCCTGCGCACCAGGTACTTTAAGGTCACATCAGCTAATATTGCGTGTGTGCCGCATACATTCAGATGAGCACCAAATACCATTGCGTGCTACTCTACATAATTTTCTAGAAACAGGACATATCACTAAACAGTTTGATGTTTTCCTAACACAGTTACATTCCACAGAAATGGATATTGGCAAGTTTATAAAAGCAGGCTATGCATTTAAGCCCTAATCTTAACCATAGTGTAATGGGACATACGATGGGCATTTGGTGACTGACGTTATAGGCATTACCTGATGTACGCCATAGGTATCGCAGGCTGCAGTTTGACCCATCTCTCATCATTCCACACTCCTGTAATAAATAAAAGCACACCCATTTGCTTTTTATATCGCCGTGCTACAAGAGATGGAATTTAAGTCAAACTGAAGTGCCGTAACCTTGGTGAAGGAGTAATTAGGTAGCCCCGAAGCACACTTTTGTAATTTTTTAATCTAATTTTATCTCGTACATATGTGAAAGTATCTCAAGAGACGTTTTCACATATGTACAAGATAAAGTCTATCCCATAATTATTTTCCCTGTGTGCTTTAGAGCTTCTGTAAGAAGCTGAACGTTGTTGTGTACCTTTATATTCACCTTCCAGTAAGTACAAGGTAAGATATCATACATTTCCCTCTGATGCAGAAACTTATCTAAATTGATCGTCACTATCTGGAGAGAAAGCTTTAAAGTTCATCCCCATTCTAGAGTTTGCAGCAAGCATTTTAAAAAAGAGGATTTTCGCAAGCCACAGTCTGAAACAGGGTGGCAACTGTTGAATAAGAAGTAATTCCTGCATTTTATAAGTGGAACAATTTCTCCGTTCCACATTCAACGCTGGGGGTTTGGGAGAGGAGAAAGGGACAGACGGAGGATGACACACCTGGTGAGGAGAAGGATTATAAAATCCTCAAAGACAACGATTATGCTTTGGCTCTGGATCTAGCAGTTGTCAGCCTAACGCTAGATGAAAATATGTCTGTCAGAGGGGAGGTCCTTCAGCTGAGGAAACAATGAAGCAGCAGTTTGGTATGCACAGTTTTGTTTAGTTTAATGACTAATTATTAAGAATCTGTTTTTTTTTTTCTTTTTTTTTATTTTAAAAGAAGCCTAATGTAATCACATATTTCTCCCATGTAAGTTCATAGCAGACCCAAGTTTTAGTACATCCAGGCCTTACTTTTGTAATTGTGGATTTTAGCTTGAAACATATAATTTGAAGTTCTACTCCTGTTTAGCTCCTGATATTTGGCAAAATATTTAAATAATGCCACTTAAGTCATTTACTGTAAGTATGGGTACTTTTTGAAGTGATCGGGTGAAAAATGGTGTAGACGGCTAGTTTGTTTTGATATCAGCACTGGAAGTTAGGAAGCTGGCTGACATGGACTGCAGAAGAGAGTGTGCATATAGCTAGTTCAGTGATGCAAAGAAAGAAAGAGAAACAAATAAACCACAATATACTGCTTAAAACATGGTATATTTTTTCTAATAGGTATTTCATTTTGACATAGTTATTATTAAAAAAGTAAAAATAGAAAAATTATAAAAAGTGAAGACTAACGCAAAAGTACTATTTAAAAAAAAAAACAAAAAAACAAGCCCCTTCAAGACAAAACCATTGTAAAAGCCCCTGTAAATATTAAAGTAATAAAGATCACAGCTGCATCCAGTCTTACCTTTGCAATATTCATACTTTCCATCCAGAACTTGGTCATGATGCCAGAACTATGAAATAATCTGCATTTATCAAAAAATAGCAGCATGAAGGCTAATGAAATATAACATCTGTATTTACATATTTTTATTGCTTAATGTTACATATTAATTTAAAATTCATAATATTAAATGTTTGATTATAAAAGAATGTTTCAGTATTGACAGTGTTAAATAATTTTTAAATGATAAACTCTTCAGGAACTCTCGACAGAAAATATATTACATTTTGATCAAATTCTATAAGAAATGTTTCCAGCACCTTGTTGAATCCAAACTTTAAATAGTTTGAGCTGTTCTGGTTGTAGACGGTGGTCATATCAGGTACTAGACTTGTATACATGTAAATGTATACAGTACTGTTGGATTGTTAATCGGAAATGTGTTATACAAAAATTGATTGAATATTGAAGTACATTTCCAACTGAACAATAAGGTAATAAGATATAATAAGTGAACAAATATAAAATGTTAAAGTTATGAAAAATGTAGACATATATATAATCACTTATTTTATAAGAGAAATGGGAAGTGGAGTACCTGAATGAGATCCCATCTTAGCTTAGAATGCAAAGGGCTAAGGAGAATTGTTTGTTTTTTTTTTCAGTTTCTTAGTACAAAATATACTCTAATTTTGGTAAATGCTTTGCTGCTCCATTAACAGTTTCTATCACTTCTGTTACTTTTGTTTGTGTTGGATTTTAACCCACATTACACATTGTATTACAATACAATACAATTTATTTTTGTATAGCCCAAAATCACACGAGAAGTGCTGCAATAGGCTTTAACAGACCCTGCCTCTTGACAGCCCCCCAGCCTTGACTCTCTAAGAAGACGAGGAAAAACTTCCAAAAAAAAAACCTTGTAGGGAAAAAATGGAAGAAACCTTGGGAAAGTTCAAAGAGAGACCCTTTTCCAGGTAGGTTGGGCGTGCAGTGGGGGTCAATACTATACAATACAATACACAGACCAGAACAAATCCTCAATACAGTATAAAAATAAAACTTTTAGAAGTATGTAGCAGAATTTAACACTAGATGATATCACATAATATGATTCGGATATGTTTAGAGTCCTGGAGACCTCATCCATCAAGCTGCCTCCCCCATTTGGCCATTCCACGGCTGAAACAGCACTGGGACAGCCAATCTGATGAAAGGACCCCTCTTTTCCACGATTCCTGCAATCCTCCATCAGGGATGACTTTACCTTAGGTAGGCAAAACAACTTGGCAGGTGGGCAGTGGCACCAGGTGCCACATTTGAGTACCGAGAAGAGAAACAGAATAGGTGAGGGTTAGTATCCAGTTATAACTATCATGTTACTTATGTTTTAGTGGTAATGACTAACAACAGAGATGCAGTTTATACAGTTAATCAGCAGCTCTAATCAGGATATTCTAAACTGAAGTAATGAGTCTTCAGCTGGGATTTAAAAGCTGAGACCGAAGGGGCATCTCTTATAGTAGCAGGCAAACCATTCCACAGTTTAGGGGCCCTGTAACTAAAAGCTCGACCTCCCGCTGTTATTTTATTAATCCTACTATTATTATTATTTTATTAATTGCTATCCGGTTTCTAACGCGGTCTTCCAATTCGCATATTTTCCCGACCAACTCTAAATTAACTAAACACTTTCGGCAGGTGAAGCTGTCTACACTGTCGGCCGGAAAATCCAGGTGAAATCTTAGTAGATTATAGCTTCAGTGTATTCCTTGGTTTATATTCTGCATTTTTTTATTGAATAGCCTAACATTTTATCCATCCATCCATTATCCAACCCGCTATATCCTAACACAGGGTCACAGGGGTCTGCTGGAGCCAATCCCAGCCAACACAGAGCGTAAGGCAGGAACAAATCCCTGGGCAGGGCGCCAGCCCACCGTAGGACACACACACACACCCACACACCAAGCACACACTAGGGACAATTATCCAGAGCACCCAGAGGAAACCCACGCAGACACGGGGAGAACATGCAAACTCCATGCAGGGAGGACCCGGGAAGCGAACCTATGTATCATAATTGTTTCTGTTCATCATTTCGAGGATGAGAATGTTGTGTTAATCTTAACAGCACAAGTCCTAACTGACCTTGCATTTTTAATTGAGTTTCCTTTTACCTGTGTATAACACTTTGCATGTAGAATGTTTACATTAAACCTTTTCTTCAAATGTTGTAATTTGTTTTTCTGCCTCCTTAATATGAGGTGTTTTTCCAGGTTTGTTTTCACAAGTTATGTTTCTGGAATGTCACAAATACACATTACAAAAACTGTTACTCCTACTGCTTTCTAAAGGGATTGGTGTGATGGATTCCCATCATGCGAAGTATTGTCCGCTAATCTTTGTCTCCTGCCTGTCATCTTGCATTTCCATTCTTAAGTTGTATACATTATTTCAGTAGTATGCCATCATTGTTGATTTGTTTGAAGGATATTTTTGTGCTTTATGCATTTTCTGAAATAATTTTATTTTTTTTTCCCAGCTAGGTGTAATTACAACAAAAAGTAAACGAGCAGAAAAGCTTACAGATCTCGCAGGTCAGTATAGTTTAAGTTGAAAAAAGTTATTGTATCTATTATAACTTTTATTCAACTTTTTAAAGAATTTAAAAATATAGTCATTGCTTAATGACAAAATGTAGGCATAAACTATATAATGTATGAAGCCTGAAGGCCAAAGATCAAATAAACACTTTCATAAAAGGTTCAAGAATGTTACAACAGCTTCCGTGGCGTATGGGTAAGATTTCTTCACTTGGAGCGCAGCAGACTTGCTGTACCTCAAGAGACCTGATTTCGATTCCCCACTGGGGAGAAAATGTATTTTTTTTTTTTTTTTTTACCTTCGGCGTTCTGCCTTCCTAAACTCCCTGTCTATCTATATAGTAATAACAGTAATTTTATTATTATACTAGCAAAATACCCGCGCTTCGCAGCGGAGAAGTAGTGTGTTAAAGAAGCAATGAAAAAGAAAAGGAAACATTTTGAAAATAACGTAACATGATTGTCAATGTAATTGTTTTGTCACTGTTGTGAGTGATGAGTGTTGCTGTCATATATATATATATATATATATATATATATATATATATATATATATATATATATTTACACACACACACA
>JANRMT010062837.1:37170630-37193851 GCA_026402145.1 Polypterus bichir lapradei | reverse complement strand
TATTTCCAGGTTTTGTTATGCAGCATGTTCATATTTGAATTTGTATAATTTTGACAGGATATATTTTTATGGAGAGCAAAATCTTTTGGGATATTTAAAATCTAAGTTTATTTTTTATATAAAATTACATAAGAGTAAAGAAATTTGAATGTTTGTTCTTTTAACGTTTACTTTATTTCTAACTTGTATAATTTAGACAGGATATATTTTTATGGAGAGCAAAATATTATAAGTTGTTTAAGGTTTGAGTTGATTTATTCAGGAATAATATTCCTGTCTGTTTTTACCATTCCTACCAAAGATATTTCTGTCGACTAAATAAAAATTCCTTCTATTTAAAATTTAAATAGAACTTGAACAAATACGATAGATAATAATACACACGCAGACATGCACACAAAAACAGAAATATGTATATATATCAAGATGTGTATATATATATGTTTATGTGTGTGTGTGTGTAAATATATATATATATATATATATATATATATGACAGCAACACACATCACTCACAACAAAACAAAACAATTACATTGACAATCATGTTACATTATTTTCAAAATGTTTCCTTTTCTTTTTCATTGCTTCTTTAACACACTACTTCTCCGCTGTGAAGCGCGGGTATTTTGCTAGTAATGAAATAAAACTATGGCAGATGTCTCTTGATCACTTTGCAAAGGTACAGTAAATGCAGACCAGAGATTTAGATGGAGGTGCCGGGCAAAAGAGCCCTCCACTACTTCAACATGGCACACATCTGTCCTTCCTTCTTTAATTGCCATCCCATAACATGGCTAGACTCTTCCATCTCACTGTAACCGTTAAAAATATAAACACAGTATGTAAATGATGATCACACACTTAGTTCAAACATTAATAAAGTGTACTTCACTTCTTGTTCTACCTCCTTTCTTGGTACACCTGTAAAGCATTTCCAAAGTAAACCATCAAAATAAATGTCTGCTTAGAGTAAAGTCTTACTTAATATTATTATTTAAGTTACTCTGGTTTGTCATTGTATGTCGCATCACTTTTTTCTGTAGCATTACATATACAGTAGACATTGTGCTACAATCTCTTCATATCTAAAACTTCTAATGTGATTTGGTCAGGTGCCGTTACTTACATGCAGACATCTTCATTTTTCTGTTCTACCTTTGTTTTCTTTAGACTAAAATTAAGTCCTTGTTCTTTGAAAATCCATCAGCAAAGCACAATAAAATGCACAATAAAATGCTATGTTACAACATCGAACAACATCCCTTTTTTGTGATTGTTGGTACTGATGTTAGTTACTGTGTTTGTGAGGATTCACACACTGAAAGTTTCCTGTGTAAAATTAAAAACTTTAAAATTAAAAAGCCTTTGTAACTTGCTGGACAAAATAAATAGCAACGACATTTTTTTATGTAGCACATTTTCATACATACAATGTAACTCGAAGTGCTTTACAAGACAACAAAAAGAAAATTATATGAAATAAAGAACAAATAAGATTAGGCAATAATATTAAAGAGTAAGTAACAAAAGGTAAGGTCAGATGGCTGGCAAACACAGATGACAGTATTCAAGCTAGCAAAATATTACTGATCAGTAATACTGATCAAGTAATAAAACTGAAAGCATCAGTAGTCTTACCTCTAGAAATAACACATCAAAGATGAACTGTACGTCATCTTGAATTGGGAATCTTAAAAGCTAAAGAAAATACATCCAGTTGTGTCTTGGAGTTCAGGTGCACTGGCATCAGTTCAGCCACTTGGAGGGCTACCCACCAAGTGTCCTGTAGAGTCAAAAAAATAAATAATGTAAATGGACATTGTTTTAGCAACTGCATTTATCCATTAACTCTTAATACGGAGAAACAGTATGACTTTTACCTTTAAATCACTGGATTACAAAGGTCATATTGTAACTGAAGATGGAAATCCTTACCTTTTTTTTATCAATATGATGTGCGTACAAAGAGCTGTATGTATGCCATAAAGTAATAAAATAACATTATACAGTTCACAGGCACAAGTCGCATTTGATTTCACTCCCAGTTTGTTTGACTGGAGTTACATTTTTCAGGTGAGAAATCTGTCTTTTCCAGTAATAAGCAACAAATCCACTTGTAGCCAAAGACAAACATCAATAAAGTGCAATTGAAATCTGGCGAATGATGACTGTTGTAACACAGTACATATGTGCAGTACAACTTGGGTGGCATCATAAAAGTAATTTTTAGTGAGCCTCAGAAAGCATTGTGCGCATGCATAGTCCAAATCGGGTAGCGACAAGTCCTCTGGGATATTTACTTGCTGCGTCCTTGCCAGTCGTCTTTCCCTTCGTTTCTATCAATTCGAATCTTAAACTTGAAAGGCTATGATTTTATAGTGGGTATGGATGCGATCACATTTATGAATGCTTTCTGCTGTCCTTTCCCAGAGTGTTTTTCACTTGACCTCCTCACTATGCAGATTAAATGCAGTTGATTCATTACTGTTGTTGAAATTCATCTGGTAAAGTGTTTTCATTCCCCCAGAACCATTCTTGCTCAGGACTTTACTACATTTTTATCTCTATATTACTTACTGCCCTATTGTTTATAAGTCTTTTGAAATTACCAGTCTATCTGGCCATAAGCGTGTGCTGATGCAATTTGATATTTGTTTTGTTTTTTTCTCATGCCACCGGATAGAAATTTAATTTGTTGTTGCTCTGAAAGAATGAGATGTGTGACAAACTGCCCTGTAACCTTGAAGAGTTCCTTACTATTAGCTCTGACTTAGCTCGAGATTCTATGTGTATGTCTGGCTGGCTTAAAAGAAGTTTTTGTTTAAAGACTGTATACTCAGCTTTTCTGGTACACTGACATATAATCCACGAAAGCAAGTCTTATCTCTGTAAGAAATCAAATCAAAATCTTTACATTGTGCAATGAAATTTTAGGTGCAATTTTCTAGTGCAAAAAAAAATAAAAAACAATTACTCAAGTGAAAACTAAAATTAAAAGGGAATAAAATAAGTACCAAAATAGTCCATAACAGCAGAACAAAGTTTTCCACTCATGCACACATTATATTGCACTTATCTCTTATCCACTGTTAATTTAGAGCTGTATTGTAAACAGGAGAGTGTATTGTATTGTAAACATGAAGGTGCACTAGGTCAGATTGACCACTTAGCAGCATTCAGCATGGTGATGGCTGAAGGAAAGAAACTGTTTCTCAGTTTATTTGTCTTAGTCTTTATGGATCTGAAACTTCTGCCTGAAGGCAGGCGTTCAAACAATGCATGTCCTGGGTGTGATGGGTCCTGAAGAATTTTCTTGACGTTCCTGAGGCAACAGGAACTATGTAGTTCTTCTAGTGAGGCGAGAGGACAGCCGATTATCTGCCGGGTGAACTTAATTACCCTGTGGAGATCTTTCTTTTGTGCTACTGTGCAGTTGGAGAACCACACACAGAGACAGTATACCAGGATGCTCTCAGCTGTGCAGCGGTAAAAGGACACCAGCAGTTTCTCAAGGATGTTGTTCTTCCTTCAGGAAGTAGAGTCTCTTTTGGGACTTCTTCACTACCTCAGCAGTGTGTGTTCCCCAGATCAAGTCCTCCCTAATGGTGACTCCCAAGAAGCGGAAGTCTGAGACCCTCTCCACACAGTCCCCGTTGATGACGAGTGTGTGGATGTTGTCTGCCTTCTTCCTGAAGTCCACGATGAGCTCCTTGGTCTTGGCTATATATAGGAGCAAGTTGTTATTCCTACACCACGTTTCCAACCGCTCCACCTCATCCCTGTAGGCGGACTCATTCCTACTACCGTGGTATCATCAGCGACCTTAACAATGGTGTTACTGTAGTGGGCAGGAATGCAATCATGGGTGTAGAGCGTATAGAGCAGGGGGCTCAGCACAAAGCTCTGTGGGGAGCCAGTGCTGAGGCTGATGGGTGTGGAGAAGTAGGAGACCACTCTAACCCCCTGAGTATGATCACTCAGGAAGTCCTTGATCCAATGGCAAGTGGAGTGTGGAAATCCTATGTCTGACAGTTTGGTCACCAGTCTGTGGGGTAAGATGGCATTAAAGGCAGAGTTGAAGTCTATGAAGAGCAGCTGTGCGTAGCTCCCCTGCTGCTCCAGATGGGACAGAACAGCTTGGAGAACAGTGGCCACAGCATCCTCAGTAGACCTGTTTGCTCTGTAGGCAAACTGGTGCGGATCAAGCATGGGAGGAATGAATGACATGATGTGGATCCTGATGAACTTCTTGAAGCACTTCATAACCACAGGGGTCAGTGCAACTGGCCTGTAGTCATTAAGACTGGTGATGGTCTGTTTCTTGGCCAGAGGCACTATGACAGAGGATTTCAGGCAGGATGGCACAGTGGACTGAGACAGAGACTGGTTGAATATCCTGGTGAAGACCCCAGCCAGTTGGTCTGCACAGTCTTTCAGCACGCATCCTGAGGTACCGTCAGGTCCAGCTGCCTTCCGTGGGTTGACGGCCCGCAGCGTGCATCTCATCTCGTGCTCCCCCACTGTGAAGATGGGGCTGTTGTTGGTACCTGGATGGGGTCTGGCTGTCTCTGGTGGATCCACTTCAAACTGGGCAAAGTAGTGGTTCAGTTCCTCAGCCAGCTATAAATCACCTCCCACAGCTCCAGGACTGGTCCTGTAGTTGGTCATATACTGGACACCTATCCACACTTGCCTGCCGTTGTTGCTATCCAGGTGTTTCTTGATCTTCCTTTTATAGTCTGACTTGGCCTCTCGGATGCCCCTCTTTAGGCTGGCACCGGCTGTGCTCTAGAGGGCCTTGTCACCAGACCTGAAGGCAGTGTTCCTCTCTTTCAGCAGCATCCAGTCTTCCCTGGTCATCCAGGGCTTCTGATTGGGGTAGACCTGGATACGTTTATCCACTGTGACAGTGTCTGTGCAGTTCTTAATATATAACACAGTACGCTGTTACTAAACACTTCATGGTCTAAGTGTTCAAAGATGTCCCAGTTGGTCCTGCTGAAACAGTCCTGCAGCTGCTGAGAAGCTCCATCTGGCCAAGTTTTAACTGTCCTTGTGCTGTTAGGGGCAGTTTTCCTGAGTGGGATGTATGCCGGAATTAAAAACAGTGACGTGTGGTCAGAGTGGCCCAGGTGAGGTAGCAGTATAGCCCTGTAGCCCTGTTTAATGTTTGTGTAGACTTTATCCAGTGTGTTAGCTCCTCTAGTGGCACACTTGACGTGCTGATGGAATTTAGCGAGCACAGGTTTTAAATCCACATGGTTAAAAGTCCCCAGCAACGATATACACAGCATCAGGGTGCTTGGTCAGCTGACTGCTAATACTGCAGTGTAAAAGTTCAATAGCCGAGTTTACATTAGCTTCCGGTGCTATGCAAACAGCGGTAATCAAGACCACAGTAAACTCTCTAGGGAGATACGTATATGGGTCTTCATCTAGCAGTCACATACTCCAGGTTCGGGGAGCATTTGTACACCAGTTATTATTTACGCACTTACCGGAGACACTGGTCCTGTCATGGCGCTGTGCAGTGTAGCCTGTTAGCTGGATAGCAGAGTCCGGAATCAATGAGTGAAGCCAGGGATTGTTGTTGCATATCCAGAGGCGAGCTTAATAAATTACTGCTTCTCAGCTTAAAGAAGTGTGAAGCCTTTGCTTCTTTGTGTTTGATTTATCATGATGCCAAATACAGTATGTATGAAGTCTCATGACAGAGATTGCAGCAAAACACATGTTACTGCTATCACTCTGCACAATTTTTAAAGCTGCACAGGTGTCAGGGCCTGGCCGTCCTTTTCTGGTTTACCTGACTATTGTCACTACCCTACATGATTCTTTTGCCTTTTCTTATAACTTGATTGTTGTATGTGGATAGAAAATGCATTTGCATTTCCACTTTTGTTGAAGTTGATCGTTACCTGTTTCTGACCCCAGTGTGTCTGTGTGATAAATCACTAGTGCGTTTACACCCAGTTTTTTAGGATGGTGCCTCTTATCATGATGGATGTTAGTGCAGGTGTAAATTGATATACTGTAGTTTTCTTTAGCTAGAAATTCTCACTTGCATTTGGACTGACACTGTCACTCAACTTTATGCGAAGGCCAGGTAAAGCACCGAATACAATGTACAGTAAAACCTTGGATTGTGAGTAACTTCATCTGCAAGTGTTTTGCAAGATAAGCAAAAAATTTTAATAAATTTTAACTTGATAAACAAGCGGGGCCTTCCAATATGACTAATTCGTATTGTGAAAACAGCCCCAAGGAGACGTAGCCACTCCTCCGAGACCCCCTCTTAAATAGTGATACAATGGGAAACAAACACAGCTTTTCATCTCCTCTTTGTGGGACAGGCTGCTAGCCGTGCCACATGATCTGCATCTCGTGCGGCGCTTCGAAGATTTAAAAGACTGTGTCGCAGCTGTCCTAGTGGCTCACTGCCTTGTCTGTCATTCCCCAGACATCCTCTACTGTGGTCGGGGCTCCCAATGCCGCCGCGCCCCTTTAAAGAGGAAGATTTTGTGTTCTTTTGATCAAGTGGTGGAGCTGTGGTGACCAGTTTTGACAGTTCGCTGGGATTGCTCCTGAAAGAGACTTGTGTTTGTTCCGCCTGTACTCGAATAAAGTTTGTCTCTTGAAAACCCTAAGTGAACCTGTGCAACTTTGTGACCCAAGCGTGACAGTATACGCTTTGTCTGCCAAGCGCTACGTGATCACAATTGAGCCGATGGTGGTTCTCTCTCTCTTGCTGCGGGATTATGGTAATTGTCTCCTATTCTCGGTCTCAGTCGGCATGCCTCACTCGTATAGTCAACATACGTATGAGTGTATACTGTATACTAAAACATTGTAACCACGTGTGTGCGTAACAATTCTTTTCAAAGGTAAAGTGCAGGTTAATTTGTTTTATGTATTTTTACTTTATATTTTTTATTAATCATTTTTATATGAATATTTGGGTTGTGGAATGAATCATCCAAGTGTCCATTATTTCTTATGGGGAAATTCACTTTGATATACGAGTGCTTTGGATTACAAGCATGCTTCCGAAACGAATTATGCTCGCAAACCAAGGCACCACTGTACTTCACAGGTGCTCTTTAAAGCTGATTTATACTCCACTGTCGAGCCTACACTGTACCTACAGCATAGCCAGACGTGTTCCACTTTAAAAATTTGGCTGTGTTCACGTTGATGCAAACCCTACACAGACCACTATGGCTCTGATTGGCCAGTTTGATAACCACATATTTCCTGAAACAGGTTTCCATTCATATTCTGGCCTGGAAGTTGGCAAATGTATGGATAAAGTGGAGAAATGTGAGGTCATATGAAAATATTTGGGAACCCCTCTTAATTCTTTGGATTTTTGTTTATCATTGGCTGAGCTTTCAAAGTAGCAACTTCCTTTTAATATATGACATGCCTTATGGAAGCAGTAGTATTTCAGCAGTGAGATCAAGTTTATCGAATTAACAGAAAATATGCATCATAACAAAATTAGACAGGCGCATAAATTTGGGCACCCCAACAGAGATATTACAGCAGTACTTAGTTGAGCCTCCTTTTGCAAATACAACAGCCTCTAGATGCCTCCTATAGCCTTTGATGAGTGTGTGGATTCTGGATGGAGGTATTTTTGACCATTCTTCCATACAAAATCTCATCTCTCCAGTTCAGTTAAATTTGATGGCTGCCAAGCATGGACAGCCTTCTTCAAATATCCCATAGATTTTTGATGATATTCAAGTCAGGGGACTGTGACGGCCTTTCCAGAACATTGTACTTCTCTGTCTGCATGAATGCCTTTGTAGGTTTTGAACTTTGTTTTGGGTCATTGTGTTGTTGGAATATCCAACCCATGTGTAACTTCAACTTTGTGACTGATGCTTGAACATTATCCTGAAGAATGTGTTGATACTGGATTGAATTCATCTGACCCTCAACTTTAACAAGGGCCTCAGTCCCTGAACTAGCTACACAGCCCCACAGCATGATGGAACCTTCACCAAATTTGACAGTAGGTAGCAGGTGTTTTTCTTGGAATGTGGTGGTGTTATTTCACCATGCAAAACGCTTTTTGTTATGACCAAATAACTCAATTTTTGTCTCATCAGTCCAAATCACTTTGTTCCAAAATTAATCTGGCTTGTCTAAATGAGCATTTGCATACAACAAGTGACTCTGTTTGTGGCGTGAATGCAGAAAGGGCTTCTTTCTCAACACTCTGCCATACAGATGTTCTTTGTACAAATCGCGCTGAATTGTAGAACAATGTACAGATACACCATCTGTAGTCAGATGTTCTTGCAGGTCTTTGGAGATAATCTGTGGGTTGTCTGTAACCATTCTCACAATCCTGCGCATATGCCGCTCCTGTATTTTTCTTGGCCTGGCAGATCTGGGTTTAACAGCAACGGTGCCTGTGGCCTTCCATTTCCCAATTACATTCTTCACAGTTGAAACTGACAGTTTAAACCTCTGGGATAGCTTTTTGTAGCCTTCCCAAAAACCATGATACTGAACAATCTTTGTTTTCAGATCTTTTAAAGGGGTTGCTTTGAGGATCCCATGCTGTCACTCTTCAGAGGAGAGTCAAAGGGAAGAACAAATTGCAATTGACCACTTTAAATACCTTTTCTAATAATTGGACACACCTGTCTATGAAGATCAAGGCCTAATAAGCTAATCCAACCAATTTGGTGTTGCAAGTAATCAGTATTGAGCAGTTACATGCATTAAAATCAGCAAAATTACAAGGGTACCCAAATTTTTGCACAGCCAGTTTTTCACATTTGATTTCATACAACTAAATACTGCATCACTAAAAATCTTTGTTCAGAAAACACCCCAGTACTCTGATGTTCCTAGGAAATGAAAGACATACCACTGTTATCTTTTGTGTTGAAAGTAGAGTAAATTATTATGCAGGCTGAGAGGGGTTCCCAAACTTTTCGTATGACTGTAAATATGTCTGCATATGGAAGAAAATTTTTAGCAAGAGGAGCGGTGATCCTGCAGGGCAAAACCAGCCTACATTTTAATGAATCATTTGTTTTTCTTGCATGCTTTTAATTCTGAAAACTACTGTAGAATTCAGGCATGTGCCTTCAGAGCATCATGATGCAGAAGCATAAACTGCTTTAAACCGCTTAGGGTTGATGTGGAGGTATAAATCATGCCTTTACACTGCATGTCCATTTTTATTTTATTTGCAGATTTGTAGTATTTTTTTAAATTTTTTATACTGTTTTTTCCTTTTTAGCATGTTTGTTTCTGTATCTTATTTTCCATCCTATATAGAAATGCATAGAAAAACCTGATCATACAACTTAGCAGTCGTGTTTGTATATACATATATCCTTATGATTCATATAATTCTCAGTAGCCTTGTTAATGCTGAGTGAGTTAGCCCAAACAATGGATTGGTTCTTTGTATTCAGAGATAAAGGCAAGGAAAAAGAAGTTCTGAATGTTAGCAATTTGCATTTTTATAATTTTAAAGTACCTTAATAAATCATATTATTATTATTATTGTTTATTTTTTTAAAACTGGTATTCTATTTGTGAAAAGGAACTTACCTTACAAAATTAACCTATATATTTGATGGTATATTGTTATACTGGTGTTTTTTGTATTTACACATTTTGTAAATAAAATATACTATGGTCTTAAACCCTATGTCAAATTTACATTAATTTATCTAATATCCATAGTAAACTTTTATAGTAAACTATTTTTTTGTCATCACTTATAAAGGATTGTGAAATTCATTAAAATGAGTACATACCTATAGTTTACATTAAATGCATACATGAACGTAAATACTGCACAGTATAAATTGTATTATTCTGTTTCTTAAAACAAGTGTGCCTCAGTTACCTTGATATAAGGCAAAAGGCTAGAGACCCACCACTTAACAGAAAAATAAAGTTCGGAGTCTTGCTGACTTTTTTGATTAATTACCGGTATTGCTGACATTTTGTGTGATTGGTGTTCCCTGAAGGAGGTGTTTCATCTCACAAGGCACTCTGGATATCATTGAGAGAAATTGCAGTGCATGGATTGATGGCAACTCCGGTCTGTACTGGGAACTGAGAAGGATGGCTGTGAGGGTGGATAAGGAGGCATTTGTTAGAAAAATCTGTGAGCAAGTGACACACCATCTGTAGACTAGTGACCCACATCCTGCTTACAGAGGAATTGAAGAATTACGCACATCCAAATCTGTTACTCTGAGAGTCGCAGTCAGGGCGGCTGATGGAACTGTCCTTATGGATGACATTTCAGTTGTGACCTGTTGGGCTGGCTACTTTGAGCAGCTGTTTAAAGCTGATCTTCCGGTTAGGACTTTGGATATCTCTGGGTCCACGGTTCCTGAGGCTGATCCTCCAATTAGCTGTGAACCACCCAATCTCACTGAGATTGCACTGGTGGTGAACCAGCTGAGAGTAGGGGAAGGGTTCAGGGATCTGTGGTATCCAGGGTGTACTTCTCCAGGCTGGTGGTAAGGCTGTCCTCCTGGCATTGCAAGCCATCTTTGCCTCCGTTTGGGAGAGTGGTGTCATCCCAACTGACTGGAAAACGGGACTTGTCATCCCTATCTGGAAAGGGAAGAGTGATCATCTAGATTGCGATAACACTGCTCTTGGTGCCGTGTAAGGTCCTTGCTAGGGTCATCTTCATTAGGATCTGTGATCACTTGCTCACCTGCCAGCGACCGGAGCGGTCTAGTTTTATGCCTAAGAAGTCTACCATCAACCGCATCCTGGCACTGAGGATTCTTATGGAGCGCAAACATGAGTATCAGTAGAATTTCTTTGCAGCCTTTGATGATTTTCATGAAGCGCTCAACTCAGTTGATCTAGCTGCCGTGTGGGACATCCGGAGAATTTGCGGGATCCTCTCAAGTTTGCTGGATTTCATGGCTGGCCTATACACTGGTACTGTGAGTGCTGTGCAGAGTGGAGGCAGGACCTCTACGGTCCTGCGGACCTCTGATTCTGGGGTTCATTAGGAGTGTGTTCTTGCTCCTTCTCTGTTCAATGCTTGTATGTAGTGGGTGTTGTGCAAGTTCTTAGGGTCCAGCGGCTGTGGGGCATCTGTTGGAGAAGAAAGCTTCACTGATCTTGACTTTGCTGTTATCTTCGCAGAGTCAATGAAGGCTGTGATCGGGGTTCTCAAGAGACTGAGTGAGTACGGGCTTGCGAGTGTCCTGGATAAAAACCATGATCCAGGCCTTTAATGACCTCTTAGGCACAGCCATCAGCAGTGTGTCTAAGCACATGCACAATCATCCCTCAAAAGCTGGTTGTAAAACTGAGCAGGTTCGGCCTGAACACCACCCTCTGCAATTGGATCCTGGAGTTCTTGACAGAGAGGCCCCAGTCAGTTTGGATGGGCTGCAACACTTCCAGCATCATTACACTGAGCAGTGGAGTGCCGCAGGGCTGCGTGCTTAGTCCACTGCTCTTCACCCTGCTGACTCACGATTGCACAGCCACGCACAACACCAACCACATTATCAAGTTTGTGGATGATATGACAGTGCTGGGACTGATAAACAGGGATAATGAAACAGCATACAGAGATGAGGTAGAATGGATGTCCGCATGGACAACAATCTAACTCTCAGTGTCCACAAGACAAAAGAGATAATTGTGGACTTCAGAAAATCACATCCTGCCCACATCCCACACAGCATCAACGGTTTAGATGTGGAAACTGTTAGGAGTACCATGTTCCTCGGAGTGCACATAACTGAGGAACTTATGTGGATGCATAACACCTCATCACTAATCAAGAAAGCCCAGCAGAGACTACGGTTGTGCTTGAAAGTTTGTGAACCCTTTAGAATTTTCTATATTTCTGCATAAATAGGACCTAAAAATCATCAGATTTTCACTTAAATTCTGAAAGTAGATAAAGAGAAACCAGTCAAAACAAATGAGACAAAAATATTATACTTGGTAGTTTATTTATTAAGGAAAATGATCGAATATTACATGCTTTTGCCACTCATAAATATGTAAACCTTTGCTTTCAGTATCTGATGTGACCCCCTTTGCAGCAATAACTGCAACTAAATGTTTCCGGTAACTTTTCATCATTCCTGCACACCGGCTTGGAGGAATTTTAGCCCATTCCTCCGTACAGAACAGCTTCAAGTCTGGGATGTTGGTGGGTTTCCTCACATTAACTGCTTACTTCAGGTCCTTCCACAACATTTCGATTGGATTAAGGTCAGGACTTTGACTTGGCCATTCTAAAACATTAACTTTATTCTTCTTTAACCATTCTTTGGTAAAACGACTTGTGTGCTTAGGGTCGTTGTCTTGCTGCATGACCCACCTTCTCTTGAGATTCAGTTCATGGGCAGATGTCCTGACATTTTCCTTTAGAATTCTCTGATATAATTCAGAATTCATTGTTCCATCAAATAAGGCAAGCTGTCCTGGCCCAGATGCAGCAAAACAGGCCCAAACCATGATACTACCACCACCATGTTTCACAGATGGGATAAGGTTCTTACGCTGGAATGCAGTGTTTTCCTTTCTCTAAACATAATGCTTTTCATTTAAACCAAAAAGTTCTATTTTGGTCTCATCCGTCCACAAAACATTCTTCCAATAGCCTTCTGGTTTGTCCACGTGATCTTTAGCAAACTGCAGACAAGTAGCAATGTTTTTTTTGGAGAGCAGTGGTTTTCTCCTTGCAACCCTGCCTTGCACACCATTGTTGTTCAGTGTTCTCCTGATGGTGGACTCATGAACATAAACATTAGCCAATGTGAGAGAGGCCTTCAGTTGCTTAGACATTACCCTGGGGTCCTTTGTGATCTCGCCGACTATTGCACGCCTTGATCTTGGAGTGATCTTTGTTGGTCGACCACTCCTGGGGAAGGTAACAATGGTCTTGAATGTCCTCTATTTGTACACAATCTATCAGACTGTGGATTGGTGGAGTCCAAACTCTTTAGAGATGGTTTTGTAACCTTTTCCAGCCGGATGAGCATCAACAGAAATCTCCTTTGTTTGTGCCATGATACACTTTCACAAACGTGTTGTGAAGAGCAGACTTTGATAGATCCCTGTTCTTTAAATAACACAGGGTGCCCACTCACACCTGATTGTCATCCCATTGATTGAAAACACCTGACTCTAATTTCACCTTCAAACTAACTGTTAATCCTAGAGGTTCACATACTTTTTCCACTCACAAATATGTAATATTTGATAATTTTCCTCAATAAATAAATGACCAAGTATAATATTTTTGTCTCATTTGTTTAACTGGTTTCTCTTTATCTACTTTTAGGACTTGAGTGAAAATCTGATGATGTTTTAGGTCATATTTATGCAGAAATATAGAAAATTCTAAAGGGTTCACAAACTTTCAAGCACAACTGTATACTTCGTGAGGCGGCTGAAACAAGCAAGTCTTCCCCCTTCCATTCTCACCATGTTCTACAGAGGCACTACTGAGAGTATTCTGACCAGCTGCATCACTGTCTCGTATGGCAACTGCAACATATCCGACCGCAAGCGCCTGCAAAAGATAGTGAAGACAGCAGAGAACATTATTGGGGTGCCTCTCCTTTCACTACAGGACATATTTTACAAATGCATTGTCCGCAAGGCCTGCAGCATTGTGCAGGACCCCTTACACCCCTCACATGAACTTTTCACACTTCTGCCATCCAAGAGAAGATACTGCAGCATCAGAGTCAGATCTGCCAGGCTGCAGGATAGTTTTTACCCCCAAGCTGTCAGACTCCTTAACACCATGCTGCCTGATGGGATCTTCCACACTGCCTCAACCACATCTGAAAACAGAACTTTTATTCATGCAAGCCACTTTCCTGTAAAGACTAGTGACCTGAGACGAAGACTGGACTCCTTTGGTACTATATCTCTTCAGAGAATCCGCAGATGCCGCTGGCAGTTGCTCATTGTGAGGAAGTGTCAGTTATGGCACTATGGCCATGTGGCGCAATTCCCAGAGGGTGATCTGGCTCACAGGATCCACATGGTTTTGGACCCAAGTGGCTGTACCAAGCCAAGGGGATCCCCACATAACACGTGGTTGTGGCAGATAGTCATTTCCGGAGGTTGGGACTGGGCCGCGTGTCTGTATGGGGTTTTGCCAACTAGGATCCCGAGCTGTTACCAGTGCATGCTCCCCAACCTGACCTTATCTGACCTGATTGCTGAAGACAAAAATTAACATAGTTAAAGAATTTCTTTCTCAAATCCCACTTTATTATGACGTCCTCTTGCATGGCCGTCTTATTGATTATTAATTATTAAAATTCTTCCACTGCTTAGCAGTCTTCTCCACTCCAATCCTAAATAGCCAGGGTCTTGCACTTGACCTGGGACCTTGTTGAATCATAGATTAATGAACTGTTCCTATTATGCAGTGCTGAATTCAGTGGCTGGTGTTGCACTGGAAGGGTTTCTGATCCAGTTATATTTTTGAGAAATAGCTCTGAAATGTTTTTATATGGCTGAAATTTGACTTGAAACTCACAAAATCATTACATTATGAAGTTTACTGATCTTAATGAATAATTCAGGCTTTGACTAGTCTTATTTTGATAATACCATAGTTTACTGTATCAAAGACATTTGTTATTACACCGCCTAGCTCAAGGTGTTTGGATGCAAGTGCCTCTGTATTCTACAGTGTGTCCATTGCACTTCTGAAAAATGTGCTTGGTGAGCAATTGCAGCCTTTCTTGTTTTACAACCATTGCCTGAGCCCCATTTATGCACATCTTTGCACAATATTCCCATTTCAGATTAGACTCTTTCAAGTAAGTATCTGTGATTTAGAATAATCTCTTTGTAATGGTTCTGCTAGTTTCGTGTTTGCCGAAAAGCAAATCCTCCTTCAGATCATTGACATTAGCATATTTGATGCATGTTACCAATAAACAATAATTTGCTCTCTGTTGCTTCATCCATTTGAAGTTAAAGTTTTAAAATTTTGTCAGTGACCTGGTTCTCTGTATCTTTTGTCGTAAATGCACTCCTCACTTGGTATTGTTTAACATTTTGCTAGATGTTGCTTCATCAGTCATCGTTTAAACTTTATCTTTAGTGGCAAGGAAAATGAATTGTCCTGCTTTGGCACATTTGATGGGCTATTTTGCAGAAAGAAAGTAGAACATCTGAAGGCACAAATGCATTTTGATAATGTGGCTCTGCTGAGCATGACATTTTTGTCCTTGTTCTTGTGCTTGATGTGTGAAGTCTCCAGGTGACATGTAAATTTCTTCAACTTCAAACCAAGAGAGGCCAATATTGTGATCTCTCTTCAGTAACAACTGTTACGCTAGTAAAGCTGAGAGAGTGGTATGCCTCATCATGTTTTATTTTCTTTGTATCTAACATTTGGAGTCATCATGGTTGGTTTGTCATCTGCTTTACGTTTTGTTCACAGGCCTATCACTTCTCTATACTTTGCTTGTGCTTATTCTTCATAACACAACCACGAACCATCCCTTTTTGTAATATCAAGTTTCGAAACTTCTGCCTTAGAGCAATCTCTAAAACCTGGGAAGTCCCTAGGTGTTTTTACCTTTCAGCATGAGCTCCCCGCTCCCTCATCTCTCTTGGAAAATTAACCTCAAAAACAATTTTATACCCTCCAAAAATCCTGACGTACTAGCATATTTAGTTTGTAGATTGCTTATCTTTTTCCCCTTTCAAAAATTATGCTGTGCGCTTAGTCACTTATCCTTCTGTCAGCTTTGTCCCTGAAGTAATTTTAGTGCATTTCTTCATATGTTTTAGGATTGTCTTTCAGTTTGTATCTTTTGGACTGCTGTTGCTATGTGTTTGCTTTCCTTTCATTCTGTTAACTATCTGTTTCTGCCTCACATACTTCTGGACCTATCAGCTCTTTTCCATCACTTTTATCTAAGAGTGGGTGTTTTCTTTAAGATGAATTGCTGCTAAGTTAGTTCTTGCCTCTTGTTTGGAAACCCTTCAACCAAATTTTAATTGACCTTCCAGCAGTGCAAATAAATAGTTTACTTGTACCTGGCTAAAATGTGGAAAGGTAGCATGCTACTGTGTGCTTCGTCAGGTGGTCAGAATCATATTTCCAGACTCGATTCTTAGTCCACCTGTCTCACTCCCTATTCTGAATATACAGTGAGAGTTTTGATCCTCTTGAAATGGTTTAGATGGGATGGGTGGGCATGCCATGAGAGAGTTTGTTTTATTTTCTTATTTCCTTGATGGCAGCATTTGATTGTATGCCATATTGTATTAGTTTAGTATTAGAAAAAATATTTATACTGTAAATTGTGGTAAAGTCACACCCATTCTGTACTCATGTTGTTAATGCAGAGAATGTCGTGCTGACCACATTATACATTTTCTGTTGTGTTCAGTCTGTTGCAGGTCTTTATCAAATAATTTTTCTAGTTAGCTATATTGATATATAAAATGAATGTTTGTTAGTCTAAATATTTAAGGAATTTAAATTATACCAGAAGAAAAGAATAGTCTGAGTTTTGAAATTATTATTAAAGTACATTTTTCCGGTTTCTTTGTGGTGGCGGCCTGCTCAAAGCTTCATGAAGCTCCAACATTGATGGACTGAAAGCCAGAAGTCTACGTGACCATCATCATCAAGTCCTTCCATGAAAACCCTAAATACAAAGGACTTTTTGATTTATGTTAGGTAGATTGCCCAGAGGGGACTGGGCGGTCTCTTGGTCTGGAATCCCTACAGATTTTATTTTTTTTTCTCCAGCCTCTGGAGTTTTTTTTTTCTGTCCACCCTGGCCATCGGACCTTACTTATTCTATGTTAATTAATGTTGACTTATGTTTATTTTTTATTGTGTCTGCTATTTTTCTATTCTTCATTTTGTAAAGCACTTTGAGCTACATTTTTTTGTATGAAAATGTGCTATATAAATAAATGTTGTTGTTTGGTAGCTATCAATAGCCACGTCCCTAGGGTGAAAGGTTATCATGTATGTGGAGAAGTAATAAGGAAGGGAGCTGGACTTATATTCTTTACTCTCGTAGTTTTCTTTTTTGCAAAACTGATATAGATACACCTTTTAGTTTGAGCCAATATACAAGATATTCTCTTCGCTAATGTGGATGTATTTAATAAGTTTAATGCTCTTGTTTCTCTTTTTTTTTTTGTGATACTATATAGGCTACTATTGTAATGTACTATAAACATGACCAGCAAAATGTGTCCATCATACAATATCTGAAAATAACAAATGGTGAAGATCTCAGGAATGTTGATCTGCTCGGGTCCTCAAAACATTTTAACAGTGCTCTTAGAAAAGAGAAAATTAACTATTTCAGCAATGTTTGCTATTGCATAATAAGAGCAGCAGCAAACCATGTAATTAAAGAATGGGTTTAATTAACAACAAGAATTGGCACCTAATTGAGCAGCTGGTTTTAGTTTGATGCCCTGACTTAGTTGGTCTTCTGTTGGCTTACTCACTTCACATTTCATTTCTGTTTGGGTGCCATTTATGGAAAAAATGAAGCAATTTAGAGGAACGATGAAGAAATTCAGGGGGACCAATCTTAAAAAACAAATCAATTAAAATTAATTCAAAAACAGTTAATTAACAGCAAAAACCGGTCACTAATTAAGAAAAGGGTTAGAATGAAAACTGCATCCACTGTGGCCCTCCAGGACCAGAATTGGTGGGACCCATGCATAAAGGTTTTCTGCTACAGTTGTGCATGGCAGGTTCTGGAATTTGAATTTGATTTAGATAGATAGATAGATACTTTATTAATCCCAAGGGGAAATTCACATACTCCAGCAGCAGCATACTGATAAAAACCAATATTAAATTAAAGAGTGATAACAATGAAGGTATAACAGACAATAACTTTGTATAATGTTAACGTTTACCCCCCCGGGTGGAATTGAAGAGTCGCATAGTGTGGGAGAAGAACGATCTCCTCAGTCTGTCAGTGGAGCAGGGCAGTGACAGCAGTCTGTCACTGAAGCTGCTCCTCTGTCTGGAGATGATACTGTTCAGTGGATTCTCCATGATTGACAGGAGCCTGCTCAGTGCCCGTTGCTCTGCCACGGATATCAAACTGTCCAGTTCCATGCCTACAATAGAGCCTGCCTTCCTCACCAGTTTGTCCAGGTGTGAGGCGTCCTTCTTCTTTATGCCGCCTCCCTAGCACACCACTGCGTAGAAGAGGGCACTTGCCACATCCGTATGATAGAACATCTGCAGCATCTTATTGCAGATGCTCAAAGACGCTAGTCTTCTAAGGAAGCATAGTCTTACACAGAGCATCAGCATTGGCAGTCCAGTCCAATGTATCATCTAGCTGCACTCCCAGATATTTATAGTTCTGTACCTTCTGCGCAAAGTCGCCTCTGATAATCACGGGGTCCAGGAGGGACCTGGGTCTCCTAAAATCCACAACCAGCTCCTTGGTTTTGCTGGTGTTCAGGTGTAAGTGGTTTGAGTCGCACCATTTAACAAAGTCCTTGATTAGGTTCCTATACTCCTCCTCCTGCCCATTCCTGATGCAGCCCACGATAGTGTCGTCAGCGAACTTTTGCACGTGGCAGGACTCAGAGTTGTATTGGAAGTCAGATGTATATAGGCTGAACAGGACCGGAGAAAGTACAGTCCCCTGCGGTGCTCCTGTGTTGTTGACCACGATGTCAGACCTGCAGTTCCTGAGACGCACATACTGAGGTCTGTCTGTAAGATAGTCCACGATCCATGCCACCAGGTATGAATCTACTCCCATCTCAGTCAGCTTGTCCCTAAGGAGCAGAGGTTGGATGGTGCTGAAGGCGCTAGAGAAGTCCAGAAACATAATTTTTACACCACCACTGCCTCCATCCAAGTGGGAGAGGGATCGGTGTAGCATATAGATGATGGCATCCTCCACTCCTACCTTCTCCTGGTATGCGAACTGCAGAGGGTCGAGGGCATGGCGGACCTGTGGCCTCAGGTGGTGAAGCAGCAGCCGCTCCGTGGTCTTCATCACATGTGACATCAGAGCGACAGGCCAGAAGTCATTCAGCTCACTAGGATGCGATACCTTTGGGACTGATTTCTTACCTGGTCAGGCTATGATTACAGTTTGCATGTTAATCTTTAAGTTTGCAAGAGCTTATTACTCAGATATCATCCCATTTGTTAAAGATGTGCATATTGATTATTTAACTTCACATTATTGTGCATCATTGTTTATATGTGCATGTTTGAGTCCTGACTGTGAATTTGTTAATGTTTTAAGTGGTATTGGATTATCAATCCTGTAACCAGCTGTTAATAAAAATGATTTACTTATTTGTCTCTTTCAGACATATGCCAGGACACACTAGTCGAGAAGTACTTGTAATATTTAGCAGTCTAACAACCTGTGATCCTGCCAACATTTATGATTTGATAAAGGTAGGTAACATGGAAGAAATAAACTTCAATTTTTGTTTAGCAGCAGGATAAAAAGACTAGCAAAGAAAAAAGAATGCAAAACAGAGTTTTGATTTGGACAGACCTATTATCTTTTATTGACTTACTATTAATCAAATATGCAAATTTGGGTTATATCCAGTCATTATGTTTTCAGGCAATTTTAGAATTTTACAGGTCAAATGGCTATTTTTTGTATAATTTATATGCTTAAATAGTCATTGTTATTTAGGCCGGACAGAGCACTTTTAAAAGTGCATCTGTCTTTTAGGTTGAGGAGGATTCTGGGATGCTTGAAATAAGCATACATTATACAAATAATCTTCTACAGTTTACATTTTCATAATTGTCCTTTATGCTTCATTTCACCTGATTAGCTCTGTCTATGCTTAAATTGGTGAACCTGGTGGTTTTAGCATCTGTTGATTTTGGCCTGTGAATAAATGTAAGATTTGAGACTGATATAAATCTGTTCTGGTTTGGAGGATAAAAATGACAAATATGTTTTTGTTCCTAGCTGTAGTTTTGGCCAAGTAAATAGATTGAACCTTGTGGTTTGGCAGAAAAATCAGGTTTATACTTGAAGTTAACAGTGGCATTAATATGGATTAAGCAGAATAATTTTTTGTTAAATAACATATTCTTCTAAAACACTCATATTATCAATAGAGTATAATGACCCATGTTCCAGTTATGTTCCATTTTTTAACTACTTTAGTAACAAAAGTAGTTCTCCATCTACTGTTTACTTTTAAGTATTATTTAGAATAGTAATTCCTTCATACCTAGATGATAATTATTACTTTGAAGGCCTGTTAGTCATGTGTGATGTCTGCATGTTGACAAAAAGGATAGTCCACTTGAAAGAATGTCTCTATGAAGCCTCTGGAGCTGTACTGATACTTAAAGGAAAAAAAAATATAAAGCAGGAAATACAGACAATGGAGAGAGTTTGTTTAATATATAATTGGACCAATGAGGATTAAGAGAGCTGAAAACTTTAAAAACAAAGCCATTAAGAATATGCATTATTTCCAGCACTATCGTTTTGCTGAGGATTACTTTAATTTGGATGAAGGACTTGGAACAACCGCTGGAGCCAAAAGCAAGTGAAAGCATATTCCCTGAGGTAGCAACAAGCTGAAGAGCTATAAACGTGTGTTTTTTGGTGTCTGTATTTGGAATAAGCTTAAGGTTCTTTAAAGGATTATAAACCCAGGTGGTATTGAGACTGTAAAATGTAGGTGGTGTGATGGGGAAGTCATATCTTCAGTTGCTTTTGTCAATATCCATATGCTATCTTTTGTTATTTGTATGCAATTGCACAATAAATATCTCAACCTTTCTGTTTATTTATTTTTAAATCACATTTGTTTAATCTGTAGCGTTATTTGTGGTTACAAAGAGATACAGTGGGGGAAAGAAGTATTTGATTCCCTCCTGAATTTGTATGTTTGCTGACTTACAAAGAAATGAACAGTCTGTAATTTTTAGGGTAGTTTCATTTTAATGGAGAGAGACAGAATATCAACCAAAATCCAGAAAAGCACATTTCATAAAAGTTATAAAATAATTTGCATGTCATTGAGAGAAATAAATATTTGATCCCCTATAACCTAGCCAGAATTCTGGCTCCCACACATTGGCTGTGTGCCCATGTGGTACACAGATTTCAATCAATCAATCAATCAGTAAATTATAGATACTCCTGATCTCAACTTATTATGTGTATAAAGCACACTTGTCCACAGAATCAATTTCTTCCATTCCAACCTCTCCACTACCATGGGCAAGATGACAGAGATGTCAAAGGATGACAGGGACAATGTTGTAGACCTGCACAAGCCTGGAATGGGCTACAAAGACCATCAGCAAGAAGCTCAGTGAGAAGGTGACAACTGTTGGTGCAGTTATTCAGAAATGGCCATCAATCGTCTGCAGTCTGAAGCTCCATGCAAGATCTTACTTTATGGGGTGAGAATGATCATGAGAAAGATTAAGGATCAGCCCAAAACTACATGGGAGGAGTTTGTTTATGATCTGAAGGCAGTTGGGACCATAGTTACCAAGAACACCATTGCTAACACACTATGCTGTAATGGACTGAAATCTTGTAGCACCTGCAACGTCCCCCTGCTCAAAAAGGCACATATGCAGCCTGGATGTTCATTTGCAAACTTAAGTCAGGCCTGTTCATGCGGGGGACTTTGCAGGCGCTGCAAGATTTCAGTCAAAAATGCACATTTACATGCGTAAGTAATCTTTAGGACGTCATTAAACTTTGCGAAAAAGAGTTAAACGTCATCACCGGCTACCGTGAATCTGAAAAGCATGAAAACTGTGATAATTTTTTTTTGTGTTTTTATATTTTTAGTGAAATTGTTGCTTTATTTATAGGATTCTGTTACCGGATTGCCCACTGCTTTATGCTTGGCTGTGTGATTGAGCCCTGCAAGGGACCCAGTGTATGTGCTTCTTACATTACACTTGGTGCTGCCAGAATAATAATAACGCATCAGCAATAACATTTATATAGCAATTTTTCATACAAACGATGTAGCTCAAAGTGATTTACAAGATGTCAGACAAAAGTTACAGAAAATAAAAACAAATAAGATTATGCAATAATATTAAAGAATAACAAAAAAAGCAGATAAATCTAAACAATCTTAAAAAGCTGATAAATATCAAGTAGAAGAGTAGCATCCTTATATAAAATGTCATTATGTAAGATTAATCTGGAGGAAAACAAAATCTGCAGGGGTTCTAAGACCATAAAATGGCCCCACAGGGTATTCTACCTAACATAATTGTACTTAATTTATTCCTCTTTGTTTGCAGGTTTTATATGATCGTATTCGATGAAGTATGTCTCGTGAACAGCTAAGGCACCCACCTACATTCCATCTTCGCAGGTGGCTTCATGGTGTCTTCATGATGCCTTGATCATTGCCACCACAGAAGAATCAGAAAAGATAGCAGAGAAAAGTAGAGATTACTAAAGATTGCAGATTCCTGAAGAATATGAGAATTATGTGCCTATATTGTGTATTAGGAGTACAACTAAAATGTAGCCACAAAAAAAACAAATTAAAATAATAGGGTTTTAACTGTGTTTTAAAATGCTCCACAGTATTAACATGGCAAATTTCTATTGGTAAAGTATTCCAGGTTTTGATGCATAACAGCAAAAGGCTGCGTCACCACTTTTTTTAAGCTTGGCCTTTGGAATTATAATCAGACCAAATCAGATGTAAGGTTATAACTTGGGAGTGTGGGGGGACAGGCATTCCAAAATATAGGATGGAGCAAGATCATTTAAGGCTTTAATATTGGTAGTATTTTAAAGTTAATTCTAAAGTAATGATGCTAAAAGATTCTGACTGCTACATTCTGCACTATACAGTATGCAACCGATTGATTTTTTTCTTAGGTTGTCTTGTTAGGAGTGCAGTATAGTAATCTAGTCGACAAAAAACAAAAGTGTGAACTAATTTTTCAGCATCTTGTAAATTATATTGCTATATTCCTTAAGTGAAAAGATGCAGTCATAGCATTGTGGTTAATATGCAATTTAAAGTTTATTTCAAAGTCAGTGGTTACCCATAATTCTTTACTTCCGCCTTGACTTTTAAACCTAAGAGATCAAGTTTATTTCTAATACCCTCCATCTGGTCAGGTTGGGGAGCATGCATTAGTACAAAGCATTGCCGCACCCACCATACAACAAAACATCTTGGGATCATGGTCGGCAATCCCCCAGGCAGA
>JANRMT010062837.1:37128340-37165630 GCA_026402145.1 Polypterus bichir lapradei | reverse complement strand
TCTGTGCCCACCCTGGATCACGTGGGGGTCGCCTTCCTGGTTGCTTTGGGGGCCACGGGTACAGGGCATGGAAGCTCCACCCTGTAGGGGCCCGTGGTCACCGCCAGGAGGCGCCCCAATGCCTTGGGGACCTGTTTCCTCAGCACTTCCGCCACACCAGGAAGTGCTGGGGGGAAGAATTAAAAGGGCGCCCGGAGAGCTGCCGGGAGAACAGCCAGCACTTCCGCCATGCTGGGGCGTGGCCAACGAGGGAATGCCGGGAGCCACCTGGAGCTCATCTGGGAGAGGATAAAAGGGGCCGTCTCCCTTCATTCGAGGCTGGAGTCGGGAGGAGGAAGGACGAAGCACAGAGGAGGTGTGGAGGCGGCCCGAAGAGAGGCATTTGTGGCCAGGACTGAGTATTTGGGGATTGTGCACTGAATTGGGTCTGAGTGACCATTGTAAATAGTGTAAATAAACGTGTGGTGGTTTGAAAACAACATGTCCGCCTGTCTGTGTCCGGGTCGGCTCCACAATATATATATAGATATATATAAAGATATAGATATAGATTGAGAGAGAGAGAGGGAGGGGCACTTTGAGGTGGAGCAATTGATTAGGCCATTGTGGGCAGTTTAGCCAGGATATCGGGAAACACCTTGCTCTTTTGGAAAGATGCCGATGGATCTTTTTTGACCAGAGAGAGTCAGGGCCACGGTTTTACAACTGAAATACAGCACAGTGTCCCCATCTCTGCACTGAGGCAATGGGGTCCACAAACAGTCCACAGGGCTCACTAACACCTCTTCCAGCAGCAACCCAAGGTTTCCCCTCAGTGTTCTTCTATCCAAGTATTGATCAGGCCCAAACATTCTTAGCTTGAGGTGGAATACTTGTTCTGAAGTGCAGAATGTATGTCTGCTATGCAGTATTTTCTCACCATTTTGTGTTTGCACTTATTAAAGCATAAATTGACAAATATATTATGAAGGAATACTTGTTTACGTCACTGAAAATAATACTTTTCTACTGTGTGTTTAATTTTATCTCTGGTATCTCTTGTAAATCTAAATGCTTCGGTAATTCTAAATACTCTTATAGTATTCTTATTAATGCAAACAGATCGAAATTTGTAATCTTTTCTGTGGTGTTCCTTGTTTTTTTTCCTGTAGACTTTGAAATCAACAAAAATACGTGTATCAATAATTGGTCTTTCAGCCGAAGTTAGAGTCTGTACTGTTCTTGCACGTGAGACTGGAGGTATGAGTTTAAAATTGTGTTTCAATATCACTGTTTTGTTGTAGCTGTTTTACTTTAGCCATATAAGTTTTTAGATATTACAGTATTTCACACTTTCTTGTAAATCAATGAGCTATGTGAGTATTTTTTCTTTCTTTTGAGAGGGGTTGAATTGCTTTGGTCTTCTCTGCAGTGTTGCTAATCATAAACAAATTATTCCATTTATAATTCTCTTTAATGTCTTTGAAAGTTCTAGGTTTTTGTTTTTTTTATTATTTACATGTAACAATATAAGGAAGTAAAACCCAATATTTATCCATGACACTTATTCTTTGTAGTCTCACTAGCAAGTAAAAAAATATATATAATTTTAATAAAGATGTAGCGAGGCATGGTGCCAGCACATGTGCCTTTTTGTGCCTGTTCTTCTAGCACTCTGTTATGACAAGGATCAAGACAAATAATACCCAGTCAGTTAGTACAACTGCAACACTTTGAGAATAGTGAACAAAGTAAAAGAGCAGGCAAGAAGCAGGCAGATCAAAGGTAGACTAGTTGTATTATTTTGGAGTTATTCACTGAAGAAATCTCACGGAGTGAGATCAGGTGAATGTGAAGGCCACCCAACATCACCGGGCAGGCAGATCTGCTTCCTCGGAAATATCTCCCACAATACTTGCATGGATTTCCGCGCTATATGAGCTGTTGTTCCATCCTGTTGAAACCAGGCATCTACCACATCCATTTCATCCAGTTGGGGCTACAGAAAGTTCTCTAGCATTTCAATGTAACGTTCTGAAGAGACGGTGACCGTTTCTCCCTCTACATCAAAAACTTAAGGGTCTACAATGCCAAATTCTGCAATAGTGCACCAAACTGTAACACACTGACTGTGCTGGGGTCTTTGATGAAGTTCACAAGGGTTGGTTTCAACCCAGTAGCGAATGTTTTGCTTATTTATTCAACCATTTAAATGGAAATGTGTCTCGTTGCTGCACATGATGATGGCATCTCGATGAACGGTTTGCAAAATGTTCGCACAACTATCTATGGGTCTCTCAGTCTCTCTCAGTGAGTTCCTGCACAACCATCATTTTGTATAGATGGAAATTAAGGTCCTCATACAAAATCCTCCTCAAAGACGTGTTGGAAATGCATAAGGCATATGCACGTTTGCATGCTGAACAACTAGGAGACTGTAAAATTAATGCCCTTACAGCTTGGATGTTTTCAGCCGTTCGTTCAGTCCAAGGACAACCTGGAGATTTTCTGTTCAGTGTTGTACTCATCTGTCTGTTAGCCACCCACTGAATAATTGTTTTCCGATTTGGGACGTCACCGTTAGGAGGAATGTTGAAGTGCATTCGGAAGGCGAGTTGCATAGTGATAATGGATTTGTTGTTTTTGAAGAACGCTTTGACAGCAAAAGCACTGTGTACCCCGGACCAAGGAATTTTGCAGACTGAAAACTACAACAGATCGCCTATCAAAGGACCCCCACACCAACCAACTCAGCAGCCTCTACTTCGCACAATGACCTTGAGAAATGTGGTACTTAATTTTGACTCACCCATATAAGAACTCGTTTGCTTTGAAATGTTTCCTGAATTGGTACCATATTTTATGCAATTGGTGGATAACCAATTTGCTGTTAAATGGAAGTAATTAGTATTGATTGAAGCACAGACAAGGCATACAAAGTAGATTTAGGACATGATTAGTTTTTTATTGCCAGTCTGGCTGGTGTAAATTCTTTAGTTTGTACTCATTTCCCAGATTTTATTTGCTGGCAAGTAGCAATTTGAAAATTAGGTGGTGCCATGACATCTTTTGCTTTAGTTCTTTCTTGAGTCAGTTTTTGGATAAGAGGCTGTGTTGAATTCTAGATGAATAAAAAAATGATTTTTTGGTGGTATATATAAGGATAGTCTTGTAAAGTTTTATAAGTTTAGGAAGGATAGTCATTTTGACATCCTGTTTGATTTTTTCCTTAATAAACCAAAATTTTATTGAAAAGGGTCTTTATATTTACTTGAGATAGTTATCAGATATTTAAACTTTTTTCATATTATGAACAAATAGGTATCTAATCTATAGAATGATGTTCTGGATAATTCACAGAATAAAGCACTTACTCAAATAAATTTTAAATTCAGAGATCTTATGAAATTCCCCTAACACGTTTAAGACTTAAATATAGTCTGATGTATAAAGCACTATACAGTGGAACCTCGGTTAACAAATGCCCTACTTAATGAACAAATTGGTTAACAAACTTTTATTTTGAACAATTTTTGTGTTGGTTAACGACTGAAATTTGGATAACAAGACGTGATGGTTTTTGTGCGTTCGTGCTCATTTGTGCTTTGGCGGGCTTGCTGTAAACATTGCTTTTCTGAGTATCGTGTTCATTAACATTACTTTTTTGTTATTTTTTCAGTTTCAATGTTATTTTTTATTTACATATTTACTCATTATGGCACCTAAGAAAGAGAAAAGTGTTAGTGATAGTAGCAGTGTAGCAGTAAAGAAAAATTATAGCAAAACACGAGAATGGCATTTGTGTTTCCGACATCGCAAAGGAATACAATATGGTGAAATCGACTGTCTCTATAATTCTAAGGAACAAAGAGGCATTTAAAGTGGTTGAAGTGGCCAAAGGAGTGACTGTTAAGGAAACAAAGGTCTAAAGTGCTAGATGAAGTGGAAAAAATGCTGTTAATTTGGATAAATGAAATAGTGGTAGCAAAACAATAATTCATTAAAAGGCTAAGCAGTTACACAGTGATTTGTTGACCAAAACACCCAGTGCAAGTGCTGACGAGCGAGACTTTAAAGCGAGTAGAGGGTGGTTTGATCATTTTCGCTGGCAAAGTGTAATTCTTAGTGTTAGAAGGCATGGGGAGGCTACAAGTTCAAATGAAACAGCAGCAAAAGCATGTGTGGAGAAATTCACGGAGTTTGTTGAAAGTGAAGGCTACGCCTCAACATCAAGTGTTTAATTGCGACGAGACAGGGTTATTCTGGAAAAAAATGCCCAGAAGAACCTACATTACCCAAGAGGAGAGGGCACTACCCGGATACAAGCCTATAAAAGACAGGCTTACACTTTTATTTTGCACTAATGCAAGTGACCTTTTGATTCCCAGTCAGCAGCTGATACTGTTGCGCCACGGAGTCTGTCATAGTAAATGCGTGTCAATGTTGCATGCTAAGTCGGCTTTTTTTTCTGCAGTTATATTTTTGAATAAAAGCGCACTTGTTCTGTTATATTTGTACCTTTTGTGAAAGTGTTTCTTTGATATTTGGACTTCAGGCTTCATACAATATATAGTTAATGCCTACATTTTGTCATTTACTACTTGAATATGAAAAACGTTTCTTTTTTAAAAATGTGTTTACACAGATTACTGTAGAAACGGAACACACATAAAATGCGTGTGTTCCAAATAACAATCTTATTATTCCACTCTAAAACTCCACTTCACTCCCAGATAATCAGTTAAGTCATGAGCTAGGATAAGTTCATGCATGTTCCAAGTCGGTGGGGGGATGGAATAGCTGGCTGCTTGCAGCTTGTCTTTATTGGCACATTTAGAAGATAAAAGACACTGGTGGAGAGGTGCGAACAGATTTAAGAAGCCATTTAAGGTGGGACAGATCTACGAGTTTTTTCGTAGGCTCTGGTAGTTCTAGTGTTAAGAGAATATACCTTCTTCTCACTATTACATCACTGTTACTCAAGAATTATTTCTTTATAGATAACAAATTCTTACCCACAATTAAATCTTGCAAATATGAAGCTATTGTTATCTCTGACCATGCCCCTCTGAACAGGGAGCTCACATCACTATGCCCCACATACTCAGCTTGCAGCTGACGTCTTAACCCCCTCTGATTAGCAGATGAAAACTATACAGAATTTATATCCAAGCAAATTGATTTTTTTAGAGACAAATGCATCCTCTGAGGTTTCTGCAGGAATACTCTGGGGAAACTCTGAAGGCATCTTTAAGAGGACAGATTATCTCATATCTTCCCCACAAAAATAAATCTGAAACCAAGGAGGCCTCAGAGTTAGTCAGTGAAATTGCCAGAATAGATCAATAACATGTCAGGTCTCCAAATAAGGCACTTTTTAAGAAAAGACAGGCTTTGCAATTAGAATTCAACCTGTTGACAACAAAAGAAACAGAACAACTCATTTTTAAATCACAACATCATTACTATGAACATGGAGAGAAGGCTAACAAGATCTTAGCGCAACAAATCGAAAAGCAGGAAGTTCACAATGCAATATCAGTAATCACCAACACGGATGGAGACAAAATCATTGGCCATGAAAATATAATGCACACATTTAGAGACTACTATAACTCCTTATATTCTACTCAGTTTAAAGAACACAAGACTCAATCTGATGTGTTTTTTGATAGATTATGGATACCACAGCTAGATACTCTTAAGTGCAGAGGAACTGGATAAACCTCTGACACTATCAGAATTACTACACACTGTAAATTCACATCAGAGTGGGGAAGCACCAGGTCCAAGCACCAAGTCTAAATGGCCACTCTGCTGAATTTAAAAAAAAAAAATTTCAGTTGTTAGCTCCCCTCTTATTAGTAACATTTATGGAAGCCAGAGACGAAAAAAAATTCTACCTCAAACTTTTTGCCAAGCATTAATTACCATTTTTCCTAAGAAAAATAAGGACTTATTATAGTGTGCATCATACTAACCAGTCTCACTTCTGAATAATGATGTTAAGATACCTTCTAAAGCCCTGGCTAAAAGGATTGAGAAAGTGCTCCCTTCAGTTATATCACAAGACCAAACCTGATTTATTAAATGTAGACATTTGGCTTCCAATCTTCGATGCCTATTTAATGTAATTTATTAACCCATAAAGTCTTAACACTCCAGAGATCATAATGGCTTTGGATGCAGAAAAAGTATTTGATATGGTTGAATGGGATTACCTCTTCCCTACTTTGCATAAATTTGGTTTTGGCCAGAACATATGTGCATGGATCAAACTACTGTATACCAGTCCAGAAGCTTCAGTTTGTATTAACATTTTTTTAGATGACTTCAAACTAGAATGCAGTACTAGACAAGGATGCCCCTTGTCACCACTGCTGTTTGGGATCACCATTGGCTGTTCACTTTTGAAATGCATCAGAGATAAAGGGGATTTTCAGAGAAGGAATTGAACAGAAAATATTATATGCAGATGATATGCTACAGTATATATCAGAACCACAAAATTCTGTGCCTACAGTCCTAAATGTACTAGCAGAATTTCAAAAGGTATCTGGACTCATAATTAATTTGAACAAAAGTGTGCTTTTTCCAGTGAGTTCTCTAGCAAACAACTTTACATTGGACACCTTCATTTTTATCATTGCAGATTAGCATAAATACAGTACCTAGGTTCAACATCACAAGTAGATATAAAGCTCTTTTTGAACAAGATTTGCTGTTTGCATGGACAAAATTAAATGACATGCATAGATGGTCTACCCACCATCTTACTTTAGCAAGAAAAATTAACATTGTCAAGATGATTATCCTCCCTAAGCTTCTGTTCCTATTTCAAAACAACCCCATATACATTAACATATCATTTTTTAAGAAATTAGATTCAGTCATAACCTCATTTATTTGGAATTCGAAAAACCCACACATTTAAAAGGCGACCTTAAAATGATCTAAATCAGAAGGCTTTACCTAATTTTCAATTTTATTACTGGGAGACAAGCATAAAAGCTACAAAAACCTGGACATTGACACAAATAGATGAACACACACTAGCTTGGTAAGCAATAGAAATGAAATCCTGTAGTACTTCTTTATATTCTTTGCTTTGTACACCAGTAAATACAAGATATCGTGAATTTACTAACAACCCAATTGTTCCTCATTCACTCAGAACATGGAACCAATGTAGGAAGCACTTTAAGTTAGAGGATATTTTATCTGTGGCACCTCTGCATGATAGCTACCTTTTTCCACTCTCTCAAACTTGCACAGTTTTTAATGTTTGGAAAGCATATGGGATTAAATCGCTTAGAGATTTGTATATAAATAATGTCTTTGCATCCTATGAACAATTACACTCCAAATTTAGACTGCCATCAACACAGTTTTATCACTATCTTCAAATTAGAAACTTTGCTAAACAAAATCTGCCCAATTTTCTTCACCTCCCAGCTATTTCTATTCTGGAAGAAATATTGATCAGTCTTGGGGACTTGGACAGCATTTCTATAATATATAAAAACATTTTAAAGTCCCTTCCTTTTTAAGATTCCAGAGTACAGTGGGAAATGGATCTCTTACTCAAAATTTCAGAAGAGTAGAAGGTGGCCATGCACAGAATTGACTCTAGCTCCCTATGTGCAAAGCATTCAATCTTTCAACTCAAAATCTTTTATCGAGCACACCAGTCTCGCTTAAAATTGTCCAAAATGTTTCCAGGGCAAGATCCAACCTGTGAACGTTTCAGTCAAGCTCCAGCTTCACTTGGCCACATGTTTTGAACGTGTACCAAATTAATATCTTTGTGGACTGCTTATGTCTCACAATCACTCCTAACCCATTAACAGCTATGTTTGGTGTACTCCCAAATGGGTTTAAAATGGAGAAGGGCACGTAGACTTATCTTGCTCAACTGGAAGAATCCTAACTCCCCTCTTTTAAGTCAGTGGCTAACTAATGTTATATACTATTTAAAATTGTAAAAGATAAAATTCTCACTTAGAGGATCTGTTCAAAACTTTTTTAAAACCTGGCAGGACCTAATCAATAATAATTTACAATAAGCATTTATTTTGGGGGGAAAAGACTCCTTTTTCTCTATACTACTCTGTTTTACTCTGGCTGTTGGCATTCCTCTATTTCTCATGGGCGGAGGTTGATTTAAATTTAATTTTGTTAAGTTTTGACTTGATTGTATGGTATGTTATATGCTTTTAATAAATCTAATAAAAGGTTAAGAAAAGACATAACTCCAATAATACCAATGATAGTCCAGATGCCCTTTCCCATTGGAGTGCCACTCGCTTCTGATTGCAAGTCTCTGTTTCAGCAATCTGGGTTAGTTGATCTATCAAGTGAATTTGAAGGGATTAGACTTAGGCAGTTAATTCTGCCACAATTGCAGTCAGGTCTATTGGATCAGACATCCTCCTGCTGAAATCCTGTCGACTAAGAATAAAGACTGAAGAAAAATTGTTGGTATATCTGGTTCTCAGTTGGACGAAGCAGAAGAGGTAGGCTCAGGTGGTTGTGGACCAGAAATGACCCTTTCTACAGAGGGAGGAAGACAAAGAGGCATTAGTGCCAACCCTTGATGGGAGAATAAGCTCTGGAATTGTCTCCCAATTACCCATGTGTGACAATATGTTTAAGGTCCTGCATTTTTAAATTAATCATATTTTTTGATTCAGATATTTGGAAACCAGTGCACCTTTAAGTATATTTAAGCAATTTTCTTTTGCACAGGGACATATCATGTTATTTTAGATGAAAGCCACTTCAAAGAGCTACTGATGTACCACGTAAAACCACCTCCTGCTAGCTCAAGTTCAGAGTGCTCTTTGATTCGTATGGGTGAGATAATGTTTTTTTTTGTGTGTTTTTACTTAATAAATGAATTGGTTCATAGTTTGTTTACTTTCTAGACAATTGTTCTCATGAAGTGATCATTTAAAATTATTATAATTCAAAGGTTTTCCTCAGCACACACTTGTGTCCATTTCAGATCAAGATTCCAAACCTTCTTTCAGTATGGCGTAAGTATATATTTTCTGGTAGTCACTTGGGCTTTAGGAATTTATTTCAGACTTTTGTTAGTAAACCTTGTTTGCCTGACTGCTCTCTCAATATTCCACATTTCTTTGCCTCTCTGAATTTAAATCCTAACATTTCAATTTGAACATAAAAGTAAACACTGCTAATCTTCAGAAACCTTTTATAGTCTTGTGCATGTTGGAATGCACATAATGAATATAATAGTTCCTTTACCAAAAAGGCAACAGAAAATAGTAGTAATAATAGTAATGATAATTAAGGATTATCAGAATTCTTGCATTAAGAACATATTCAAAATTTAAAGTTTCTAACTCCTTACAAAGATTATGTAGAGCTGTAGAACTTTACCTTAAAGTGCTAGCAGCACAATGTATACATCTAAAATATAGTCTTTGTAGACATTCCAGTACTGCGCATGTTTGTTTTTTTTTTCCTTCCCCTTTTTTTATGTCTGTCACTTATGATTCCCATGAAGCAGCAGATCTGCAGTTACTTGTCAGTTTACAGAGGTTAGAATAAGGGCTCGTTTATATTTCACACTCGGAATGCATACGCACACGCATCATGGCTGCCACGTGTTCCCAGCATTCATTTGACGCGTCCTCTAAGCAGGTCCTCAGAAATTAACGTGATGCATGCGCGAGTTGCAGTACCAGCAAAAAGTCAAGGGGCGCAGTGTTAGAATAGTCGGAACGTGACGTCAGAGTCTCTGTTTACTATCTACATGTGACAGAAAGCCACAAAGCGGATCCTACTAGGTTCGATGTGCGCACTTCGATGTGGTGAAGCAAAATGGCGACATACAAATGAAAAAAAGTGGTGCTTTTATATTCAAGCATCACATATTCCCTATCATAATGACACGATAAATTTTAAAAGTTTCACATACCATCTTTTGTGCCATCTTTTTTTCTGCGGCTTCCTCCTGACATGACAGCAGCAATCGCCACATAGAACACATTAAATTTATGATATTCCAACTCTCTGCACATTTAGAATCCTAAGATTTATACTTGATATCATTTTCATGATGAAATGCATTAAAGTATGTATGTTACATTTTACAGATGTATCGTTAATTTCATTTAAATAATGAACGCTGTTAATAATTACACATATGGGGGTGACATTGTGGAGGAGCGGTAGCACTGCTGTCTCGCAGGGAGTCACGTCGCTGGTATTCCCTGCCTGGAGTTTACATGTTTACCTGCTGGTTTTCCACAGTGTGCTTCGGTTTCCTTCCAAAGATATGCAGATTTGGTGACACTAAAATGATGCCTTTGTGTGTGTGTGTGTGTGTGCGCGCGCGCGCTTGTGCTTGTATTCATCTTGCAATGAGCTGATGCCCCATCCAGGGATTGTTTCAGCCTTGTGCCCAGTGCTTGCTGGAATGGACACATCCCTGGATTGTTCATCATTAAACATCCTTTTCAGAGATATTGCGGTAAGGTGTCATCGGAATTTAATGGGTGTTCCAGGCAATTCACAACACAGCGAAACCGAACCTATTCTCACCGTAGTTGCACTGCTACCTGGTGGATTCCTTCAGATTTACATAAAGTGCTCACGCAAGTATAAACAATAAAACGCTTGCGTAGCAGGAGCGTCCGCTGCAGCATGCGTCGTGTGAAGTATAAACCCGGCCTAAGAGGTCACATTAAGCCAAATATTCTTCCAGGGTGTCTGTAGTAATAGTAAAAATTCAATGCTTATCTAAATTTACTTATACAATTAATATTGTAATTATATTTCCTATTACATTATTTGAAACTGGGCAGCTTCAGCAAAATTTTGCAGTTTTTTGAGGAGCCATTGCATGCTCATACACATCATATTATCTCTCCTGTCAAAATAACTTTTTTTGCATCATTTTTGGTTATCCGTTGTATTGTGGACTGATAAAATCAGTACAGTGTATTATGTAAAATTCCTTCAAGACTGAATGGTATTCAGAGTGAACTAAGCATTAACTAAATGATAAAAAGTAGATCATCTTATAAATAACTACATCATGTCCCTAAAAAAGGCTACATCAAGGCTGCAAAAAGTAAAGTGTGATTTAATAATACAATAAAATCACTTAAAAAGAAAACCAAAAGATAGTTATGTAGTTAAAGCCTCGGAAAACCAATAATACCAGTTTATTGTCACTGAAAGATACTACAGCTAAAGATAGTAGTCTATATAGCGTGCTCTGAATTCCTTACCAAATTAATGAAATAAAATAGAAATAATTTTCAAGTCTTTTCTCAGAACATCGCTTGCATCTTATTTTGCTGCCTCGCACCTTCAGAACCTCTGTTTGTTATTGCCGTGGTTACTGCTTATGTGGAGTTTGCATTCCCTGTTTTTGTGTTGGAAAGGTGTGTGAAACCACTGTCTCCTTCCTTGGCTAACCTTCAACGCTACCGCAACAGCACTGGTTTTCCACAGCTATGTCTTTGCTGCACCACACACTCTCATCTGCCTCATTCCTTGCTGCCAATTCATGCTTATGGTTGCAATCTGTACCACTGTTGTGATCAGAGGCAACACCATCTGTACTCACATCCCTAACTTTGTGTGCCGGTCCAAGCCTGGATGCTGGTGACTATGTACTCACGCCATTGGATTTTAACAGAGGAGACATGCCTCCTGCTTGCTGGTAAGCACTTGCAGTCTGCACCCACCTTCCACTTTCTGTCCATTACTTATTACTTCATTAAAAGAAAAATAGTTAAATAACCACAGTACATGTGAAATAGCTAAGCACCCACTTATAATAATTTTGTGTTCTGCAGTACTCAAAATACCAGTAACTGACAGCAACTATTCAGTGTTCAGAGGATTATGACTACTACAACACTCTAGTGGACACATACTTGAACTTGCACATTTACCATTGTGTTTTTATGCCATATTTGTAAGAGAGGAACTTCATTCCCATAGGATTCTTTAGCTGAGTTATTAAGTAAGCTGAATGTATGTGCGCAAAAAAGCAATTAGGCTTACAAAACACAGTAATGCTCAGAACTTCTCCCCCCATTTCCATACTTTGCTGCAGAACTCCAACCTTATTTTATAAATACCATAGATTGTTTGTCTTTTACTGTTAATAAAATGATGTAATTCAAATTTATGCAACAATATAATCATCAGGTTTTCAGAAATACTTATTTGGCATGATTTGGCAACATGTAAATGTGATATTTACCGAGTTATACATGCTGCATGTGATAATAACCTTGTATTATAGCAGTTTGAGAATTATGTTAATATGTCAATATGTTGATTTTTTGCCACTGATCAGAGGTGTCAGAATGAGAAAGTCCCTATATTAATGAAACTATTATTACTATTGTGTATTATGGTAAATTTTGGTTTTATTCTTAAATTGTCATAATTAAAAAGAATCAGATTTGCTTGTAGAATTATCTTTTTGTACCTACTTTAAAAGGCACTGTGCTCTTTGAAATGTAAACAGTTTTATGTTTTGCCATGTGTCATGACTTCATGATTAAAAAATATATATATATTTTCACAGGCATTTGGACAGCACAGTTGGCCCAGGGCTTACACTTGGGGGTTACTACTGTCCTCAGTGCAAGGCTAAATATGCAGAGTTGCCAGTGGAATGTAAAGTCTGTGGTAAGTTTAACATTAATAAGACTTTTTTCTTTGTTTTCTGTGCTTAGTGATGCCTGAATGAATGAACATTATATAGAGGAGAATTGACAAGGAAAGAACAATTTAGGCTTTTAAACTTCTATGAAATAAGCTCTATGTAAACGCGTCTCATTTTTGACCTTGAAGCTTACTGTTTTCTATCATGATCTGCTGTTATATTGATGAGGAGTTTGAAGATGCTATAATATTTGTCACTGCGGCAAAAAGTAATATAAAATTTTGTATTCTGTAAAATATTAAATACTTTGTTGAATTTTACTGTGTACATATAATGCATGGCTCCTCAGACTTTTTAATCAAGGGGCCAGCTTACTGTCCTTCACACTATGAGGGGGCTGGAGTGGGGATGAAATACAAAATATGTGGGCATAATGGCATAAAGTATATTTGAGAGACAAATTGTTTCTTCATTAAATTTAACAAGTTCTTTTGAAATGAAATTACAGTATTCGGCCTGTAACCTCAACAGTACTTAATCTTAGTACTTAACTAAATCAAAGTGAACTATGAGACTGCTTTTGGCTGACAAGGAAGTGTACGTCAAGTTCCATGTTTGTCACTGCCAGTCATGATAGGCGATGTAGGTGTGCGTCAGTGAGTCTGGATCTGGTTAAAGATTTAATGTATTTAATTTGGAATAGGTCTTCTCACAGATGTACAGTGCATCTGGAAAGTATTCACAGCACATCACTTTTTCCACATTTTGTTATGTTACACCCTTATTTCAGAATGGATTAAATTCATTTATTTCCTCAGAATTTTACACACAACACCCCATAATGACAACGTGAAAAAAGTTTACTTGAGATTTTTGCAAATTTATTAAAAATAAAAAAAATTGAGAAAGCACATGTACATAAGTATTCACAGCCTTTGCCATGAAGCTCAAAATTGAGCTCAGGTGCATCCTGTTTCCCCTGATCATCCTTGAGATGTTTCTGCAGCTTAATTGGAGTCCACCTGTGGTAAATTCAGTTGATTGGACATGATTTGGAAAGGCACACACCTGTCTATATAAGGTCCCACGGTTGACAGTTCATGTCAGAGCACAAACCAAGCATGAAGTCAAAGGAATTGTCTGTAGACCTCTGAGACAGGATTGTCTCGAGGCACAAATCTGGGTAAGGTTACAGAAAAATTTCTGCTGCTTTGAAGGTCCCAATGAGCACAGTGGCCTCCATCATCCATAAGTGGAAGAAGTTCGAAACCACCAGGACTCTTCCTAGAGCTGGCTGGCCATCTAAACTGAGCGATCGGGGGAGAAGGGCCTGAGTCAGGGAGGTGACCAAAAACCCGATGGTCACACTGTCAGAGCTCCAGAGGTCCTCTGTGGAGAGAGGAGAACCTTCCAGAAGGACAACCATCTCTGCAGCAATCCACCAATCAGGCCTGTATGGTAGAGTGGCCAGACGGAAGCCACTCCTTAGTAAAAGACACATGGCAGCCCGCCTGGAGTTTGCAAAAAGGCACCGGAAGGACTCTCAGACCATGAGAAACAAAATTCTCTGGTCTGATAAGACAAAGATTGAACTCTTTGGTGTGAATGCCAGGCGTCACGTTTGGAGGAAACCAGACACCGCTCATCACCAGGCCAATACCATCCCTACAGTGAAGCATGGTGGTGGCAGCATCATGCTGTGGGGATGTTTTTCAGCGGCAGGAACTGGGAGACTAGTCAGGATAAAGGGAAAGATTACTGCAGCAATGTACAGAGACATCCTGGATGAAAACCTGCTCCAGAGCGCTCTTGACCTCAGACTGGGGCGACGGTTCATTTTTCAGCAGGGCAACAACCCTAAGCACACTGCCAAGATATCAAAGGAGTGGCTTCAGGACAACTCTGTGAATGTCCTTGAGCCAGAGCTCAGACTTGAATCCGATTGAACATCTCTGGAGAGATCTTAAAATGGCTTTGCACCGACGCTTCCCATCCAACCTGATGGAGCGTGAGAGGTGCTGCAAAGAGGAATGGTCGAAACTGGCCAAGGGTAAGTGTACGAAGCTTGTGGCATCATATTCAAAAAGACTTGAAGCTGTAATTGCTGCCAAAGGGGCATCGACCAAGTATTGAGCAAAGGCTGTGAATACTTATGTACATGTGATTTCTCAGTTTTTTTATTTTTAATAAATTTGCAAATACCTCAAACTTTTTTCACGTTGTCATTATGGGGTGTTGTGTATAGAATTCTGAGGAAAAAAATGAATTTAATCCATTTTGGAATAAGGCTGTAACATAACAAAATGTGGAAAAAGTGATGCGCTGTGAATACTTTCCGGATGCACTGTAAATTCATTCATTTTGAATTAATCTTGTAACAGTGAAAGATGTACAGCGCAAATGATGAAAAATACAAATACAGTAGACGGCTTGCCAAACGTTTTAATGGACTGTTTACAATAGTGCTGATTTACAATTAAGGGTAACAGGAATTAGAAAAATACTGCAAGAAGACTAAAAATGAAAAGCCTTAACTAATAAATAGGACAAATAATACCTTTGGTTTCTTGTTTTTCTTTATGCTTTATTGTTACAATGTGCTGCTTTGTTTTTTCTTTTTAAAAAAAAAAGGTCTGACACTAGTGTCTGCACCACACTTGGCAAGGTCCTTCCACCATCTCTTTCCTTTAGATGCTTTTAAAGAAATTCCTTTGGAGGAGCACCAAGGAGAGAGGTATTTATTTTGAGTACGTTATACAGTTAAGCTGTTAGAGATGTATACATGAATATATCATTTTTCAGGATTTCTTGATTTGACTCTGTGTGCCAATACTAAAACAGAGTTCAGTCTTGTATGAGCCAGTCATGTACACAAAAATTTAAATAGGGATTTTTATCATTGTTTCAGCATTACAGATTCTTTTGATATTCTTTATTTATACAGTGTGCTTGCACATTATTGTAGTACAGATTTATTTTTTATAGTTTAATATGTTTTTCTTCTTTTCCCACATTTTAAAAGCTACCATTTTTCAGCTCCATAACCCATCTCAATAAAATTTCTAGTGTTCATTTACGTTGTAGCAGTGCTACAATGAATTAAGAAACTACAGCGCCTGGCAGTCCCTGCTGTGGCCATGATTGGATGTCTGCAAAATGCACAGGGGCTGCTGGGGTCAAGATCGGCTGGCAGATTCTTTCAACACTAGAATTCCTGAAGTCTGCAAACATATTCATAATGCCGGGCCACATTAATTGTACTCACACCTCCTCATCACCTGCATTAATTGTGCACCAATAGCACCTTTGTTTTGCAAATGTGTCAGCTGGCCACAGGCATGCAGCCTGCTATCCCAACCCCCACTGAGGCAGCTGAAGTCAGACACAAAATAATCACAGCTGGAGTCTGTTTATCTGGGAGTGAGGTGTCTGGAATTGTATAGGAAAATAATATATCTTTGTTTGAAATATATGCATTTCATTTGTGTTCTGTGTGTACTGCTATCTGTGTAAATGTAGGGAGGCAAGAAATGTTGAACACATAATGAAAACAGAATTATTTTTCATATGTTATAGTAATAACAACAAAATGTTACTTTGAAGTATGTAATGTGTGAAGATTGAAGTTCATATATGAAGTAAACACTTTCACAAAAGTGTGCTTTTATTCAAAAGTAAAACTGAAGAAAAAGTAATTGTTCAATTTACATGTTGCCATCATGTGTGAAAACTGAAACTCAAATATCATATCGATACGAAGTCAAGGCGTTTGCATCTTCCACAGTACAAACGCTGCAGTCTCACAGATGTCTGCTTTGCTGATGCAGAGGTAAGAACTGTGAGCTTGTAATCAAGACATTGCTGGTTCGATCCCATGTCCTCCCTACATTTAGCACTTTTAAAGGTGGGCTGCTATTATTGCTACTATTATATAATAAACACATACATTTGATTTGAGTCTCAAACAAGTCAACGAAACAAGTGTGCTTTTATTCAAGGATAATACGAAGTAAAGTTATGGTACTTATAAAAGTTAGTGTTTTTTTATTCAGTTTCAGTCACGTTCATGATCCCCCCCAATCTGACACTGTTAGTTTTCAAATAAAGATGTGGTATAATAAAACAAGTAGTTTTCTTTTTATGTGCAATTTTTTTGAGGCCTTTTTTAATTCAGTTAAAAGAGTAATTATGTTTTTGTTTAATTACATTTCACCTTCTATTTTTTGTTTAATATATTTAGTTTGATTATTGGCTAAGCTATTTTGTTTCCATGTCTCTGTAAGTAACTGTGTGTGAGTTAGGCTAAGGCTGGGTGCGTTCCTGGGGTGTAGTGTAGATTAATCGGTAAGTAAAGTTTGAACCCAAGTTAGGGTTTAATGCTCATTTTTATTTAAGTGATTTTTATTTAGTTTGAATTACAATGAGTATGTTACAAGTGAGTCTAACATATAATGCTTTTATAATGCTATAAATTGACATAAGATACCACCTTCTTTACCTATTCAGAAAATAAAGAAATTTTGCCTAGTTTAAAGTAATTATTCAAAGACACTAAGGTATCTTAAAGGTTGACAAAGGCTCAACATACCTAATTAGTTGATGACAGTATTAATAAATGCCTGCCAGAGTCTAAAGAACTGTTCCCCATAAAATAAATTTAATTTTATTTTCTAGTATCATGGCTGGTGACTTAGGAGTCTTATAGATTGCCAAAATAAGTCAGCATGGTAGCAACATAGTGCAGTTTATCACAGCAGATTGTTCAAGAAACACTAACATGCCATTAGGTATTGAAATGATTATAAATCTAAGATTGTAAAATAAGAAAAGATCATATTTCAAAGAGGTCTGGGCATCGGACAGTCCAACAATGTATCACCTAGACGGGTACTTGAAATCAGTTGCATTTTAATGCCAAGACCAAGACACATTTTGAAAGGCCTGAGATAAAAAATATATGTATCTTGTATAGTGCCAAGATAAAGCAGATCTTGTTTCACATAAATTAATGACTCGTGAAAGAACAGACAGCACAACATCAAGGTTTTGGGGATCCACCCCATTTAGAAGCTGTTGAGTGATAGGTCTTCATAGACTGGATTTCAAAACAGAACTGAATAAAAACAAAAAATGGCAGCCATATACATTCAGTAGATGGAAAATGATGTAATTGGAAGAATGGTATTCTGGGAACCAGAAGTGACATCAGAAGGAGGTAGGATCTTGATAACCAGAAGGTGCTTGTGGTGCTTGTTTTCTGAGGACCGAAAGTGGCCTTAAGTTGATAGTTCATTTGTTGGTCTGGAGGGATTGAGATGAAAGAGTTGGGGGACAGTGCCAACCCCTGGTCTGGTGGGAACATACACTTATTCAAGCTTTTAAACTATCAACAATCCCCACTCACACCCCACCCCCCATGAGCAGCCCGAACTGGTAGGTCGTGATCATGTGAAAGAGTATCAGCATTATGTTGGAGAATGCCTCGACAAAAAATGATCCAAAACTGATAAGGCTGTACGTCCAGCTACCACCATGTGACACATGGGTTCATCTCCTTATGGACCGACATCAATTGCAGAGCAGCATGGTCAGTAACAAGAGTGAACTCATGCCCTAGGAGGTAGTACCTACATTGTGTAACGGTCCATTTAATAGCCAAGGCTTCCAGTTCCACTGCCACATACTTGATATCCCTGTCCAATAGTTTCTGTCTCAGGAACATCACGGGGTGTTCAACACCATCAAAGCTTTCGCTTAATACAGCAGAAAGACCTGTCTCCGAAGCGTTGGTCTGGAGAATTAAAGGTAGAGAGAAATTAGAAGTAATTAATACAGGTTCTGATGTTAGGGCCTGCTTCAGGTCACAAGACAGGGTCTGCTTTATCATCCCATACCACCATATTAGGAACCCTTTTCTTTGTCAAATTTGTCAAGGACCCTGCTCTATCTGAGAAGTGAGGTACGAACCAGCGGTAGTATCCCGCTTGGAATTGCCACTTGGTTTTCGAACATGGCCAACTTAAGTGGCTTCCACTTTGGAATGCTGTGGCCGAACAGTACCTCTGCCTACCAAGTATCCTAAATACTTGGCTTTGGTGAATCCAAATAAACATTTCTTAGGATTAATCCGAAGGCCAGCTTGTCCATGTGTATGAAGCACAGCTTGCACCTGCTCTAGGCGTTTCTTCAATGTGCTGGAATAGATGACAATGTCATCCATGTAGGTGGCACTATAGGAATTGTGGGGCCGTAAGACTGTATCCACCAGACCCTGGACAGTGGTTGGGGCCCCATGCAAACCAGATGAAATGATCCGAAATATTTGACATTTTCTATCGTTTTCTCTGGCCCATCTCTTTGCCTTGCCCCTCACTATTTTCTCTCTCTCTCTCCATTTTGCAATCTGCCCTATCAAATCACATCTTCTCTTCACATTTTTATAGCTTAAGCGTGTTATGCAACACTAGTAATCATCCGTGTGAAACTCGCTGGGTTCGCTGAGGTGGAGTTTGTACGGGTTAAACAAAGTATCAATGCAAAGAATTTGCTTCAATGAAATTTAGTAATCAAATTACTCAAGTTACTTGAGGAATCGTTTCAGCCCTAAAATCTACTAATACACTTTGACACCATACTTGGTGCCTTGCTGATAAACATTTACGTGGTTAGTTTTTTTCTGTGGGAAAAAGAGAAAAAAAAATATTTCCATGGGAAAGAATTTGTTGTGAAGTCAAATTTCACCTGTCATATGATTTAAAACTATGTGAATTAAATAGTTCAAGTACTATCAAAAAAATCCTTTGTCTGTTTTGATCATCCCTTTAAACTGGGGGTTGAAATCTCTTTTTCACAGCAGGCCTCATTATTCATTAAAACTCTTTTTCCTGTATATTACATGTACAGTTGATCATGGCAGATTAAAACTGTGAACACTGTGTGGTTAAAATTCTGTGCAGTGTCTTTAATAAACCTCTCAGACAGTCTTCTCTTGCACGTTCTACTGTGCACCTGCATCCCTTCCAGTAGAGGGAACACTCATTTCCACAGCTGACCCATTGCTGTAGAAATGTGTACCCCTTTAAGCTCCTTGCAAAATCAACACTGTATAGCTGAAATTGTTCAAAATGTATTCTAAAACAGTGTAGACAGTCTTCTATATCAATTTCATATTTAAGTTGCCTTTCCATCCCATCCCATCCACTTTAGGGGGACACTTATTTTTCACAGCTGTACAGATTTTCTACATCTTGTTAAGATCGTGCTTGTTCTGTCTGTTTCAGCCGTTCAGTGTGAATATGGCTTTTCAGTACGGAACAGAATAAAATCAAAAGTACAAAGCTAACTCAACCTTGGAGGAATTAGTCACAATCAGCACAGAAGGCCCATCGCTTGAGCAATTTCCTGAGTCCTTTGTCAAATGTTGGCTCACTTCAAACAAGAGTAAAAGAAGACCAAATTACATTGGATGGCCCTCTTACACTGATATTCTGATGGTCAGTGATACCATGTCATGACCTGAGTAAAATACACAGTTATTAATGACTGCACATAGTTTGAAAGTTACCCAAACCATCAAGATGGACATAAAAGCTCAAGGGAAGGATTCATTACACAGGAGAAAGAAAAGAATTAGGCACGTATACATGGAAGTTAGAAAGGTAAGATATTGAAAGATTAATATTTTACATATTTGATTATTTGGCACCTAAATCAAAGCAATTAGCTCCTATTTTTTTTTCTTTTTAGGAGCCACTGGTTCCTTGAGGTGAATTTTTGTCTGGCGCGCTGGTATGTACACCCCCAAAATATAACAAATAAAAGTATGGCTTCTAGCACAGCAGGCCTGAAGGAGTGAAGGTTGACTGAGATATTCCTGACCTGTCAGCCATTTGTAAAATAATTGACAACAGGTACCTTTATAAGCTGAACAAAAAACAAAACATTTCTTAAAAGGGAACTACAGTAGAGGAGTCTTCACATCGTATTCATCACTTTTGAGTTTTAATATTGTAGTGGCATCTTTGCCAGTAAAAAAAAAAAAAAAGGAAGACACGTGAACCAAAGAATGCAGTTAATCAAAAATAAAACAGAATAATTTATTAGTTCTGAGGTTCAAAATGAGGCAAGTATGGTACTGAACAGATCTGGTTCTGAAGAAATCACCAACTTAAAAGTGTTGACTGCTGTACTCTCATTAGAAGGGCTGTTCTACACGGTGGACAAAACAGACTTTTTCTCTGTCTGCTCTTAGTCATGACATTTACTCCCTACACTACCAGGCTCCTCACTTTTTCTTCATTATAACCCTCCTTCTCTGCACCCCTTTCCAGGCAAGTTTGGTATTTTTGTGCTCATTGGTTTGAGCCAGCGTATTACACCCTGCCCATCGCTCCTGTTGGTGGTCATCATTTCTACCGCCAACTCACGCTGTCACTTTGTGTCTCACGTTATGATATCAGCTTGGTGGTATCAATTATTATAGCTTGATCATGTGTGTCCCCTAGATATCTCATTATCTGTACGCAAATATTCCAATACATGAAAATATCCAAAATAAGTCTGGTCCTAGGCATTTCAGTCTAGGGATGTTCAACCTGTCCTGGCATTTCACTAATAACAATGATGGTGATTAAGCCAATCACTGAAACTTGACGAAGTGTGGGGTGTGTATCAGGCAAGCATCAAAAATGTGCAGTAGGCATGTTCCCGATCTTGACATTTGCATTGATGAAAGTCTCATGGTTGCAATGAAAGGCTGTTCTGGATAAAGTAAATTGCATCCAAGCAGGCATGACTTGGTTTAACATGCTGTGTGAAGCAAGCCCTGGGTACATCTCAAACTCAATACTTTACACCAATTGATGGAACAGCTGGGATGGCAAGTACAATCAATACTGAGCTAACATTAAATAAAGCCGTGGACATCTCAAGATCGCACGAGATAGCACAAGCACAGCTGAGAACCTTTGATGCATGTACTCCGAGTGGCTCACGTGAACTGACTGTGAACGAAGTACGCAGACAACAAGCAAGAGCTTCAAAGAGCGCTAAACAAAAAGCGCATTACACAATTGAGAAGGCAGCAAAAGAATATGACGCGAGTGATGCATACAAGCATATTCATAAGTGCAGCTACTGTGGAAACAAAGCACACGATGGAAAAAGTCAATGTCCAGCTAAAGGAAGACAGTGTAAAAAATGTGGTAAATTGAAACACTTCGCTAAAGTTTGCAGGACTGGGAAAGGTAAACCCGTGCAGGCAGTGTGTGATGTCTCAGATAAAGAGGAAGACGAGCTGTTTATTGATGCAGTAAGAAAGGAACAAGCCTTTGTAGACATATCAATAGGAAAGCAAGGTGTAAAGCTTAAGTTTACATTAAGTTCATAGACACGCTGCCGCTAAATATTCGCAGGCAAATCCACAACTTAATACCGGGAATGCCTGTTAAACATCTTAGATTCACGAGTACCGATTTGGGTAGTTAACACTTCGATGAATGAAACCCGTTATCTTTACAACGGTTGACAAACACGGAATGTAACTTGAACACAACACATCCTCCAAATACGAACCTGATTGAAAGAAATAATGATATTCAAATCCTTGATGACAGCAACACTCATAACAGTCACAAAACAATTACATTGGCAATCATGTTACGTTATTTTTAAAATGTTTCCTTTTCTTTAACTTCTTTAACACACTACTTCTCCGCTGCGAAGCGCGGGTATTTTGCTAGTACAGTATAAAAATTTTAGAAGCACAGAGCAGATTTTAACAGTAGATAATATCATATAATAAGATTTGGATATTTTTAGAGTCCTAGAGACCTTGTCCATTAAGCTGCCTCCCCCATTTGGCCCTTCCACGGCTGAAACAGTGCTGGGCCAGCCAATTCGATGAAAGGACCCCTCTTAACCACGATTCCTGCTATCCTCCATCAGGGATGACTTTACCATAGGCAGGCAAAACAACTTGGCAGGTGGGCCATGGCACCAAGTGCCACATTTGAGTACCGAGAAGAGAAACAGAATAGGTGAAGGTTAGTATCCAATTATAACTATCATGTTACTTATGTTTTAGTGCTAATGACTAACAACAGAGATGCAGTATGTACAGTTAATCAGCAGCTCTAGTCAGGATATGCTAAACTGAAATAGTGAGTCTTCAGCCAGGATTTAAAAGCAGAGACCGAAGGGGCATCTCTTATTGTAGCAGGCAGACCATTCCACAGTTTAGGGGCCCTGTAACTAAAAGTTCAACCTCCCACTGTTATTTTTTTAATCCTTGGAATTATAAGCAGACCGGCATCTTGAGATTTTAATGTGCGCTCAGGTTTGTAAGTCATGATAAGTTCAGACAAGTAAGCCGGACCTTGGCCATTTAATGCTTTATATGTTAAAAGGAGGATTTTGAAATCTGCCCTAAACTTAACCGGGAGCCAGTGTAAGGATTTAAGAACTGGAGTTATGTGTTCGTATTGTCTTGTTCTTGTAATAATTCTTGCAGCCACATTTTGGATTAACTGGAGGCTGTATAGAGAACAGTTTGAACAGCCAGTGAACACCACATTGCAGTAGTCAATCCTACTAGAGATAAATGCATGAATTAATGCATTGACTTTTTACTTACTGAAACTTTAGTCTCCTTCAAAGTACTCTCCATATGAATGAATGCTCTTGTCCCAATGGTTTTCCCACTGGTGGAAACATTTTTGGAATTGCTGAAGAGAAACGTTGTCCAATGCCTGCAGTGATTTTTGTTTGACTTTGAGTTCTTTTTACATATGCATGAACAAGGATAAGTCTCACGGAGCAAGATCAGGCAAGTAGGAAAGGTGGCAAGAACTCTAGGACGCACATGTAATTCAGAAATCTCTTCAATAGTCTGACGACGATCTTTTTAAATTGTTTTGCAAACATTATCAAGATTTTCATCATTCATAAATTTGGAAGGTTGGCCAGATCTTGGTTGGTCTTCAAGTGACATTTCTCCACGTTTGAAACTCGAAAATCGCTTGTCGACCTGTGTTTTACTTAAAGCTCCCTGTTTAAAAGCAGTTTCTAGCATCATTAGTTTCAGCAGCTGAAAACAAAATTTAATGCAGACTCGCTGTTCTTTATGATCACCCATCACAAAAATCTCAGAACACGTTTAATAAGCACCAAGTAAAACCAACATGGAATGCCATATGAACAATACAGAGCAATGCCACTTGGCAGACTTCCACAGAATACTGTAAGTATGCTACACTGTTACTGACTGAAGTCAAAGGCTTCTTTTTGGGTGCATACACTGTCAGCAATGACAGATCTAAACACTAGCATGGCGAAATGTGGTAGTCCCATTTTACTTGTGGTGCCAAGCAGAGTTGTGTTGCGTTGCAGCAGTCTATTAGCGACTTGAAGAAGTTGTCTGTTGTTACGGATCTGCCTTTGTCCAGAAATGGCTCCATTAGCTTTATGACCACAGACTTGGAAAGTCTTTGCCTTAGGTTGTAACTCAAAACAGAGTTCTCAACAAAATATTGTCAGATGTCCAAAGTCCCAGCAAATCTGTAGTTTTTCCACACGTTTTGCACGGATGTCTTTGTTGTCAAAACGCAAATGCCGCATGATAGTCTGATAGTGGTCATGGGACATCGTATCCTTGATTGCTGATGCAACAAATAGTTCTGACCACAGCACCAACTGTGGTCATTGCTGCTCTTGTGAAAAGAATGGACATAAACGCCATCAACTCAGAGAGGGAAAGGCAAGTTCGTTGTACCACGTAAACTTTTATAAGTAGCCAAAATTTACACAGGGTGTTACAAACTCAAATCAAATGTATGTTTTTATTATATTATAGTAATAATAATAGCAGCTCACTACTCGGACTCAAACCTGGAACCTTTTGGTTATAAGGCAGCAGTTCTTACCTCTGCACCATTCAGGAATACATATCAGCTTTCTGTCGATTGACATTTGACCTTGGGTTTTTAACACATTGACAGCAACATGTAAACTGAATGATTTTTTTTTCTTTGGTTATATTCTTGAATAAAGCCACATGTGTTTATTTGATATTTGGACTAAAGTCTTCATACATTATACACTTCACGTCATTATTTAGCATATCATGGAAAAAGTTTCTGTTTTAAGTATGTGTTCAGCATTTCTTGCCTCGCATTTTTCGTCATCCTACACTTACACAGATCTTTGTAGACACGGAACACACATGAAATGTTATTCCAAATAACAATATACTGTATTATTTACCCTATACAACTCCAGGCACCTCACACCACGATAAAGAGACTTGAGCTGGGAGAAGTTTGCGACTGACTTCAGATCTGTCCTGGGGATGGGATAGCAAGCTGCTTGCTGCTTGGGCTGATCGACACATTTGCAAAACAAAAGATGCTAATGAGGAGAGGTGCGAAAGAATTTAAGGTGGCCTGGGATAATGAATTTTTTCATAGGCTTCAAGGATTTCCTGTCATCCTACATTTACCCAGATCGTTGTAGATACGGAACATACATGAAATATATGTATTCCAAATGATATATTATTTACCCAATACAAGCACCTCACACCCAGATAAACAGATTTGAGCTGGAAGAACTTCAGCTGCATCGGTGGGGGGATGGGTTAGCCTGTGCTGATTGACATATTTGCAAAACAAAGAGGTTGATGGAGACGTGCAAAGGAATTTAAGGTGGCCCGGGATTATGACTTTTTCCGTAGGCTTCAGGGATTCTAGTGTTTATATAAATTTAAATGCCATCTAAAATGTTTGTTTCTGCACTAACATGAGAGCTTGCTTAGTTTTCTTAAAAATTAAAGGTCAGTGAACACTAGTAGAAGTATGTTTAACCTTCTGTTTAGTCTGCTGTCAGTTCAATGCATCAGCAGCTGTGTTCCCAAAACAAAATCTGCTCACTCAGTTACTTCAGAGAACACATAGTCCTTGACTCACAAAAATTCAAAATAAAGCACATGGAAAAAATGGGCAGGCCAGTGGCCCTTTTGCCTAAATAAATGGTGACCTTTTAAGTTGCTTCAGGCATAAGTGTTAAATAGCTAATGGCACTAAAATTAATAATAAGGCACACTGATCTTTAACCTAAATTCTCAATATGTTAATCAGCTACTTTTACTTGACTGTTAAAACCATACCACAAAATCAGATGACTCCAGTCTGGTTAGTCATATTCACACCATGTAGACTAAAGCTGTTGCAGTTGTTCCACCTTAAGGGGTGCTTTAATTAGGTAACTAAAATGAAACAAGCTACTTTTAAATCGCCAGGATGCATAAAGTAGGATTCAAGATGCTTACTTTAAGTGAAGGCTTCCATTAGGAGGAAAGTTACCATGATGATTACCTTAGTTGAAACCCTTGATCACTGCAATACTCCAAAAACTGAGTTTGCTTCATTTTTTTTGTTTCACCTTTTCAAACTATACTTAGACTACAATGTTTCAATAAAATGCTTCTTTGCTTCCATCCTGAGTTGTTAAAATCAGATTTATATAAAACCTTTTTTGTCTTCCAAGGTTTTGTGAAGGGTGTCAAGGAGACCTTAAAGAGCAAAATGTAAGTATGTTTTTTATTTCATGAAATGCGAGTATTAGGTTTATAAGAAGATTAGTTTGTTTCTTAAATATTTGTGTTGTCTATAATTGTTTATTTTAAATGATATTTCATAAAAGAAATTGAAAAGTCTACTAATCTTTTTTTCCTAATTATTTCAATATCTATATCTTGTGTGTTCTTTATTTATATACACACTATGGTCACTACATTAGGTACACCTGCCTGGTACCATATAGGGCACACTTTTGCCTCCAATACAAACTGAAATCACTGTCATGTACATCAGGTGGAACCAGCTTGAGGTGATGTTTTTTAGTAACTTAGTGTAGTAACTTAGTGTACTGTAGTATCTTGCTAGAAGTCGTATGTGAGTCTTGGTGGCTTTTTTGTTAACTTAAACCGTCTTTCTCCTCAGATCTGTGTCATTGAAGATATTTTCACAGAGTGTTATTCTTCATTACTGCACTACTCTGTAAAAATGTACAAGATGGATCAGCATCATTGAATGTTGAAATCCTAACATTGTAGATTTTTTTTTTTTTTTTAATTCTGTAATAAGACATCACTAAGGTTTTGTGTTTGAATTTTAAATATAAGGTTATTCCTGGCTTTACTACATGTTTCTCCATGCTCAGTGATTTCACAGTGTTCCATCTTTCCAAATTAGGGTGGGGCTGATACGAGTCCATTGTACAGCATACTTGATGTCACATGCACACTCATCCCGCAAAACATATTTGCTTGCAGATTTTTTAGATAACAAATTGAAAACCAGGGTCTCAATTGAAACAGGGAAATATACGAACTCCAGACTGGCAGGATTCAAATCCAGTTTCTTAGAACTATGAGGTACAGGTAGAACTGTACTGCTATACACCATGTTATCTAGTCACTGCAAATATGTAAGTACTTTCTTTGGTATGTCCATGTCTCAGAAAGAAAAATTAGTAGCAGTTTGCTTTATGGTTCAAACCTTTTGTTTTCTAGTTTATGAGGATATTGTGGTGTCTTTTGCAATTAAATTTACAAAGATCGTGGATTGTACGTTTTTTGAAGATTTATGTAATAAAAAGAAATTATTTTGCAGGGCACACTGACACACAGCCACCCAGGGCAGATTTAGAGTTGATCATTAACCCAACCTTCCCACATTTTGAAATATAGGAGGAAATGTTAGTACTCAGAAAAAACACACTTGGATACTGGGAGAATGTCCAAAACTCCCATCTAAAAATAAGTAATGAGGCCAAGCATTGAATACCAAACTGAAAGGCTGCTATGTGATTGGCAGAACTAGCCACTGCAGCGATGGCTTTATCCATGAATTTCCTTATAAAATGTCTAAACCTATGTTATTTATTAATATACTGTACAGTCAAAGTAAAAAGTATTTGAACCCTTTGAAATTATCTGGTTTACTGCATGAGTTGGTCATAAAAAGTGATCTGATCTTCATCTAAGTCACAGGTACTGATATACACAGTGAGCTTAAGCCAATGACACACAAAAGATTCTACTCTTTCATGTCTTTATTTTACAAATGCATTCAACGTTCACAGTGGTAGTGGAAAAAGTAAGTGAACCTTGGGATTTAATAACTGGTTGACCCTCCTTTGGCAGCAATGACTTCAACCAGGTGCTTCCTCCAGCTACAGATCAGACCTGCACATCGTGCAGGGGGAATTTTAGCCCATTCTTCCCTGCAGAACTGCCTTAACTCTTCCATGTGTATGGCTCTCTTCAAGTCATTCCACAGCATCTCAATAGGATTGAGATCTGGGCTCTGACTGGGCCACTCCAAAAAGCGGAGTTTGTTCTTCTAAAGCCATTGTGCTGTGGATTTTCTGCAATGTTTGGCATCATTGATCTGTTGCATTGCCCAGCCTCTTCTGAGTTTAAGTTGACGGACAGACACCCTCACATTATCCTGGAGAATTTGTTGATAAACTTGTGAATTCATTTTCCCCTCAATGATGGCAAGCTGTCCAGGCCCTGATGCAGCAAAGCAGGCCCAAATCATGATATTCCCTCCTGATATTCCCTCCACCATACTTTACTGTAGGGATGATGTTTTGATGTTGATATGCAGTGCCCTTTTTACGCCAAATGAAGTTCTGCTTGTTCCTCCCAAATAGTTCAATTTTGGTTTCATCACTCCACAAAACATTTTCCCAGTACCATTGTGGAGTGTCCAAGTGCTCTTTCACAAACTTCAGGCGTTCAGCAATGTTCTTTTTTGATAGCAGTGGCTTCCTTCTTGGTGTTATGCCATGGACTCCTTTCTTGTTCAATGTTTTGCGTATAGTTGAGTCATAAACAGAGATGTTAGCCAGTTCTAATGACTTCTTCAAGTCCTTTGCTGTCACTTTAGGGTTCTTTCTTTACCTCATTGCTGACTTTGTGTTGTGCTGTTGGGGTCATCTTGGTAGGGTACCCACTTCTAGGTCAATTAGCCACAATACCAAATTGTCTCCATTTATAGACAACTTGCCTAACAGTAGACTGATGAATATCTAAAATCTTAGAGATGACTTTGTAACCCTTTCCAGCCTTATGTAGATTAACAATTCTCAATCGTAGCTCTTCAGACCGCTCTTTTGTGTGAGGCATGATTCCCATTTGGATATCCTTCTTGTCAAATGCTCAGACTCAAACTTTGTAGTGTTTTTTATCAATCAAAGCAATTCTAGGCCACACCTCTGAACTTGTTTCATTAAATGGACTCCAGGAGTGCTAACGTCTGACTGCAATGAGCTTTTTAAAAAGTCATTAGCTTAGGGTTCACTTACTTTTTCCAACCTTCAGTTTCACAGTTTGAATGATTTATTCAATATGGTCAAAAATTCTCTGAAAATCTGTGTATCTTTAGTTATAGTAGACTGTGTTTGTTCGTTATTGTGACTGACATGAAGATACAACCATGTTTTATATGGGAATTAGACATAAATATATATAATTCCTAGGGGTTCACATACTTTTTACTTTGACTGTAAGTTATCAGAAGAAGCACAACGGAAAGAGAATGTCAGGAAATAATTCTCCTTACTTTCCAGTCTATCTCACAGTTTGCAAATGTGTGTGCTCTCCACAATGTCCATATTATTTCTTTATTACAATATAATGAAAAAGTTGTTTATGGATTTTGGTGAAATTCATTTGAGTAAGTTTTAAATTCTAGATAAGGAAAAAAAACTTAAATACATAAATCATTAAAAATGTGCTTTTAAAAAAAATCTTTTTTTTCCTCCTCATTCTTTGTGTCCCTCCTTTAGCATAAGTAGATTCAATTCATTATATCCATCCTCTGCCTATAGTAGGCACTATATAGCTGGTGAAGGGTGGGGATAGAGGGGGAGGCTGTAAGGTGTTGGGGGTGGATTAGTAAGATGGGGTTCGGAAGGTGTTGTTCATAAAGTCTTTTTTTTATTATTTAGATGTTCTTCTTTTTAAGCCTGCATATGCCGAGTTTAATTCGAAGCGTTCTGTCCAGGTCAGGGATCAAGATAGCGCACAAACAAGCAAACACTTTACGGGCTGTCCTTTTCAATGCTAAAAGCAAAACGTCAACCATGGAGACAATAAACACAGTTTACAGCATTTAATGCAATACATGCCAAGGGGTATACGTGGGACAAATATGTGAAAGACTCGCAACGTATATACAGGAACATCACAATGCCATCAGAAGGAAAGATCCACGGTCACTGATTTACACACACATAAGTTCCACCAGACACATGTTTGACTGGGACACTGTAAAAGTAAAATTCAAGGCCAACGCTAAAAGTGCCAGAAAGCTGGCTGAATCACGACTCTCTAATGAAAACGCCATTAACAGACACTTGGTCTTGAACTTGACTTATAATCACTCCAATGATCTTACTATGCACCTTCTATGAATCGTTATTCCTAAAAGAAGCAATTGAAAATGCCCATTTCTCAAATGTTTTTGCTGTTAAGTTGTTTGTTAATTTGATGGTAATAATAATTTTGAATTTTCAAAAGATGTACTAAACAAAACTTTTTCTTCCAAGTGCACATACTAATTTTTATTTCTGTTGTACTTTAGGTATACATATGCCCATCATGCGAGAGTGTCTTCTGTATGGAATGTGACCTCTTTATCCATGACACTTTACACTGCTGCCCATCTTGTATACATAGTCAACCTTAATGGCAAGGAGTTAGACATGATAAGGAAATAAAGTAAATGTTTACCATCTGGCATTAAGAGAGTTCTTGAACAATAAAAATGACCATCCTAAAGAATTTCATGCTCTTCCGTGCATGCTCTTACATTCAGCAGCACTATTTGTTGTCCTACAGCAAGTATTTAAATGTATTTCATACTAGAATCTGCTTGAATGATATAAAGTTTTTTTCTTTCTTTAATTGAATAAATGTGTTACATCATGAGGAAAATATATGTTTTATAGGATAAAAAAGGGCAATTAAAAATCTTTCGTAGTCAAAGTGTCATCTGTATGAAAACGTTTGGCACACTTCTGAGGATCACTTCTTCGCAAGGCTTGGTATACTTAAAAATGGTCAGACATCCTGTTAAACAAGATTTCATACTGTGTATATTGTAATCTGTACAAGGTTAAAGTCAAAAATAGAGAAAACATTACCCAGTAAGAGTATGCTCTTTTATTATTGTTATATTTTAGCAAATGCCACATATCAGGTAACATATGTTATATGCTGAAAGGCAATGTTTTACCTAAAAATGCATTTGATATTGGCTCGTATTGTTTTGTTTATTTATGGCGGGGGGGGGATACTTTTTACAGCAGTTCTGACATATCACTCTCTTAGAGATGCACTACACATGTCTCACTTTTCCTGTACTCATCTTTTGTTGTTGTGTCAGAAACTACCTGTAATTTAATTTTTTTTTCCTGGATTTCTTCCATGGAAGTGAATCGTCTTCCCATCAGTCTCACTTTTAATTTTGGAAACAAAAAGAAATGACTGGGACCAAGATCTGTCTTATTCTGGGCAGTGCAAGGCAACAACCCATTTTTTTTTTGTCATAAGTCTTGATGACTCTGTGTGTGCAGGTGTGCTATTATGGTAAAAAATGCAGTTTTGCATGACCCGCTGCTTCAGACATTTTTTCCAGATGTTTTCCCGCAGACACATCAGCAGTTCAATGTAATGTTGTTGATTTATAGTCTGCTAATAGGGAACAAACTCTTTACTAACAAGTCAGTCAGTGTCAAAAAACACGATTATCATCTTGATGTTTGATATGACATGACATGCTTTTTTTTTAACGCCTTAAAACTAGAACCCTGGTAAGCTTACCTGGAGTCCATTAGATCAGAGTATCTTAAACTGTGTGGGGACATGTTTTATATTGGTCACCACATGAACAATTTCATCCATGCACAAGTTCTGTGGTCAGTGATATACAAAACCACCGTCTGTTTAGCATACTGTTTAGTGTGATAGTATGCAATCTAAGATGTAGCCTATAAACAACTCCATCGATGCCTCACAGATAGCTATTGTTTTTATGGTACAAAAATATAATTAATATTTCAAAAAACACCAAACTATGGAGCAGTTAATCTGTGATGACTGGCCAGCAAATACATGAATATGAAAGTGGAAGAGAGGACGGAATGACACAGACAAGTTTATGAGGTGAAGTGACTGCAGCATTACATGAGAATTTTACATTTTTTGGAGTGTTGTGGGAGGTGAGACAATAGTGAGGACCATTCTGTAAAAACACCTGAAAATGTCGCACAGGTGAGACAAGCTATAGACCAAACCCCTCTGCCTTCTTCATGAACGTTTATCCTATCAGCTGCATAAAATAAAAATAGCGCAAACATTTATGAAAATAATTTACCTATGCAACTCAACCTTTTCTACTCAGTTTATTGAATTGTTAAATTAAAATCAGGATATGCTGAATACTCTGGAAGCTCATTTAGACTGTATTAATGATGGCACTAATTTGAAAAAATGATTGCTATTGTATGATAAGGAAAATAAACATTGTTGATTAATTATTTTTGACTGTTTTATTCTATATTCTGCACCATGAGTCAAATGACTAAGGTAAGTGATCATTCAAACTGACCTTTCAAAAATCATCATATTCTTGTGCAGCATTCATCACACACACACATTGCTGTCATCTTGACTAAACCTTACAGTAGGCGTTTATGCTGACAGTGATACATTTCCAGTTTTGAATGATAGTTATTGTTTTATCTGTGATGTGTTTGCATTTTTGTCTTTATTTAATTTGAGAAATATGCTTGACTGGGAACAGAAACTTTTTTTTTATATTATATGGCCATAGTTTTTTGTCTGTGTTACCGGCAAAACACAATTTTAGGACGGACTAATTTAGACAAGGCCAAGCCAGTTTGTCCGAAGAGCGACAGGATGAATCTGTTTTGCCAAGTTCGAATTAGATTGTCCTGGGAGCTCTTCACTGATTTCAGGATAAACTGATTTGGCCTCATCGAAACTAGTTTGGCCTCCAATCGCATTTTCCTCTACAGGATAAACCAGTTTGGCCAAGTCAAAACTGATCTGTGTGATTTTTTTTTTTTTTTTAACATTAAATATGTCTAATCCTGTAAATTTGTGGAATCCCCACCCATACAATCCCCATCCTTGCATCTTCCATAGTGCACCGCCAACATTCCACAGTGAGCCATAAATTTGTAGAGTGTTCGGATGTTTTATTCCTTTCACTCTTGATTGTTTGGTTGTGTGCGTTTTATTCATTTCGTTCTTGTATGTTTGTTTCATTTTATTCTTTTTGTTTTTAGTGTTTCTCACTATTATGGGTGAGGCTTCGACAGTGCTGCTAACGTATCTGAAGCTGATTTCCCCAATTTACACATGAACTCAATGTTAGAATGTTGTTCGAACTGTGACATTGCGCCAAATGACTATGCACACATCTAACTGAAACGGTAATTAAAACAATACTACATGCCGAAAACAATCCAGAAATGCTGTAACTGGTCTACAGACATGCTGCGCTCCCCTCCACAACAATGTGTGTATAATCTCATCTCTCACTCTTCTGCTACATCACAATTCTGGGAACTTTTTGACTGCCCCTTGTACAGTTGTGCTTGAAAGTTTGTGAACCCTTTAGAATTTTCTATATTTCTGCATAAATATGACCTAAAACATCATCAGATTTTCACTCAAGTCCTAAAAGCAGATAAAGAGAAACCAGTTAAACAAATGAGACAAAAATATTATACTTGGTCATTTATTTATTGAGGAAAATGATCAAATATTACATATTTGTGAGTGGCAAAAGTATGTAAACGTTTGCTTTCAGTATCTGGTTTGACCCCCCTTTGCAGCAATAACTGCAACTAAACGTTTCTGGTAACTTTTGAAGGAATTTTAGCCCATTCCTCCGTACAGAACAGCTTCAAGTCTGGGATGTTGGTGGGTTTCCTCACATTAACTGCCCTCTTCAGGTCCTTCCACAACATTTCGATTGGATTAAGGTCAGGACTTTGACTTGGCCATTCCAAAGCATTAACTTTATTCTTCTTTAACCATTCTTTGGTAGAGTGACTTGTGTGCTTAGGGTCGTTGTCTTGCTGCATGACCCACCTTCTCTTGAGATTTAGTTCATGGACAGATGTCCTGACATTTTCCTTTAGAATTCTCTGATATAATTCAGAATTCATTGTTCCATCAATTAAGGCAAGCCCTCCTGGCCCAGATGCAGCAAAACAGGCCCAAACCATGATACTACCACCACCATGTTTCACACATGGGATAAGGTTCTTCTGCTGGAATGCAGTGTTTTCCTTTCTCCAAATATAACGCTTTTCATTTAAACCAAAAAGTTCTATTTTGGTCTCATCCGTCCACAAAACATTCTTCCAATAGCCTTCTGGTTTGTCCATGTGATCTTTAGCAAACTGCAGACGAGCAGCAATGTTTTTTTTGGAGAGCAGTGGCTTTCTTCTTGAAACCCTGCCATGCACACCATTGCTGTTCAGTGTTCTCCTGATAGTGGATTCATGAACATGAACATTAGCCAATGTGAGAGAAGCCTTCAGCTGCTTAGAAGTTACCCTGGGGTCCTTTGTGACCTCGATGACTATTAGAAGCCTTGCTCTTGGAGTGATCTTTGTTGGTCGACCACTCCTGGGGAGGGTAACAATGGTCTTGAATTTCCACCATTTGTACACAATCTGTCTGTCTGTGGATTGGTGGAGTCCAAACTCTTTAGAGATGGTTTTGTAACCTTTTCCAGCAGGATGAGTATCAACAACTCTTTTTCTGAGGTCCTCAGAAATCTCCTTTGTTCTTGCCATGATACACTTCCACAAACATGTGTTGTGAAGAGCAGACTTTGAGAGATCCCTGTTCTTTAAATAACACAGGTTGCCCATTCACACCTGATTGTCATCCCATTGATTGAAAACACCTGACTCGAATTTCACCTTCAAACTAACTGCTAATCCTAGAGGTTCACATACTGTACTTTTGCCACTCACAAATATGTAATACTAGCAAAATACCCGCACTTCGCAGCGGCGAAGTACTGCCTTAAAATTTTTATTAAGAAGACAATTAAACCTTTTTAAACTGAGGGAAAATATGCCAATAATTATTTGTTAAGGATCTCTTTGTATACCATGTTGTCATTTCGGCCCTCCGGTTGTAATATGACCAAGCTGTGTGCTGAGCTTACTCTTGAGCATGTAACTTACAGTTGGCCATGTGAACAGTAATCTTGTCTCAAATCTCGCAGCTTGGATTGCTGCTGTCATAATCGGTTTGAGTTTCATGGTTTGTTTCAATTATGACAGTATTTGCAGGATTTGTTGTGTTGAAGTGACATTCGGCATCTGTCAAGCGTTGTAAGCACACAACCGGTTTCATCGATAAAATCACATCCAGCTTTTGAGAGTTTAAACATTTATAAACATCAAAGTGTCCACTACTAAAATCGTCACCTGTGAATCTAAGATGTTTAAGAGGCATTGGCGGTTGTCGAAAGGTGTAAAATATTTGGCCATTTCAATACACTTGAAAGCGACAACCAAACAATTCAGCGGCAGCCATCAACTCACATGCAGAACCATAGGTGAAGGGCTTAAGCATTTCACTCTTATAGTGCTCCTGTGTAGTATAATTATCTCCTGTACCGTCATCAGTCCACACCTTGAACCTGTCCCAGTCATTCAATACATAAGACACACTGTTCCTCCGGATATCAAGAGTGAGCCTGATATGGCCGTGCAATATGTAACACAGAGAATGGAAAAGGTAGGTGCCATCTCCGGGCATGGAAACCACTCAGTAAGTGACAGTTCTTTGATTGAAACTGATCACCTCGATAGACATGGTAATGGGGGTTGGAATGATAAAGGAAATGGGTACCTGAGCAATGTAAAGTAAGTCTAAAATACCTATACAATAACTATAATTGTAATAAACAAACAATAAAACAACGGAGAAGCCGTGGATTAAACTAAAAGGCTGTAGTTATCAGTAGGGAGACGTGAATCCCATGGCGAAGCAAGGAAGGGAATGTAGAGACCGGAGCGACGGACGGTCTTATATAGGCAGGCAGCCAACAACGTGGGAGGCGTTGGGATGGGGGACCCAGCACCACCTCACACGGTGACCGAGCTGCAGGCTATGGACGTATATATGTACGTAAGTAGGATTCAGTTAGCGTTGGGAACCCGTGTACCAAATTTCTTGAAGATGGGCCCATAAGTAACAAAGACTCTTGAAAAGTTCAATATGGCGGCCGACAGTGGCATCATACTACCGAAATAAGTACATACATTGGTTTCGGTTAGTGCAGGGAAGCTGCCTATAAAATTTCGAGAAGATCGGGCCATAAATAAGAAAGTTCAACATGGCGGACGTTGTTGACCGTTATGATCATTACGTGTAGAATTTCAAAATGAAACCTGCTTAACTTTTGTAAGTAAGCTGTAAGGAATGAGCCTGCCAAATTTCAGCCTTCTACCTACATGGGAAGTTGGAGAATTAATGACGTTGGAAAGTTCAATATGGCGGCTGACAGTGGTGTCATACCACCAAAATAAGTACGAACATTGGTTTCGGTTAGCTCAGGGAAGCCACCTACCAAATTTCGTGAAGATGGGGCCGTAAATAAGAAAGTTCAACATGGTGGACGTTGTTGACCGTTACGCGTAGAATTTTGAAATGAAACCTGCTAAACTTTTGTAAATAAACTGTAAGGAATGAGCCTGCCAAATTTCAGCCTTCTACCTGCACGGGAAGTTTGAGAATTAGTGACGTTGGAAAGTTCAATATGGCGGCCGACAGTGATGTCATACCAACGAAATAAGTACGTACATCGGTTTCCATTAAAAGTTTAATATGGCGGCCGACAGTGGCATCATACCACCGAAATAAGTACCAAATTTCAGCCTTCTACCTACACGGGAAGTTGGAGAATTAGTGACGTTGGAAAGTTCAATATGGTGGCTGACAGTGGCGTCATACCACCGATATAAGTAAGTACATCGGTTTCAGTTAGCGCAGGGAAGCCGCCTACCAAATTTCGTGAAGATGGGGCCATAAATAAGAAAGTTCAACATGGCAGACGTTGTCGACCGTTATCGACCGTTATGACCGTTACGTGTAGAATTTCGAAATGAAGCCTGCTTAACTTTTGTAAGTAAGCTGTAAGGAATAAGCCTGCCAAATTTCAGCCTTCTACCTACACGGGAAGTTGGAGAATTAGTGATGAGTGAGTGAGTGAGTGAGTGAGGGCTTTGCCTTTTATTAGTATAGACTAGCAGAATACCCGCGCTTCGCAGCGGAGAAGTAGTGTGTTAAAGAAGGTATGAAAAAGAAAAGGAAAAATTTAGAAAATAACGTAACATGATTGTCAATGTAATTGTTTTGTCACTGTTGTGAGTGATGAGTGTTGCTGTCATATATATATATATATATATATATATATACACATATATATATACACATATATATACACACAAATACATATATATATATATATATATATATATACACACACAGCTATTTCGTATCAGTGCAATACGCTGCTTGT
>JANRMT010062837.1:36975796-37123340 GCA_026402145.1 Polypterus bichir lapradei | reverse complement strand
CTTATTTAATTCTTCTGCTTTCTGTATCTTCTGCATTGCATTCAGGTCTTTCAGGTTACCCTGATGTTTTGTCTCATAGTGCCGTCTTAGATTAAATTCTGTAATTACAGCCACATTAGCTCCACAAATGAGACACACGGGTTTACCGGCAATGTCAGTAAACATATACTCAGCCTCCCATCGGTTTTTAAAGGCTCTATTTTCAGAATCAACTTTTCTCTTTGGCATCGTGTGGGCTAGCTTCACAATAACTGTGCAAGTTATAAGCTAGACTTGATTAACGCAGTAAGTGTTCGGCAAGGCAGCTGAAGCGCTGCATTATGGGATCTGTAGTTTATTGTGTTACCAGCGCTTCATATACCCGGGCCATTAATAACAATAATACAGTATATAAAATGATCTCGCGGGCCGGATATAATTACACGCCGGGCCGGATGTGGCCCGTGGCCCTTGAGTTTGACACATATAGACTAAATAGAACTTGAAAAGATATATTTTTTCGTACTTCGAGCCCGCGTGCTATTGTGGTTTTGCCTGCATGCCTCAATAAGTGACCCTCCCCTCGCTCTTACTTTTTTACCGTTCATCTAATGAATACACTGAGTATGGCTTTACCAAAACAATCATTGATTGCGAATAAAAGTATTCATTATTCGAGTATGTAGATCGGGGTATATATATACATATATACATATATATATACCCGCGTATCGCAGCGGAGACGTAGTGTGTTAAAGAAGCTATGAAAAAGATTCGTTTCTTACTGCATCAATAAACAGCTTGTCTTCTTCTTTATCTGAGACCTGACACACTGCATGCACGGGGTTTTTTTTTTTTTTTTTTTAACACTGTCTTCCTTTAGCGGGACATTCACTTTTTCCACCGTGTGCTTTGTTTCTGCAGTAGCTGCAGTTATGAATAATATGCTTGTATGTATCAGACGCTTCATATTTTTTTGCTGCCTTTTCAATTGTGTAATTCGGTTTTTGTTCAGCGCTCTTTGGAACTGTTGCTTTTGGTCTGTGCACTGCGTCAGTTCACGTGAGCCGCTCGGTGTACATGCATCGAAGTTTCCCAGCTGTGCTGGTGCCATCTCGTGTTATGTCCATGGCTGTATTTAATGTTACCTAAGTCCTGGCACTTAAAACTTTCTCTCGCAGTTTCGCTGAGTTTGTGCCAAACACCACCCTGACTATCTCATCTTCCTCTGCATAAGCACAGTCCTTCACCCGTGAATATTTACCCGTGGCAGTGTTTCTATTGGATTGCCGCTGACGGACGGCCTTATATGGGCAGGCACTAAATTACAAACGCTAGCGGCAGCCTGTCTATGAACTTAATTTAAAGTTTAGGTTTACACTGTGCTTTGTTTCCGAAGTAGCAGAACTCATGAATATGGTTGTATATGTCACTCGCTCGCTTCTTATTGTTTCGCTGCCTTCTCAATTATATAATGCATGTTTTCTTCAGCGCTTTTTGGGCCTCTTCCTGGTTTTCTACCTACTGCGTGATTACGTGGGAGGCGTGATGATGTCAAACTCCGCCCCCACGGCTTTCAAGCTCATCTCCATTACAGTAAATGGAGAAAAACAGCTTCCAGTTATGACCATTACGCGTAGAATTTCGAAATGAAACCTGCTTAACTTTTGTAAGGAAGCTGTAAGGAATAAGCCTGCCAAATTTCAGCCTTCTACCTACACGGGAAGTTGGAGAATTAGTGATGAGTCAGTCAGTCAGTCAGTCAGTCAGTCAGTGAGTGAGTGAGTGAGTGAGGGCTTTGCCTTTTATTAGTATAGATTCAATCATTTTCCTCAATAAATAAATGACCAAGTATAATATTTTTGTCTCATTTGTTTAACTGGTTTCTCTTTATCTACTTTTAAGACTTGAGTGAAAATCTGATGATGTTTTAGGTCATATTTATGCAGAAATATAGAGAATTCTAAAGGGTTCACAAACTTTCAAGCACAACTGTATATCTCTGCTCTTATTATTGTACTCGTTACCATGCTTGAGCTCAAGAAGACATCTGTTTTCTTATTTGGGGTCCTCAGATTAAAAAGTTCAAAATCTCCTTCACTAGATGAATCCAGCAAGGCACAGAATTCAGATTTTTGAAGCCAACACATTTGCTGAACTGTTCGGATGTGATGAGTTTCCTCTTCTTTCTTGGTGTTGGATCTCCTTTGGCATTCTGAAAAACAGCATGATTTATGCTAATTTCTTGCATCCCAGAAACTACAGTAGGTTTACAGACGAGATTTTCTACCCTCAGGTTAACCTGTTTGATGCTAACCCTGAGTTTGACTCAGGCTTGGAATTCTGTGTTAATATAGTTAAAATCTGAGGTGGACTCTGCATGTGTAACGATTCGCTTCACATTGTCAAATCTGGGTAACTTATTGGAACAACATTCTGCTGCTGGTTAGTGAATGAAATAATATCCTGCTGCAAAAAATCCTGAATATTTCTGTGTGCTCTGACACTTTATGGTAACTCAATGGTAATGCATCGATATTCATGAGTAGGGTGGAGTCTTCATCCAAAAACACAATGGCAAACGACAAGCTGTAAAGCCAGTTTTACGGATAGTGAAACTGATTCATAAGGCTCTGTACAGCCAACCTACTGTGATATGCCTGGTGATGTTGGTCGCATGGAGCTTCACCGTGGTGAGGCAGTAGCTGTATGGCAAAAAGACAAGTGCAAGAATAAGAAAGACGTTAGCCCCCAGGCACTTTTCACAATGTAACGACTGTCAATGTTTGTGTCGAGGAAATGTGAAAGTCACTAAGCCTTGCACTGTGGTAGCCTACAACAACACAATGGGGAACATCGATCATGCAGTTCAGGCACTGGCATTCTACTGTACCATCTCAAGCGCAAGCAACAACAAAAATAGAAGCGTGTTCGTTATGCACCATTCCTTTGCTTTTGTTTCACTTTGTGTGTTTGTAATATCTAGCATTGTGATAACTGTATTGTAACGACATGTGGGGTGCAAGAGACACAGAAATGGAATCGGCCTCTTTATACTGACTGCTGGTGAGTGGCCTTAAAAAGAACTGATTGATTTCTGCAGCGTGCCTCCACAACCATCATGTTCAACAGTGCCATGCGCTCCCAGTTGCTGTGTCCCTTTGTCAACCCATGTACACCGCCAGCTTCACCTTACTAGACTTAGAGGGAACGTGTGTGCCACACTATCCCCTGCTGCATGAGCTGACACAAGCCGGCCTGCTTTATAGCCATGTTCTCTACATACGTGTGCCCTCTTGGACAGTCCGCAGGCTCCTGATGAGCATATTGCTCTCGGGTCCGGACCCTGTGATCGCTACAGTATATTATAATGGTATTTAATAATTAGTTTAAATTGGTTGCTTAAAAAATAAGCAGCAACCTTCTAAAAGTGAGACATTATCATTTTTCCCCTCCACTAGTGGGATTTTATGACTTAATCACTTGTGCGTCTTTGCAAACAGGAGAACATGCCAACAGGAACAAAAGTAGACTAAGGGAGGCTGGCTGAGCGGACTAGAAGACATGAACGGGTCACATGGACTGGGCTGGAACAAGAACAAGATGGTGCCGGTGCTGTTTCATCAGGAACTACTGAACAGACAGTACCCATGGAGTCAAGAGGTGTGTAGAGAAGAATTAGTTTGAAATTAAGGCTGATCTCTCTTGACCATTTTCCATCCAGAGGTGATATCCATGGGACCTGAGACCAATCAACATAATAAAACAGAGCAGTGTGGTAGCTTCTTATCAGGTTGTGTTAATTTGTGCTTATCTACTATGAAGTAAAATGCTTGTCTGTATGTGCACCCTTGTGCCTCTGAGCAATTTGATTGGTCAGTTTTGCGTTAGTTGCTCAGTCAAACGCAATGTAGCATTGATGCTTCATAGAAAAAAAAGTGACAACAAAACTGTATGGATGCGCAAAATCAAACTAGGAAGCAGTTATAGCACAATTTTTTGCAGTGAGAACTGTGAACCTTTAGATGTCCATAGATCAAGGCACCTCCTGCTCCCACTTCCCGTTTGGGAGCCTCTCCAACCCAACACCGTCGGTAATGTAACCGGATGAGCTTGGTAAATGGGAACAAATCACACTCAGAGCAAGGGGATGGTGGAGAAGTGTAACACTGCTTTTATTTAAAACAAACTAAACCAACAATCAAAACCGTGTCCATAGTGCAGTGCTCCAAAATGTTCCAATAAATAATCCATAAAAGGGTAAAACAAAAATCTAAGTGTTTAAAACGAGACTAAAAACCTGCCGCCATCATTGGGGCAAATCAGCCAAGCGCAGCTCCTTCCATTGCTCACTCAACTGGAAAGACTTCAGCCAACGCGGTCTTCTCACTACTGACCCCCAGCCAGGGTCCTCCCATCTTCCTTCTCTCACACGGAGTCGCCCCTCGGATCCCTAGGAAGCATGCCACCTCGACTGAACCCACTCCTCTACATAAGCAGTGGGCACGATCCGTCCCTGGAGCGCCGATCGCTCGATCTAACACGGGACCCCTGACCTCACTCATCTCTGTCTTTCAGCTGGCTGGCTTGTCCACTCTCTTTTCCCAAATGCTGATCTCGCTCTCTGCCTCTTTCATTCTTGTTCTTTTTGTTTTCTGTCTTTTTTTCCTACCGATCTCCTGGGTGTAGCGGTTCAATCACGCACCGCAGGAAGCTGATTAAGCAATAGAGAGCAATCAGACCCTCGTGCAGGTGCGACTCGCCCCAATTACCTCATCAACTCCCCGCATCTGTACGATGGCGCCCACGAAGACTGACATGGAGAAATGGATTATTTAAAAAAACTGGTCGTTCATTCAGAGCCGCGGACCTGCTACACCAGCAATGGTCTTCCACTCACAAAAAAATTCCTCCAGTTTATCCTGTGCCTGCACATCAGTCTTCTCACTTCAACAGATACCTACAAATTCCTTCCAGGTAGCCAAGCTTACCTGGTACTGGTGGAGTCTGTGTGTTAAATGTATCATACCTGATGAAAACTCTGATTTTTCAATTAAGTCAGTTTATATTATAAACATAAAATCTAGACAGAAGTACATTTAATGTGAATAATTAACATTTACAAACAAGTATGGAAGAAGCAGGCAAAATAGTCCAGAATCTTTTAATGATGTATCTACCACAACAAAATCTGGCTCTGGCAGAATACAATTATATTCTCGGAATTGATCATGTATAGCAAAACTCGAGCTCCTCGCGGCACAAGCTGTTTCCTATGTGTAAATGAATGAGTTAACTGTTTATCTGATTTGGTTATACATTATGATGGTGTAGTGTTGATGGGGGATTTTAATGTACACATTGAAACTAACACTTTTAGCAAATGTTTTACTAATTTGTTAAATTCAGTAGGATTTGGTCAGATTGTCAATGGTCCAATTCATCATCATAACCACACATTAGATTTAATTATAACTTACAGAGCTGAAATTCAAAATGTAAACATTCGTTCATTAAATGAAGCTATTTCTGATCACTAATTACATTTGATTTGGTTCTGCCCTTACCAATACATTCACAGATTAAAACAATGACAGTGCGACATATAGATTGTAACTCTCCTTCAAAATGTATAGATATTTTGAGCAGGTCAAATGTAATCATTGAAAAACAATTTAGATCAGCTAACATCAAATTATAATAGGACCTTGAGAGATGCTCTGGACACAGTGGCTCCCCTTCAAACAAAATTTAACAAATGGAAAGCTACTGTGCAAAATACCCACAGACATAAGCAGTACAGACTTTATGAACTTCTTCAATGAGAAAATTAAAAATATAAGACCCCAGATCTTAGCATCACAGTACCTGCTATAATAGTTTGGCAAACCCTGTCTCACCTTGTATGCAGCACTTCAGAAATTTAAATCCTGTAAAAAACAGGACGTTTTAACTCAAGCCCAGATAAATGGGGAGGGTTACATCGGGAATGGCATCCGGTGTAAAATTTTGCCAAATCAATATGCGGGCAACAATACAAATTTCCATACTGGATTGGTCGAACCCCGGGCTAACAATGACCACCACCAGTACTGTTAGCCAAAATGGTGCAGGCGGAAATTGGGCAACTGTTCGCCGAAGGAGAAGAAGAAGAGGGTCGAGACGTGTCCGGAGGAAAGAGGAGACAAGGAAGGTAAAGAGAGTGGAACTGAGGGTAGGAACTTTGAATGATGGCAGTATGACTGGTAAGGGGAGAGAGTTAGCAGATACGATGGAGAGAAGGAAGGCTGATATATTGTGCCTGCAAGAGACTAAATGTAAGGGGAGTAAGGCCAGGTGGATTGGAGGTGGATTCAAATTGTTCTATCATGGTGTGGATGGGAGGAGAAATGCAGTAGGGGTTATTCTGAAGGGATAGTATGTCAAGAGTGTTTTGGAGGTGAAAAAAGTCAGACAGAGTAATGATTATGAAGCTGGAAACTAAAGGTGTGATGATGAATGTTGTTAGTGCATATGCACCGCAAGCTGGGTGTTCGATGGATAAGAAAGATTTTTTTTCTAGAGTGATTTGGATGAAGTGGTAGAGAGTGTACCCAAGGGGGAATGAGTGGTGTTTTAAGTGGATTTCACTGGGCATTTTGGTGAAGAGAACAGAGGAGATAAGGAGGTGATGGGTAGGTATGGTGTCAAGAAGAGGAATGAAGAAGGTCAGATGATAGTGGATTTTGTGAAAAGGATGGACATGGCTGTGGTGAATACGTATTTTAAGAAGAGATAGGACATAGGCGATGTACAAGAGTGAAGGAAGATGCACAGAGGTAGATTATATCCTGTGCAGGACGGTCAATCTGAAGGAGATTGGAGACTGCAAAGTGGTGGCAGGGGAAAGTGTAGTTAAGCAGCATATGATGGTGTTCTATAGGAAGACATTGGAGATCAAGAAGAGGAGAAAACTGAGGGCAGAGCCAAAGATGAAATGGTGGAAGTAGAAAAGGTAGTCTGTAAGGCTGAGTTCAGGGAGGAGGTAAGACAGGCACTGGGTGACAGTGAAGAGTTCCCAGATACCTGGGCAACTACAGCAGAAGTAGTTAGGATGACATCTAGAAGGGTGCTTAGCCTGACATCTGGACAGAGAAAGGAGGAAAAGGAATCCTGGTGGTGGAATGGGGAAGTACAAGAGAGTATACAGAGGAAGAGACTGGCGAAGGAGTAGTGGGATAGTCAGGGAGATGCAGAAAGTAGACGAGTACAAGGAGATAAGGTATAAGGTGAAAAGAAAGGCGACGAAGGCTAAAAAAAAAAAAAAGGTGTATGGTGAGTTGTATGAGAGGTTGGACACTAAGGAGGGAGAAAAGGACCTGTACCGATTGGCTAGACAGAGGGACCGAGCTGGGAAAGATGTGCAGCAGGTTAGGGTGATAATGGATAAAGATGGAAAAGTACTCACACGCGAGGAGGGTGTGTTGAGCAGATGGAAAGAGTAATCTGAGAAGCTGATGAATGAAGAGAATGAGAGAGAGAGATAAGATTGGATGATGTGGAGATAGTGAATCAGGAAGTGCAACGGATTAGCAAGGAGGAAGTAAGGACAGCTATGAAGAGGATGAAAAATGGAAAGGCCGTTGGTCCAGATGACATTCCTGTGGAAGCATTGGGGTGTTTAGGAGAGATGGCAGTGGAGGTTTTTAACCAGAATTTTTAATGCAATCTTGGAAAGTGAGAGGATGCCTGATGAGTGGAAAAGAAGTGTACTGGTGCCGATATTTAAGAATAAGGGGGATGTGCAGTACTGTAGTAACTACAGGGGGATACAATTGATGAACTACAGCATGAAGTTATGGGAAAGAGTAGTGGAAGCTAGGTTAAGAAGTGAGGTGATGATTAGTGAGCAGCAGTATGGTTTCATGCCTGAAAGGAGGACCACAGATGCAATGTTTGCTCTGAGGGTGTTGATGGAGAAGCTTAGCGAAGGCCAGAAGGAGTTGCATTACGTATTTGTGGACCTGGAGAAAGCATATGACAGGGTGACTCGAGAGGAACTATGGTATTGCATGAGGAAGTCGGGAGTGGCAGAGTAGTACGTAAGAGTTGTACAGGATATGTACGAGGGAAGTGTGACAGTGGTGAGGTTCATGGTAGGAGTGACGGGTGCAATCAACGGGGAGGTGGGATTACATCAGGGATCGGCTCTGAGCCTTTTCTTACTTGCAATGGTAATGGACGGGTTGACAGACAAGATTAGACAGGATTCTCCGTGGACTATGATGTTTGCTGATGACATTGTGATCTGTAGCGACAGTAGGGAGCAGGTTGAGGAGACCCTGCAGATGTGAAGATATGCTCTAGAGAGGAGAGGAATGAAGGTCGGTAGGAACAAGACAGGATACATGTGTGTAAATGAGAGGGAGGTCAGTGGAATGGTGAGGATGCAAGGAGTAGAGTTGGTAAAGGTGGAGGAGTTTAAATACTTGGGATCAACGGTACAGAGTAAGGGGGATTGTGGAAGAGAGGGGAAGACTAGCGTGCTGGCAGGGTAGAGCAAGTGGAGAAGAATGTAAGGACTGATTTGTGACAGACAAGTAGCAGCAATAGTAAAAAGGAAGGTCTGCAAGACGGTAGAGAGACCAGCTATGTTATATGGGTTGGAGACGGTGGCACTGACCGGAAAGCAGGAGACAGAGCTGGAGGTGGCAGAGTTAAAGATGCTAAGATTTGCACTGGGTGTGACGAGGATGGATAGGATTAGAAATGAGTACATTAGAGGGTCAGCTCAGGTTGGGCGGTTGGGAAACAAAGTCAGAGAGGTGAGATTGTGTTGGTTTGGACATGTGCAGAGAAGAGATGCTGGGTATATTGGGAGAAGGATGCTAAGGATGGAGCTGCCAGGTAAGAGGAAAAGAGGAAGGCCTAAAGGAGGTTTATGGATGTGGTGAGAGAGGACATGCAGGTGATGGGTGTAACAGAACAAGATGCAGAAGATGATCTGCTGTGGCTAACCCCTAACGGGAGCAGCAGGAAAATAAAGAAGAACAAAACAGGAATTTTAACTTTAATTTCTTAAATGAAACTGACGACTTCTTCTCTAGATCCAGTGTCAACAAAACTAGTAAAAAGCTTAACAGATATTCTTGCAGCACCTATTCTTAGAATTATCATTAGCTCAATATTGCATGGCACAATACCTGATTCACTAAAATGTCAGTTATCAAACCATTACTTAAAAAGTCAGACCCAGACACACACATACTTAATAATTATAAATGCATTTCATATATATCCTTTCTCTCTAAAATACTGTACTTGAAAAAGTAGTTGCCAATTAGCTTCAATCTCACCTTACTCATCACAGCTTATTTGAGAAATTCCAGTCTGGCTTCTGCACTGATCATAGTACAGAAATGGCACTAAGGTGTGTTGTAAACAACATTCTGATATCCTCTGATGAAGGAAACTCCACTGTAATTATGTTCTTTGACTTAAGTGCAGCATTTGACACCATTGACCATTCTGTTTTACTACACAGGCTGGAAACTAACTTTGGACGTACAGGCACTGTGTTTGCTTGGTTTAGTTCTTTTAGTTCTTATTTATCAAATCCATTCCAATATGGATGTGCTGACAGTGCTCCATCATTACATACAGAAGTGAGATATGGTGTCTGCAGGGCTCAGTACTGTGACCTTTACTGTTTTCACTTTACATGCTTCCACTGGGATCTATCATTAGAAAACGTAATGTTAATTTTCACTCGTATGCAGATGACACCCAGTTATACCTTTCATTTAGACCAAATAGCATTTCCCCAAAGTTGTCCTTAATTAAATGTGTTAGTGAGTCAAAGGAGTGGATGGATGAGAACTATTTGTCTTTGAAGACATATAAAACAGAGAGCTGGGGGGTATTTTTCGTACTTCACTTAAATCATCCGAGATCAGATGCCTCATCTTGGAGGAGTTAATGCCGGTGAAACTCATCCGGGATAAGTCGGTTTTTCAAACGCAGCCGTGTAGCAGATTAGTCTAGCTGGATCTAATCATCCGAGATGAATGCACGCACCCGCGCTGATTGAAAAGCCCATATATATTGAGTCTAGAAAACATGATCAGCAGGTCTTTGATAGGCTGCAACAAAATGAGGAAAGAACATGTGCATTTTTTTCACACAAGAAGAGCAGGACCTTTTACTCGAAGGATATGAAGAATTTCAAGATTTAATATGCACAAGGGGTAACACTGCAAAGGCAGCCCAAACCAGAAAAGACGGCTGGCAAAAAGTGGCTGACAAATTAAACGCCAAGTAGTGTGCATTGTACTTACTGAATGCAACGTTTCATTTCCTATGTGTCAGATTGATTATTATTTAATATACTGTATCATAATTCCATACCAAACGTAAGCACAAGGAGAACATGGCAACAGGTTAAAGTGAAGTACAAGAATATACTTCAAACTGGTAAATATTGGTATATAACTATTTAAAGAATTGTTGACATAAAGAATCATATATAATATAAAAACCATTAATTTTAAAGCTAATAGGAAGGCAGACAAGCAAAAAACAGGTGGATGTCCATGCGGTCCAGACCTAACTCCTGCAGAAGAGTTGGCTCTCCAGCAAAATGCCCATCACCCTGTTTCTGAGGGCATTCCAGTGGGAAGCTCCTCCTCTGAACCAGTGGCAGGATGCAGTGGTCACTTCATTTCAGGTAAAGGATGGTCATTGCATATATTTGTCCTCAATGTGTGCCATAGATATGTTCCATATAGCCCTCTTTTTTTTTTTTTTGTTGGGTCAGTTGCAGGGAATGTCATATCCCTAGAACTTGTGTCTGACCAACGAGATATTGATGAAGGTCAAATATTTGATGAAGACACTGTGTCTGATTATTCATCAGGAGGAGAGGTACATTTTCCAAATAATGTTTGAACAAACTCCACTCTGATCAGTCCCATGTGCCCCAATCACATTTGGAAATCCTGGGTAATGAGAATGTTAGGCTGATTGTGAGATTCTTTATGGAACTGTGGGAGTTTTTGCCTGTGTACCTGCAATGGCATGAAACGCCTCTTTTATTGTCTGCACATGCAGGTGTCCAGGAAACACTATGAAAACCCGAAAGGATCGGTATCGCGGAGGAGGTTATCTCTTAAAGTGAGATAAAGGAAGTGTTTGCAACGTGGGAAAAAGTTTTGAACTTTAAAGAAAAGAAACACCCTGAAAAAGCTGCAACTGATCGCGCAGCGGCGCTATTTAATGACACTTGCCTAACGCTTGACTTTATTGAAAACAAACACCCCGAAAAAGTTACAACTGATCGTGCAGCAGCACTATTTAATGACACTTGCCTAACTCATTTCAGAAACATTCTAAAGGGGAGGACTAAAAAAAGCTCCTTGGATAGGTTTCTATTGAAACGCCTTGAGAATGAAAGTGACGAATGCGTGTCAAAAAAGAAAAAAAAACTAGTGAAGAAGAAAATTAAGTTAAGCAAAAGTGAACAACATTACAATATGCTAATCGGCTTTTCCAACATCTGTTTATTTCTTTAGATTCTCTTTTATGTATTAGGCTTTATTTTGTTTGTATACAATATTTGTTCATTATAAATACATTTTTCTTATGTTGAAACATTTAACAAAAAATTGGGGTGTTTTTTGGGGGACTGGCACAAATTAATCTCATTTCAATTAATTTCAATGGGGAAAATTGATTTGAGATACGAGCAGTTTGACTTACGAGCTCGGTCATTGAGCGAATTAAACTTGTATCTCAAGGTTTCACTCTATATACTAAGAAAAAAGATATAAAATTCATATTCAAAATTCTCTTAGATTTTGGAATGTTCTGAAAAAGAGGCAATAAGATCATAAGGGTAATTTTGACAAGAACAGACCAATCAGCCCAACTTAATGTTCTGAAGGTCCCCTGAATACTGCTATACATCCAGCACACTCCTTGATGATTTATTCTGCATATGTATGGTATCATATAATGTATAATATAGTAAGCTACAGTATAGTTTAAATTATGAATTACATTTAAGCATGAATTGTGGTTATCAAAAGCTTTTGGACAAATATGAAAAATAAGAAACGTTGTAGCTCATTACTGGTGAAAAGATTCAAATGGACATTTTTAGTCTACCCTAAATAAACGTTGGCAATTGTTATAATATATCACCGAATACATTGTTTCTGTCATTATAAATCTTTTTTGTTGTCTTGTTTTAATTTAAAGCTAAAAAATCCCTTTTACAAAACAACATTTGTGTGTATTAGTTACATTAAAATGATATTGTTTAACAATGGACAATAAAGATCTCATTTTGGTGTTGGTGACAGCAGGGAAAGCTGAACATTTCTTTTAAACTATTCACCTTTATGTGAAACGTCAGCTTGAGTAATAAAACTGAAAACAGCCCAGTTTTACTTGAGAAAGTAAAGTTCAAGTCCTATTGAAACGTCATCCTTAGAGGGCAGGGAGGAAATACAGCAAATTTAAGAAAAGACACTTTGTAGCAAGCAAAAGAAAAGAAAAAAAAAAACACCTAATTAGTCATCACACTATAAACATTTCTTTGCAAAGCGCTAAATACGTTTACCACAATTTTTTAAAATAATGTCCACCTACTTTTATTACCTTCCCGAAAGCAGACATGGCAGGGACCTTATATCTAAATTGAATGGCTACATTACAAAAATGTACTAAGAAAGTCATTTTTGTAAATTACCTGTATATTATCTGGCAGAAGTAATTTTCATTCTGGGTTTATGACCACAAAAAGAACAAAAATTTGTAGTTGATTAAAACCAAAAAAGAACCCACATATACAGGTCCATGCTTAGCCAAAAAACATGAGGATGGTCTTCACAAAAATGGCCAGGCTTCTGTTTTTACCTCTCTTCTTGGTATCCTGCTGTGACTATTGTGTCCATCCATGAACGAGACCTTGTAGTAGTTGGGGAACACAGAAATCAGTGGTTATCAACACCATAGCAGATCATTTTGTTCCGCTACAGTTTACAAAGCTGCGGAGTTAAACACGTGCACACGACATTATGAATTACCTGGGAGGGAGAGTGCGGCCAAACTGTCGTAGGTCACCAAAACCGTGACTTTGTAATTGGCGTTTATTTTGTTCAGGAGTGTTGTTAAGGAAAGTTTTTCTTTCCCTCTCCTCTGTTGTGAGCAGGCCATACAGTGGAACCTCGATTTACGAGTAACTTGGTTTACGAGCGTTTTGTAAGATGAGTAAAATTTTTAAATAAATTTTGACTTGATAAACGAGCGATGTCTTGCAATAAGAGTAGTATGGATACGCTTTGTCTGCTGAGCGTCATGTGATTACAACTGAGCTGATGGTTCTTGTCTCTCTCCTTATCTCTCTCGCTTGCGCACAGCGAGTCTCTCTCTCTCCTTATCTCGCTCGCTCACGTGTGTGCGTGTGTGTGTGTCTGTCTGTCTGTCTGTCTCTCTCTCTCTCCTTATCTCTCTCGCTCGCCCGCATCTCTCTCTCTCTCTCTCTCTCCTCTTGAGGGCAATCGTCTCCTATTCACCGTCTGAGTCTGTGTGTCTCACTCATATAGTCAACATCCGTACGAGCGTATACTGTTTACTACAGCATTGTGACTGTGTGTGTGTGTGTGTGCACGCGCACGTGTGTGCTGTGAAGTGCGAGTCCCCATCTTGCGCCCCAAAACACGAAGCTGAGTCTCAGTACTTTAACAACACTAGCTTTATTCAGCTTGAAACAGCAACAGCGCTGTTATTTATTGTAGCAGGATCTTTATAATGTTCCTTGTAGCACCTATCGACGGCAGGGGCTTATAGCATGTCTGTGATCTTTTCGGATTCGCTTATATGGCGAACTGCTACAGCGCTGGGAGACTGCGATTGCTTTGGGACACTCTTCCGCGTGTCGTCCCGTTGGGTGGAATCCCACAAGAGTTTAGAAACTCACTCACACCAGCCATGATTCTTTTTAAAGGTAAAGTGCAAGTTAATTGGTTTTATGTATTTTTACTTTATATTTTGTATTAATCATTTTTATATGAATAGTTTTGGGTTGTGGAACGAATCATCTGAGTTTCCATTATTTCTTATGGGGAAATTCGCTTTGATATACGAGTGCTTTGGATTGCGAGCACGTTTCCGGAACGAATTATGCTCGCAAACCGAGGTTCCACCGTATATCTTATATTAATGGGTGTTTATATTTGTATGAGTTTGTTTATATTTAGCCAATGAGATTAATTTATTTTACTGTTCATTTACCTGAGAGTATGTAAAATGGTGTAAGGTTATAAATGTTATGGTTACCACTCTGTATCTGTAAATCTGAAAGTGCTCAAATCCTGTACAATAACAAGATGTCCTTTGTGTACAATGTTTCTAAACGTGTAAATAACAATTTTAAAAAAGATAAAATATTCAAAGTTTTACCTGACAAAGCACGAGAGCTACCATGACAAGATGAAGCTAATGATTGTATGTTTCTTTTTATACTATGAAGATTTGTCCCTAGTGTGTGGGTGCGTGCCCTGTGGTGGACTGGCGCCCTGCCCGGGGTTTGTTTCCTGCCTTGTGCCCTGTGTTGTCTGGGATCGGCTCCAGCAGACCCCCATGACCCTGTAGTTAGGATATAGCAGGTTGGATAATGGATGGATGGATGGATGGAAGATGAAATCTCTGGACACTCAGATGCTGTATCAAGACAAACTCAAGATGTTAATGAAGCAAATGGATCATCTTTAGGAGAAATGATTTGTTAGTCTAAGAAGTTTACAGGTCTGCTTTATCCAAACCAAGAATAATGGGGTTTATCCTGTCTGTTCTTGTGGACAATGTCACAAATATGAATTAATACGAATAAAAACAAAACGAGCAGACATGCGTGATCTGAATAGTCTTACGTTGTCTTTCTTTTATATGCCCTATTTACAGTTTAGATTACACAAGAATAAGGAATATCACGTAAAAATTATTTCATTTCATAAATGGGATTAGGAATTACTCATACTGTATGTAAGTAGATGTGTAATATCTTTAATAAGGCACTTCCAAGGTGTACTTTGTTTAACATACCTGTAAAAGGGCGGCCTCAAGGCCTATCATACAATATTACAGTATGAACTGTATTAAAGCAGTATTCTTGATTTACACGTTGCAACAACGGCTAACTGAAAATAGCCAAATAAAACACATTTTAACTTTAACAAAAAAAAATATCAAATTGAGAAAAAAATCAAGGTGCATCACTGTGAAGGATTGTAAGAAATCAAACTTTTAAGCATTTTTAAGCAAGAGTCAAATTAAATCTGTTTGTGAAAAACACGAGTGAAATGTAAACACAACATCTCATATTATGGTCATGGCTTATTTTTTGTATTGAAACATTTCCAATCACTTAAAACTACAAGCATCGGGTAACAGATGTACAATAGAAACATTATATTATTAGATTGTAAGATTTTTTCTTAACTTAAATCAGGAGGCAGTCTAATTCACTAGGGAGACAGTGTCTGGAATTACTGGTTGTATTTCTGTTCACCATCCTATATAAAGACACGGCAGCTTTACAGGCTGTGCAGGGAGTAAAAACCAACTGTATAGCTGAATTAAAGGACAGATCCTACTTTTAAAGGCAAAGGGAATTATAATTTGCCTCTTTAGTCTTCAGCAGAGAAGGACACATGGATACCTGATCCAGGATTTTAAAGCACTTAAAGTCATTGATAAGACTCGTATATCATAATTTTTTCAACTAATGAATTAAGTATCCAAGGACAACTGCAGAAATTCAGGAGAAGTGTTTCTAAGACATAAGCCAGGAAACACCTAAGGTCCTAGAAATCTAAAACAAACTGCTCTGTAATGCAGTTTAAGAAGGAACCACGACAATGTGCAATATTTGGATAAAATTTTAGGACAACCTAGCAATTAGCTAACTAAATGAGCTCCACAGACAAAATACACTTTTCTCATTTGTAAAGCCCCTTGTCACGTGGGTAATTTTAAATATAAAATTATAAGGGGAACTTCATTTGAGTTATGGGCCATTCTCAAGCACAGAGATGTGCACAAAGTGGTGACTACAGTGGAGAAAGCCCCTGACCCTATCCTCTTATTGGCTCAAGCACCCCATTGCCCTGTTAAGCAAAAGAGTGCCCCACCCGTTCATTGTAAGAAACACAGATAAAGCAGTGCTAAGTTAGGTAGGCTACTGCTTACTATTCCAAACAGAAATAAAATATCACCTATGATAGTTATTGCTATTAATTTCACAAAAATCTATAGTAAAGATTAGTTGTGTTTTTTGTATGATGCCATAATGTACAAGGTAGTTGTAATGTCTTTGCACAAGCCTGTGACAGTCCGCATTGGCTCCACACTCCCATCCTGCTGCCAGGAGCCTCTGCTGTGCTTTTATTAAAATCAGAGAAAAAATGCAAACAGTGCAGTGTATCAGATCACCCAAATAAATAATCCATAAAATCCATGCAAAACATGGCGGTTAAAAGTAATCAAATAATTCCATTACAAATTATTTTAAAATCCAAGGGTGAACATTTTCTTCTAAAACCACGAGCTTCGGTGCTGCTTTCTAAAATCCAACATCTCTCTGACATACCTTCTTTAGATTCTGAAGCATAAGAGGATGTCCACCAGCAGGTGCAGACAACCCTTTGATCGAGCTCAGGACCTGTTGCCAGTCTGGCGGTGTGTACAGGGTGCCTCAGTGAGCACCAAGATTTTTTTTTAAGCTCCATCTCCTGTCGCCATTCCTTGACCATGCAGGGTACTGTAGTTCTCTTGGAATGGTTGGTCGCTCCTGTTCCCAAGCTGCTCAGCAGGAGGTACCCTCAGCCCCCTCTTGAACATTGGAAATTTCCTTTACCTGGGGCTCACTTTTCTGTCTGCCTGTTTTCCCACTGTTTTGCACCAGCTCCATCCCATTCATGCCCTTCTCTCCCTTCCTTTAACTTCTAAGTCTTTCTATTCTGTTATTTTCTTCCATCCTCCCTTCTCTGCCATGCAGGCTTCACTTTATATGGCCTGACTGGGCACAGGTGTGGTGCTTTGCCTACTCTGAGGTGTGAATGAGGCAGCTGAGTGACCTGCTCACTTTTGCACGTGTAAGAGCAATGAGCCCAATCAACCCCGGAGTGAAGCACACTCATGCACCCCTGCACTTGATTGGTGCCTGCCCTTCCCGGGTCATGATTTATTTAAAAACTGTACTGCTCCATGGATCTTTCATCACAAAGCCACACATATTCACTTGGATAGCAAGGCCAGTTTTTTTAGTTTGTTACGGTTTTCAGCCACACATTCCCCAATTTAAGAAATGTATCAAGTAACTGACTTTCACAGCCCACTGCATTTTCTGATTATTTGCTTGAACTAATGTGTTCATGTTGCACTGTTTAATGCTTTATCTTTCACCATTTTAAAGTGAAAATCTCAAGATATTAGGCAAAGGCTAAGGATGCACCATAATAGCTGCACAGTATCTTATGCAAAAAACGCCAATAAGAACAGTTTGCTGTCAGAAACCAGGAACCAATCATCAGACTATTAGTAAAATAAGAGCTGGTCAGTCAAGTCTAAAAATGGTATTGCCAGGAACACAAAGGAAGATGATGTGTTCTTATAGAATATCAGCTCAACCATAAAATTGTTGAATATAAGTGAAAGTGTATTTTTTAATCTTCAGTGCATTTATATACTCAGCAAAAAAAGAAACGTCCCTTTTTCAGGACTGTGTATTTCAACAATAATGTTTTAAAAATCCAAATAACTTTACAGATCTTCATTGTAAATTGTTTAAACAATGTTTTCCATGCATGTTCAATTAACCATAATCAATTAATTAACATGCACCTGTGGAATGGTCGTTAAGACCTTAACAGCTTACAGAAAGTAAGCATTTAAGGTCACAGTTCTAAAAACGCAGGACACTAAAGAGACTTGTCTACCGACTGTGAAAAACACCCAAAGAAAGATGCCCAGGGTCCCTGCTCATCTGCGTGAACGTGCATTAGGCATGCTGCAGGGAGGCATGAGGACTGCTGATGTGGCTAGGGCAATAAATTGCCATGTCCACACTGTGAGACGCCTAAGACAGCGCTACAGGGAGACAGGAAGGACAGCTGGTCATCCTCGCAGTGGAAGAGCCCGGATCTCAATCCCATTGAGCACGTCTGGGACCTGTTGGATCGCAGGGTGAGGGCTAGGGCCATTCCCCCCAGAAATGTCCAGGAACTTGCAGGTGCCTTGGTGGAAGAGTGGGGTAACATCTCACAGCAAGAACTGACAAATCTGGTCCAGTCCATGAGGAGGAGATGCACTGCAGTACTTCAAGCAGCTGGTGGCCACACCAGATACTGACTGGTACTTTTGATTTTGAGCCTCCCTTCATTCAGGGACACATTGTGAAACATTTTTAGTTTACGGCTTATGGTGTTGACTCTTTTAGTGTTCATACAAATATTTACACATTAAGTCTACTGAAAGTAAAAACAGTTGAAAGTCAGAGGACGTTTCTTTTTTTGCTGAGTATATTTTCACAGGTTTCTTTGTTATCTTTATTGTGTTTCAGTAGTGAGCACACTCCTCCAAAAAGGTCCGAAAAACGGGCCTAAAAGTTACCGTGTCCTTGCAATCATCAGCATCCATTTTTGTCAAGTTTGTGAATATTATGACCCTAAACCTATCCCCAAGTTTCCAGTGAAAAGGGAAACACTGCAATAAAACTGGGCTCTAATTTGTGTCCAGGATTAAAATGAAACAAATCCTGTTCTGTAAAGTGGCCTTCTTTACTTTCATGGCACTGTCCACCAAAATGTCTAAGCACATCACTGCACAAGCAGTCTATTATCAAGTACTGGCCGTCAAGTCTGTGGCCATATTTTTAAAGATGGCATATGCACATACTGTGGGTTGTTGAAAGAAAGAATCACAGCATTCACAGAGAAGTTTGAGACCTGTGATGGTTAGGTGAACTATCTAGATATTAATTAAGAAGTTGTGAAGACTAGGCTCTGGGGTACACAATTAACTTATTTAGGTGTTACGTATTCACCAGAGGTGGGTAGTAATGAGTTACATTTACTTGAGTAACTTTTTTAAAAAATTTTACTTCTAAGAGTAGTTTTACTGCACCATACTTTTTACTTTTACTTGAGTACATTTGTGAAGAAGGAATGCTACTCTTACTCCGCTACATTGGGCAACACTCAAATCGTTACTTTTTTCCATTAGATACGCTATACAGTATTTTTGCCAGAGAGAAGCCGCCAGTGGATCTACTGCATGACTGTTTCACCAATCAGACGTAGCAACAATAATCACACGGCTCCGTTTTACAAATCAGACGTAGCCATGCAGTTACATGAACACACACAAACTGTGGCGGCATAGCAGCACAAACTCCTCCCAGAGAGCAGATAGGGAAAGAAAGAATATATGAAAAATGAGAGCCAACTCTGCTGAAGCTTAACCATCACTTCACTGAGTGAAGAACAAGCACGTTTTAACCAAACATGCACAGACAGTCAAGGTAAAGTGAGACTTCTTGTACGTGCACAAGTTGCCTTGTTCTAATGTTATTTTCTATCAGCTCTGCTATTTGGAGGTCAAGTGAATATGCAGTATTATACGGTCAGTGTACAGTATATCTAAGTAGTTTGCACTGTTCAGACATACATGTTACCTACTGTAGGTATTGGCTTCAAAAGCTTTGTTGTGAAAAACTGAGATTTGGAACTTTGTGTTATTTGTGGATCTTTATTTTGTAAAGATGTTATTTATTTTTACTCATTTTTTATTTTATTATTTGGAAATAGCAGAATTTGCACATTATTTTATATTTTTGTCTGTCTTATTACAACATTTCTAAAAAATAAATCATTTATTATGATCAAACAGTTACTCAGTACTTGAGTAGTCTTTTCACCAAATACTTTTTTACTCTTACTTGAGTAATTTTTTGAAGGACTACTTTTTACTTCTACTTGAGTAATATTATTTTGAAGTAACGCTACTCTTACTTGAGTACAATTTTTGGCTACTCAGCCACCTCTGGTATTCACAAATCAGGAATTCACAATTTACATTTGGCCAACACCTTTATCCAAAGCAACTTACAACATTAGAGATACAATTGGTTACATTTCATCTCTTTTTCCAATTGAAACACAGGCAGGTGACCACTGTGCCACACTGTCTGCCATTCTTTATATACAATTCTTTATATGATCACTATAGTATAAAGAATTTGTCTACAAATCTATGTGATGTCTGTTATAACAAGTAATTGTGTTAAGGTGAGCATTTCAAAGAGCAGTTCATGATTTATGATTTCATTGTGTTGTTTGGGATGAAATATCAAATAATTTTTTGATTGTTAAAAGTAAATTAGCTATACAAATGTCATACACTGCACTGTAGCTTAACCGAGAATATTATTATCTGGAAATAAAACGCTCAGGTTTATTGTGAAACAACAGTTTATTTGGGAAGCAGAGTTCATTTGAACAATCCAACACTACAAAACATTTTGCTTGAGCCATACTCTAATATTCTCAAAATATTTGTCCATCCAGCGTTTGTTCTCTTCGATTGTCTCCAGTGCTTGCTGGACACAGCGTAACTGGGATCCATTATCTCCCAGTGATTTGAAGAATAGCTTTACCTGTTAAAAACAAATAACACAGTGCACTAGTATCCTTTTCACACTTGATGGAGACCACTCGGTCACCCGACTTCAGTTTGTTTTGCCCTCCATCTAATCCTTGACACTAAGGTCTCTGAACATTTAATTCGAAAAAAGTGGTATAAATGACTTTGAAATGCATAACAAAAAATACATGACTTTTCGCTATGACTTTTACAGTGCTCTTGATCAGAGTGGAGGCTGTTTCCCACTTTATAACATAAAGGATAAATCATTCAGGAATTACAATTTCAGAAAATAAAATCTACTTTTGTAATTTGACATTGGCTCTTGTTAACATCCTTAATAACAAGTACATTCTTTCTGCTGAAAAACTTGTAAGATGATGCACTTCATCTTAAAGCCCCGTAGCTCAAGAATCAAATTTAAATTATGATAAAAAAGCCTCAATGTTTTAGTTGCACGCAAAGTTATGAAGATATAAATTTAATAAGCTAAAGGTTTTAATTGCTGAATCCATAAAGAGGAAGAACCATGCACTTGTAAAAATCTTCTGCAATGCAATAATTCATGCAAATACTAGTTATTTTAACATTATAATTACTTTGGTTTTGTGGGAGATTAAAATCACTCTAAGATAAGAACATGAACTGTTTCTTTTTAAAAAGTTACATTTAATGACCATGAACACCAACCTCCTCAAGCATCTCCTTGGTTGAGTACTGGTTAGTTACTCCAGTCACCATGTGTGCAATCGAATGGGAACCAAGATCAAACCTTAAAAGGGACAAATTAACAAAAAGCAATGACAATTATCATATTCTCTGGCTCTGTAAATCAATGTTAAATAACTGTATATACTGTAAGTCTGCACCTGTAACTGAACAGAATATGCCCTACTAACATTTTATAAAATAGTGCAAAAAATAGAATAAAATAAAAAAATAGCGGATATCATTCTCTCTTTTCCCTGGAAAGGGCATAAAAAGATGATATTTAAGAGCAAATGTACAGTTTTTTGCCTTCAATACAATTTTCTACTTAAACATTTAAGTGAAAACCAAATGGATTCTTTTTAAGAAAATTATGGAACACTTGCTTTTCATTACAGCGGTAACTTTGTTTGAAACATTGCCTATCAACTTAGAACACTTGGGTTTTGTAATTTCCCAGCACTCAGTCAAACTGAGAGGGAATGTCCTGATCTTTCTTGGTAGGTCCATAGAGTGGGCTCTAAGTTAGCCAATGCAGGGCATTGATCTTTTTTAAAGTCATTAAGTACTTCAGATATTTACAGCTCTGAAAGGTGAATTAGGCATTATTTCTTACCTTTTTGGCAGAAGACAGTAGGCTTCATGTCCAAACATTTTAATATTCAGATCTATTCAGTTTTTCCTGTATACTGGCCAGCGTTTCTGTCACAACTACATGATGCTGCCACCACCAAGACTGACAAACACAGTAAGTACTGCATTCTTTGGGTGATAAGCAAATATTTGACTATAAGACATATACTATCATGTTTTAAGTGACTAAAGATGTTTCCTTACAATATATAGCATAGTGGCCACAATCCTGCTACCCTAAACTACTTGTTACAACTTGTGAAGAATACAGTAAATTGTTGTAATATAAGAGAATGGCCAATTATTATTATGAATTCTATCAGAACTGGTCTTTTTAAAGCCTTTCTGAAGAGCATTTTCTTTGCCCCATCATCAATTATATAGAGGTATGTTCATCTTTACAACGTCCTGGTGGTGTCTGCTTTCCTCCATGCTTAAAGACGGACTTCACAGTGCAACATTATGCCTTTAATACCTTTGAAATGTTTTACAGTATATCACTTTTCTGATCTTTGCCTTTCAAGAGTAAGATCCTATAGATCTTTTATTAGATCCTTGGGCTCCATGGGTATCTTTACCTAATGCAGCTAATTTATTCAGGAACATTTGATGCTACATAAAGCTAATTGGATTAATGTCAGCAAAAGTTTCCTACAGTATACATGATCTGGAATGTAATTTTTAAAATCTTGATATAACTACAACCACCATTAGAAAGAGAACTTATAAATGTTAAAGAAAGCATAACTTACTTTTTCACAAGTTGAGCCCAATTAGTCCTCAAGAACTCCCATGCATGTTTATATCCAGAAGGGTTTTTACTGACAAAGACAACAACATAAGGAAGATCTTGGGTTTTCACAACATCTCCTTGTAGGCTTTGTTCCATTAACCTAAATGTAGAAGTCAAAAAAAAAACAAACAACATTAAGTTCATGAGTTGGAATGACAGATAAATGACAGATAAACTCTAAATAAAATCCCTCAAAATAGGTAAAATCAGACAATGTAATACTGTTTGTTTTATTTATCTATAATATATGTACTGTAAAAAAATAGTAAATTCAATACCCCATAACTACCTCCAATATTTATAGATATTCCTACTATTTACAGCATAACCACATATATGTAATGTGTAGCACCAATATATTATTGTATACTATCTATATGGTACACAGTTCATTTGACAGTTTGTGTCAGGACTGATGATGAGAAGGATGCTTAATGTAATTTCAAGAATGGAAGCATGCTTCTGGAGGTCACTGTAATAAAATAAACAGGTAGGAACCTAACCTATTTTAAATACTGTTCATTCTTACAATGCTGAGTATTTGAGATAGTGTACAATACATATATTATATGAGACAAGTGTTAGGGCGGAGTGGTGGCTCTGATGCTAAGGATCTGTGCTGGTATCCCAAAGGTTGCCGGTTCGAATCCCTGTCACTGCCAAAAGAGATCCTACTCTGCTGGGCTTTTGAGCAAGGCCCTTAACCTGCAATTGCTCCAGGGGAGCTGTACAATGGCTGACCCTGTGCTCTGACCCCAAGGGGTATGCGAAAACTAACAAATTCCTAATGCAAGAAATTGTATAAAATACTACAAAATGATTTATGAGTTGGGCTATACAGTATGTCTAGATTTTCAAGCGGCTGTCATGTTTTGTATTGTACATGTACAATAATATAACTGTTTAAACCTAGTTGTGCTTAACTTTACTATTGTTTTCTTGGTGTGTGAGCATTGGGAATGGCAGATTTGCCTTTGGCCTTAGCCCTAAAGCAAATATTGGAAAATGTAATAATAATAAGTATTATGCATATTGTAATGTGCTCTGATGCATTTCAGACATTGTTACAAATTCATGGGAAGGCACATGGCAAATATTTTAAATAGCTCCAATGAATGATGATGAAAGCAAATGAGTAGTTCTTCTTCTACTTACATTGTTATAGTTTATTTCTGTGTCATCTTGAATCTAAATGCACCTATGTAGGCCAAAGAGTGTTGAAGGATGAATGCAAATAATTAAATCAAATGAAGGAGAGCCTGTGGAATTATTTTGTGCTTCCTTTTCATCTTCTTAAGACATTAGTAGATTACTTATGATTATGTCATTCCAGGCTGCCCTTGTTACTATCTACACTTTTATGACACTATACTTATTAACACCACAAATTTTTTACATTCTCTTTCTTGGTAATCATTTAAAAAGTACAAAACATTTTCAGTGGCAGTCAACAGTCCTTATTTCAGCCACCTACTACAAGGCATACTATTCAAACAATAACTCTTAGGACAAGGGGCTTGTGTTCTCCATCTCTCTTGTCAGTTAAATCAGTAATCAACAAGCGTAAAATAACTGATTATAAGTATTTCAAAGAATGGAAATATCTTTCTAAATAATTATATTTTAGGCCTATTCACAAGATTTACAGTAAAGATATACCACTTCAGCATCTATGCTGTGACAGATTTACCACAGGTTAACTTACCACTTAAGCTTTTTGGTTAGTCTACTGATGCAAAGAGCAATTTTTATTTGGCTTTTAACTGAGGTGAACAGTGACTGCTGATATTTCTCAAAAAGGAAGTCCCAACCTTCAGGATCCTGAGCTCCAATGCTGTACACTGCCAGAGCAATGTCACTTGGCAAACTGAAAGAAAATAAAAATATAACCAAGGGAAAGGTTCAGAATATATAACTGGCCAACATTATTTGGGTCTGCTTTCATATAATGATTTTTATACAGTGTTGTTATGTTGTTTAGTAATCAAAGAAATCCTACACTATAATGAGTAACCAAAAGGATTGTGTGGAGTACTATAATCTAGAGGGCATTCTCTTTCTTCTCTGTTATACACATCTAGTCGTTAAATTAATGCATATGCAAAACTAAAAGTCTACAATCAGGAAATAGGCCAACCACTGATTACTTGGCAGGCAGTACATACAAGCTTATCTGTAGCATATTAACATTACAGCACTAAAATAATAGTGATGAGAACAGGGCCTCCATCCCAACAAAGCTCATCTATCCTATTCACATAACTTTTTCCAAAACAACATTGTTCTGATTTTTAAATCTCAACAAAGTACAACTGGCTAACAAACTACTTGGTGACTGTGCTGTTGTCTACAGATTTCTGAGTGAATTATTTAATTTGCTGTTTAATGTGCTGTTGAATTTATGGTTTTACAACAATAAACAAGTCAAGAAAAACAAACTTTTTAGAATGTTTATTTAGTGGATGGTGGTGCTTTGGATACAACTTTCATTTCCTATATTCAACCAACAAGAATAAAAATGGCTAAAAAGAAAGTCTTTGGATTCTTTGTCAGTTCACTGGGAGTGTTCTCATATACGAATTGCCCATTGATAATGAAAGACTTTCTGTTTAAATTGTGTGATGCTGTTCCACAGTCATTTAATAATATCGCTACATGTTTCTTACTTATAAATATGAATAGATCCCCTGTAAAGGTGAAAAAGGAGAGATAATTTGCAGACCCTCCAACTTGCAAGGAAATCTTGGGGGTTGGTGGCAGGATTGGCACCTCAGCCACTGTAAAAACTACACACAGCTCTGAAATGACAGACAAGACTCCCTTCTGCTCTTTGTGGGAATAGCTCTGCTGTACTTGCATTATGAAGGGGATGGGAGAAAGCCCTCAGAAATGTCATCCCCAGAACAGTCAAAACCGTTGGCAAGTCAACTGCAGCACTCGGGTCCTAATTTGAGGTGACCCATCCGGGTAGGCGTGTGGAACATCTTGTCTTTACACCATGATCATCATCTTTCACTGCTATCGGAGGAGCTTCGTAAACTCTGCATTTCAATGACGGCACTCTCTGAGGTGTTCAGACCGGGGACTGGCCAGGTCTCTGTAGGCGGGTACACTTTTCATTGGTCTGGTTACTCTGATGGCTGGCATAATCAGGGAGTAGCTGTTGTGGATTGTCTCCTTCTGATGGTGTCAGATGTCATTCCTTTCAACAAGCATATTATGACACTCAGCTTAAGGCACTATCTGGGTGCCTTGTCTGTTGTTTCAGTGTATGCTCTGATCGCGGTAAGTGATGTTTCAGTGAGGGAGACATTTTATTCACAACTTCGCTCAGTGTTTGATGGTGGCCCATGAAGTGACACTCCTCTGGTCATGAATGACTTCAATGTGACCACTGGCAGTGACAGGGCTGGCTATGAGAATTGTCTCAGTCTCCATGGGTCTGGCAAATGTGGTGAAAGTAGTTCAATGTTCCTTGATTTTGTAAAAGGTATGGAGCTGTGGATAAATGGATCCTGGTTCCAGCGCCCTGAGTCGCATCACTGGACTTGGTACTCCAGTACCAGTTGTGCAGTGAAGGAGATCAATCATATCCTCGTGGGAAGATGATGGAAGCTCCTACAGAAGTGCAGGGTCTACCGAAGTGTCTTGCTTGTAAATTCTGACCACATACTTGTTGTTGCTATTCTGAAGATCCAGCTTAGATCCAGTAGGCTACCACCTACTAGAAGAATGAGGCTGGAGCTGGCCAGACTCCAAGATCAGACTGTTTCTAATGAGGAATCGAAACATTACACACATCCGAATTTGTTCCTCTGAGATTCACAGTTAGGGCAGGTGATGGAACGGTTCTTACAGATGACACTCCAATTGTGACTCGCTGGGCTGGCTACTTTAAGCAGTTGTTTAAAGCTGATCCTCCGGCTATGACACTGGACATCTCTGGGTCAATGGTTCTTGAGGCTGAACCTTCAATTAACTGTGAACCACCCAGTCTCACTGAGATGGCACAGGTGATGAACCACCTAAGGGTAGGGAAGGCTACAGGGATCTGTGGTTTCTGGGGTGAACTTCTCCAGGCTGGTGGTAAGGCATCATCCCAACCGGCTGGAAAAACATGACTTGTCATAACTGTCTGGAAAGGGAAGGGTGATCACCTGGATTGCAGCAACTACAGGGAGATAACACTGCCCTCTGTGCCGGGTAAGGTCTTTCCTAGGGTCATCCTCAAAAGGATCCGTGATCACTTGCTCACCTACCAGTGACTGGAGCAATCTGGTTTTATGCCTAAGAAGTCTACCATCGACCACATCCTGGCACTGAGGGTTCGCATTGAGTGCAAACGCGAATATTGGCAGTTTCTTTGCAGCCTTTGACAATTTTTGTAAAGAGAGGAACTCAGTTGATTGAACTGCCCTGTGGAAAATCTTCAGACTTTGTGGAATCCCCTCAAAATTACTGCATATCATGGCCAGCCTGTACACTGGTACAGTGAAGTGCAGTGCAGAGTGGAGGCAGACCTCTGCATTTTTCCCAGTTGATTCTGGGGTTCATCAAGGATGTGTTCTTGCTCCTACTTTGCTCAGTGCTACCTATGAAGTGTCTGCCTGGGGGGTTGCCAACCAGGATCCTGAGCTCTTTTGTTATGTGGTGGATGCGGCAATGTGCTGTACTAGCGCATGCTCCCCAAACTGACCTGACCTGAATTTGCAGATAGCTTTTTTCTTTCAGGTGTGGTTTATCTTTCAGAAAAGTTTGCCCTATAAGCATCAAAGACTAATAAATATGACAAAAGATTCAAACATGGTCAGGGTTACAAAGTCAAAAGTAGGGTATTACTGGGGAATAACAAGAGTATTGGAAAAAACACTGCAGCTGAGTTCATAGGCATACTAGACACCTGGCAAAATCCAAACATGGACAAACATTAATAACAAGGTTCACAGGCACAAAGTGAGATTCCTGATTGAATTGCTTACTTCTTTTTTGGTAACTCACTGCAGCCCCATTACACTTTGATTATTTTCCATCTTTGCATAAACTACGATAGTCCATGCATGTTGAAAGCTTGGTGAAGAAGGCACAACAATTTCTTTATCATCTCATATGCCTTAGGGATTTTAGGCTGCCCTCCCAATAACTAAACAACTTCCACACTGCCACCATAGAAAGTAACCTGAAAGGAAGCATTACTTCCTGGTTTGGAAACAGCACACAGCCAAGACCACAAGGCTCCACAGAGAGTGGTGCGGTCACCAGAACAAATCTCTCAGTGTACACTCTCTACCTTCTCGGTCAACTGTACCAAATGAAGTCTGACCTGGTCAAAGAACATTTTTAGAGATACCAGCCATCCCAACAATGGCCTCTTTTCTGTTCTGTGGTCAGGTAAATGGTACCACTTTCTAAAGTCCTGTTCATTAAGTTTTTTATTTATCACATATTTTATAATACTAATATTAATAAATATTGCTGACATCTAACAATGATTTTCATTAATACTTTTAAAAAGTAGTTCATTATTGTTTGTTGCCTTTTTATTTTCCATTTTTATGCAGTCTTGTAGTTTAGCAACTAAGCATTTCACTATACTGTATATTGTATTGGGTATGCAATTGTATGTGATAAATACAAAGATTTTATTTGATTCTGACTAATACATGGTCAATTTACATAAATAGTACAAGTTTGGGATACAAAGAAAGCAAGAATATCTGGAGAAAAAGCCATATAAACACCAGAGAATGCGCAAACTACAGACACACAATTTGTTCAAGCTGGGATTCGAACCAACAAATTTGATTATTGAGTTATTAGGCAATGCAAAACACTGTGCTCTGCTTCATGGCATCTTTAATAAACTTAGCTGCAAAAAACTACCTGATCATTGACTAAGGAAAACATAACAAATAGTGACCCACCATACTCTAGTAATATCAGAAAAAAATAATTAACTCTCATTAAATTCATCTGAAATGTTTTATTTACCTAGAAAAGAACTTCAGTGCCATTCCTGCAATTAGCATTTTTTTAAGCAACCAAAATATTTATCCAGTTACTCACCTCATATTGCCTCCAGATTCCTTCCAATTTTGAAACAAACTCTGTGCTTTCTCCACACATGGTTTGTACTGGCGTACACAGGCAAACATAAGCAAAGAGCTGCGTAGCAGCCTCTCAGAAACGGATCCGTCATTGGTCCATGACTGCTTGTCAATCAGGTCCTGAAACAGGTTGACTATATACTTCTACCAAAAAAAAACAAAAAAAAAAAAAAAAAACAACTTTAAAGACTGCTTCAGTTACAAACAGAAAAGCATATGGCACATTCACCAAAAATGTCTACTAAAGTTTACAGGTATACAGTATATCCCATATTTCAGTGAACATCTAAGTAAAAAGAAGTTCATAACCTCTGTAGATTACCAACTAAAAGATGACATATTTCTCTAAATATCAATGTGCAATTATAATTTACCCATTGAACTTCACAGGTTGAAAACAATGTAAAATAGTAAATGTGGTATGTGCTTTCAGTTTATCAAAGAGTTTCCCTTTTTAAGTGAAGTCTTTTGCCACATTAGGGTAGTTTCAGAACTGAAAAAATACACTGACCCTAAAATGTAGTGCCTGTTCTAAGCATTTCAAAATTAAGATGATAACTTTTGCAAAACACTGGATGAATATAAAAATATAACTAAATACATCCAATATGAAATTTCCACTAGAAGATACTTCACTAAGAAAGGGAAGTTAACGATAACTACTGAAATCAATACAATATACAATATACATACAATATATGTATAGGACATGCAAAAAAAAAATCTGCAATAAAGCTAGTTATAAGCTGGTCAGTCACATAAAGGAAACTTGAAAAGCAAATGTTGAAAATTTTAGCAGACACTGAAGTGGTAGCCCACAGGACAGCATTACTACCAAACAATGCATGGAAGGTGTTGTCAGAAGGACATCATCTCTTCAACCACATCACAAAAGTCAACACTTGAAGTATGCAAAATAATACTTTTTTGTGATCATGTTTTTATTGAAGTTTAACAAGAAAGTACGTAGGATACACAAAAATAAATATTTGCTGATATAAGCTCCAGCTGGCAATGGAAATGTAAAATAAAACAATAATAAAAACAAGGACCCCTATTCCCCACTCACATCCACCCTTATGACACAGAGCAGTAAACAACAGACAGTATACATTAAGCAATAACACTGCAATAAAAGCCTAAGGCAATTCCTATCACACTTGCAAGATAAGTGATTTCCAGGGTTGGATTGTGATAAGAGATGCATGTACAAAGAGACTGACATGCACCACAATGAAACAGACCCTGGAGTTTATATACCTTGAAGATAACATTTCGAATATGAATGAAACAAAAGATAAAGGGGTACCTACATGATGATCATGGGAGGCATTGTATATAAATGTTCACTATGCAACCTCCTAATCATACAAGAACTGTGGTCAACTGTGGTCAGAAAAGTGATCATTTCCATGAAAGGATACCCCAATTTAATAGACATGCAATAATATTTTACTTAGATACTTTAACAGTTTTATTCTTACAATAATAGGTTTAGAGAAGGAATATTGTGGTGACACACATTCTACAAATGATTGGCAAAAGGTTTAATAAAGAAGGAATGTATTTGAGGGTGCTAAACATTAATGTCACTTCCACTTCGAACAGAAGGTGGTCCTTCCAGACTACATCACTTCCACTTCCAGCCACAGACACCTGAACGACATCACAGGGTCTGTAGCTGGAGCAGCCATTGAGTGGTATGTCGCTGGAAGCCTGCAGCCTAACACTTCTCAAGGAAGCAGCCAACTGAGGGCCTGTAAGTTGCTTGTTTCTCAGACTACAGACTCTTATCCTCTTGTTCACTTGTGCATCTAGGCCTTGTGCTACTATCCTGGTTTAAATCCAGTTTGCCTTTTTCTCTCAAGACAGTAGTGCACACAGTTTTATGAAATCTTCAGTTTTTGGCAATCTGTCACATGGAATAACCTTTAATTCACAAAATAAAAAACTGTTTTTTTTTTTGAGAAAGCTGTCCAAAATTGAAATTTAGGAAGCCAGTGCCTTGCAATCCAAGAAAAGAAAATGGAATTACTTTATTAAATAGAATAAAAAGTTTCAGTTGTGCTAACAGAATTGCAAATGTTTCTCTAATAACCAATCAGCATTTAAACAAGATTTATTAAGCATGAACTAAGAGAGGTTATACTAGAGGAATAGCTGAAGTTTGCAGTCATACGTGAATAGTAAATTATAAAGTCGTCATTTTAAGCAGTAATAGCCATTTGCACCATCAATAATACCTTGGTTATTATTTTTAAAACAATTAAATGGTTCCTTGACAAAACAATGATAGACAATCCCAAAATTTGGAACACCAGTACACACATTTCTAGATATTGTGTATGTAATTATTAAACATTCAAGTAGTTGTTCAATTAAGTAAAATTGCTGACACTCTGTACCTATTAATCACTGAGTATAATGGTCTGGATCAACTCCATGTTCCCTACTGAAAGCCTCTTCAACCCAGAACCATTGATGGTCATGAACCAAGATGAGCTGAGCAAATGAGGACACACATTTACAGCAAGGGGTACATGCAAAAGTGTCAAGTGCTTTTATTAAAGACCATCAAAATTCAAGCAGTGTTGAAATTAAAGTGCACTGTATCAAAATATTCTTTTAAGAAATAAATAATCCATAAGACTGGTCAAATCTATGGAGGTTAAAAAAATCTAGATAAACAATCTGATAAAACAAGATTAAAATCTAGAGATGGTTGTTTTACCAGAATTTGAGCCCCAATGCTCACCTCTAAGACCTGGTGTCTCCTCCACTTATCCAGACCTTGAAGTAAGAGGAGATACCCATCGACAGATGCACTTAACCTTTAATTTATGGCCTGGTGCCCATGGCCAGGCCTTCTTCATTCATTGGGTGCTGCGCTGAGCCGCTTACACATCTCCCACAACCAGTCCTTCGCCTTCTAAGGAAAATACTGCACAATAGGCCTCTCCTACTCCCTATCATTGTTCAATAGGAACATCCTTCTTCAGCCCCAGGCTCTCCACCTTGAGGCTCGCTCCCGATCACCTACCTCTATTCTTTTTTCACATGGGCTCTCCCAATCCTGCCTCTCACTATTGCTCTTTTCTCTTTAACCTCCTTCTCTCATTTGTTCTCCCTTTTTGTTTCTTTCCCTGTCTGTCTGCCATGCAGGCTTCTTTATACTGCCCTCCACCTACTCCAAGATTGCACATGAGTGCGTGATCAGCCGGGCACTGCAATCAACCCCGGAGCAATGCCATCATGTGCCCACCTGCACCTGTTCTGAGCTTGAACATTCTCAGGACTTCATTATTTATTTAAAACCTGCACAACACCACTGACCACTTATCACACTGAGAACCAGTGATTACACGGGTGTGGGTTCATTTTAATACTGATGAACAGTGACTCAAATTCAACTTACATACTTGGCAAAACCTTTGCAGACTTTTAACCTCAAAGAATGAGGTTCCCTGTTAGATCAATAATTCACAAAAGTTTCATTTACATACTTTACCTCTTCTGTAATTTTCCAAGCAGTTAGGAGAGTGTATACTCATTTGTTTTGTGTTTTCAAGTTACAGTATGTAAAATGTTGCTTAAAAGGGTCAGTGCATAATGCACTGGGTCAGTAGAAAGCCTGTAGGTTGAAATGACGAAAAACACAGTGATGCAAACTATAGAGACACTAAAAGGTGTTAATGGTCCCAACCCTAGACAACAGCTATAGAGAAGCATATCCAGGGTTCAGACAGACTGCTTCTTATTGAACAAAATACCTTCTAGCAATGCTTTTTGCATAATACTCTTTACAATTAACAAAGCTTTCTTCCTCTGCATGTACTCCAGGTGAGTGTTGTATGCTCCGCTGTCGATTCTGACTCACCTGAGTGAGGTGTAGTGACTTCTTTTATGTTGGACCTGGGAGTATTTCTGGTGCCACAACATTGCACTCAGAAAGTACTTCCAGTTCGGGAGGAAACTTCATGTAACAGGGAATCCTCCTCCCAGCAGCTACTTACAGTGACACCCATGGATCCCAACAGGCCTGCCCTCAAAAACTACAACTACTATGCAGCTACTATGCTAGCAAAAGGCTAGCTACTTCAACTTTGATATCTTACCAGGGTCTTGATGCCATTATCCTCACATGTCGATCCATCTCCAGATTGCTTCCCCTGAAAGGGCTATACTTCAGAATACCCTAGCAACAGCCAGGAGCGGCTACTTCTTTTGGGCCTTTGGATCCTTATGACTGTCACTGAAAGGGCTACACAATCTAACAGAAGCCAAGGGCTAATCACTACCTCTGACAGTATGTAACCTAAATGGACACAGTTTGTTTCATTAACAATCATCTGGCATTGCTAAAGGACAGTAAACAACAGGACAACTTCAACAAAGCAATACTCAAAACTGTTTCAATTAATTATGTTTATTTGAAGGTGAAACCTGGAGTGAATGTTAGATATGAAAAGATACAACCTGAAAGATTCAAATCAAGGTCACATAGCAAGCTTTGTTTCAGGTGGCTATAGCTTTGCTTGTTGTAGTCGCTGTTTTCTTAAACCAGGCATGATGCTTGGGAGAGAAGGGGCAGTCTGTAAGTGAATTTAGAGTGTCTTGCTGACTGCCCCTTTTCACAATAAAACATTTCCCTACATAAGATATTGGATCAGTCAAAATTCGGGACAACCGCTAACTTCCCATGGTCTGGTTGATTATTAATAAACTTACTTTTGGCTAGACACAAAACATGTCAATCTTAGATCCCCAAGCCTCCATTTCACACATTCTTACAAGCATACACGCACTGGTTACTTTATCTAAACTTAAACATTGTGGGAAGCAGCCCGGACACAGACAGACGGACATCATTTTAAAGTCCAACACACGTTTATTTACAATAATATTAAAGTGCACAACCCAGTGCCGCAGCACCAATCACCCCGATAGTCCAGGCCTTTCCTCTCTTCAGGCCGCCTCTTTACTCTCCCAGACTTCATCCTCTTCCACCCGACACCAGCCCTGAATGAAGTGAGGCGGCCCCTTTTATGTCCCCCCAGCAATCTTCCACCGACACACCCCAGTGTGGCAGAAGTGCCGGCTGTATCCCCAGAAGCACTCCGGGTATCCCTGCCCCTCTTTCCCCCAGCACTTCCTGGTGTGGCGGAAGTGCTGAGGTCCAGGGCTCTCCAGGCATTGGGGCGCCCCCAAGGCAAACAGGGCACTCGCCCCCTCATGGTCTGGAGGCCACCCCCAGCCGCGTGCCACAACATATACATTCTAATTAAATATGACAGTCTTTAACAATTTATACTTAATTTCTCATAATTCTTGTCTATTTTGCATATACCCCAGTATTTTAACTGCTTCCAAAATGTGACATTAATGATATAATAAAGTCATTGGTACCTGCTTGCTATTTCAGTTACAGAACATTTTGATTAAAGAATGTCAGTTTATCTGCTCTAAGGCATAATGTTGGTCATACAGTTTAAGATCCACTATCTAAATCTAAAGTAAAACACACAAATGAAATATTACAAGTCATATTTAGCAAACTGTAAACACACAATTTTCCAACAGCATTACAAATGCCAATCCATCCAGGCTGGCCATCTTTTATGTCCTGCCAACTGGGTAATAAAATATACAGAGATGACAAGCTGTTGTTCACCCAGGAGCTGGGGGTTCTCAGAGCTTCTAAGGACCAGGCATACAGGTCTGGGAACAGGGATAAATATCGATCTGCAAGGTGGAAGTTTAATAAGGCTCTGAAACCTGCAAAAGCCACTTATAAAGGTCAGGTTTTAGCAGTAACAGCGAGACAGTATGGGGTTCTCTGAAAAAACTAACAAATTACAGACAGAAGTACTCCAAGGCCTCATTCTGTCCCATTTTGGCTAATCAGCTAAATGAGTTTTATTGTCGGTTTGATAGGGACATGAGACCCTGCTTGAACCTCTGCTTACCATATCAATAGTCCTTTTGCATCTTCATAACAGCATCAGAATGTATGGCAGCGTATTTGAGCCATAGGGAAAAAATAGTTAGGGACACAGTAAAAAAGGTGTATTTTGTGATTAAAGTGGAAATTTCAGTTTAAATCTTGAAATGTCCACTTTAACCTCATAGTTTATTTTATCATAGAAATAGACCATTGTAAATGTCATCTTAAAACCGACCTAGTTGTTAATCACTACGTGCTTTTGGGGCTTCCTCCTGCACTGACAGCAGCAGCAGGCAGCAATCGCAACACAGAACACATTAAATTTATGATATTCTTGTTCTCTGCACATTTAGAATCCTTAGATTTATACTTGATATCACTTTCAAGATGAAATGCATTAAAGTATGTATGATACATTCTACTCATAAGTCGTTAACTTCATTTAAATAATGAATACTAATAATAATTACACATGTACGGTGGCAGAACGGTAGTGCTGCTGCCTCACAGGGTGTCACATCCCTGGTGTTCCCTGCCTGAAGTTTTCATGTTTTCCTGGTGGGTTTCCACAGTTTGGTCCGGTTTCCTTCCAAAGACATGAAGGTTTGGGGACGCTAAGAGCCTCGCACCCGATGCTTGTTGGAATGGGTGCATCCCTGGATTGATGGATGTAATCATTAAACATCCATCCTTTTCATAGATATTGTGGCAAGGTGTCCTCAGAATTTAAGGATGTTTCAGGCAATTCACAACACAACGAAGCCAAAATTGTTCTCACCATGATGATATCTCGCACTGTCACCTGGTAGAATCTTCCTGATTTACGTAATGTACGTGTGCAAGTATAAACTGTACAATGCTTGCATAGGAGTAGCATCCACTGGAGCACATATCATATTGCATCAAATGAAGTATAAACCTGGCCTTAGACATTGTGCAGATCAGTTAGCACCTGTCTTCACTGACTTTTAATACTTCCCTGAAACTGGGTTAAGATCTAGACTGCTTTAAAGTAGCCACTATTATTCCAGAACCCAAGAAGGATAAAATCTCTGAACTTAATGACAATAGGCCAATTCCTTTGACCTATTGAAACGTCTCATGCTTTACTACCTAAAATCTATCACTGACCCTCTCCTTGATTAACTTCAGTTCACATATTGGGCAAATCGCAGTTAATTTATGCATTTACTTCATTCTTCAGCACCTGGACTTGCCTAACACCTATGTGAAGGTCTTGTTTGTGGATTTCTGCTTAGCCTTCAGTGCCATTGTTCCAGAGTTGCTTCGGAGTAAACTAATCCAGTTAGGTGTACCCTATGGTGTCTGCCAGTGGATTATGAGTTTCTTCATAGGTAGGAAGCAGTATGTGAGACTGGGACCCCATCTGTCAAATATGCGGTGTTATTCCTGTTTTCAGGTTATACAAATGACTGTAGATCTATGGATGAATCTGCAAAAATCCTAAAGTTTGTAGATGACACAACCGTAGTGGGTCTCATTACTAATAATTATGTGTCTTCCTAAATAAACTTACATGGGGTTACTCCTAACTGTTTTTACAACATATAACTGGTAACTGTGCTGTTTGTCTATTTGTAAATACCTCATACTTACTCAACCTGTACTATTTGATATTTATATTATTTTGTATTTTTTTTTTTATTTGACGGTACTATTGAAATTTGTAAATGTTTTTATTCAAGAAACTTGTGTTTGTATAGTTGTTTGCATAGTGTCAGGTTAATGCTGGGATGAAATTGTGTTGTCTTAAGTTGATATTGTCTTGTATTCCATGTTTTTGCATCTAACCAAAGTGAATTCTGGTCTATTTCACAATCTAGCAATAAAGTGATTCTGATTCTGTTCAACAATCGTAGCAGGGACACCAGTCCATCTATACCATCCATTTCAAAGCATTCACTATAACTGATGTAAATGCCACTGATTGATAATTACTAAACACAGGTTATTATTATCTGGAATGACTCCAATTTCAAAGCCCTTGGAAAATTTTTATACAACATGTTTCTGAAGATAAAACATAATTTTCTTCAGAATTTCCATTACACAAACTTTGGATCTGAGCTTTTGATGATAAAAATAACAAAAGGACATGTTACATTTACAATAGATTATGCTTAGCAATTTTATTTTCCCTCTGCTATTCTCTTATAAATATTCTGACTTTCTTTCAGAACTTATATTACATAAAGCTGTGGTTCTCAACCTTTATTTCCCTAAGTTCCCCCAGTGCTCCACATGAGTATATGAGGGTCACCCTACACAGGCCATAACATTCACACTCTTGTATTTTTGCTGTATTAAATATAAGTGATTTTTTACTATTGCCTGAATTTTTAGGGATAAATAATAACCAATAATTACAAAAATATATTGTCACCATACTTGCTTACTACTCACTTGCCTTATGCAATACTTTTTAAATTAAGCATAAATGATTGCTTTTGAAAATAAAACATAATTTTGAAAATACTGAGTTAGTTGCAGCAGACATTTTTCATAACTTAACTACAGAAGTTTCTTTATTATCATTTCAATGCAGTGCTGTAGCTTTTCCATCAGCGGTAGCCACAGTTAACACAAGTGGAAATGAGAGTTATGATGGGCTGAGACAGCAGTCAGGCAAGTCATGAAAGAATTGCCAGCCCTGGCAGCTTTGTAACTTTGAAAAGTGAGCAGAGTGACTGCAGCAGCATGTGTAAAGTTTAGCCACTATATCCTGTCATATCTTTAACATCATGCTAAAAAACTGAACCTTCTTTTCACTTTTTCTTGCTAGGTCATTACGAGTAGACCATTACTATTCCACCTACAAGTTAGTAACTTCAACATTTCACTTGCTGCTGCAAAAACACACAAGAGATCACTAAACTCCAAATTGCTGTGCATATATGGGGTGTCCATCGCACCTGTATCCAGCCATGACATGAAAAATGGAGGTGTAAATGTCAGATGTAAATGTAATTCAGCTAAATAAACTATATATGCATATAATCCATACATTAAAGTGACCTCTATATGAGTAAAGGAAAGGAAGACACATAAGTCAGTGAATATAGTCAACCAAACAGAACACTTTATTATAGTATAATATTCAAAACATGAGAAAAGTGGGGATGATGCAGGAATGTACAGGTTAGAAGAAATAACTTTGTGAACTATACACAATCTCCTCGTCTGTTCTGGACAAGGGGAGGCCTTAACTAAGTGGCACTTGCATTTTAGCTGGCTAAAGAATGCCGTCGCTCCCTGCTTTAAATGGACTCAGACGTGCCACTTACTGTAATCCTCTGCTTCCCTCTCTCTTTTTCAGTTCCTATTGAAGCAACACCTGGACTGACAGCTGCTGCGCCTGGCACTCACATTATACCTCTGTACAGTGCTCTTGTTCATCATCGTCTTCCTTCTGATTCACAATAATTTTGTCTTTTCACTCCACAGTTCATTCACCAGCCACACAAAATCCCCTTTCCTTTTAACTCCGGGAGGCCTTCTTACTCGTCGATCTACTCCATTTATTAAAGCCAATCTTCACACACCCTGCCAATCGCACCTGCTGGTGGACTTTGTTTGTATAGCCTGCTATCCCAATCAGCTGCCTCTTGCTGTGTCTCTCTGTGCCTCATCTCAGTGATGTACTAGGTATACATGAAACGCACCTTAAAGGGGATATTTGAGAAAACTGATAGTCATTGTGTGCCATATGTAACATGTTTTGAATATTAATTAAACAGCTTTAAAAAGATAAGTTTGACACGCCTGTGATTTAATTTTTTTGCTGATATTTTATAATTATTTTCAGTTATCCTGCAGCCCTCCTGGAAGTTTACTGGAACTCTCTAGTGGGCCGTGGCCCCCAAGTTAAGAACAACTTCTGTAAAGCATTTCTGGCAATTCCTTGGTGGACCATCACCTCCATTTTTCAGTAAAATTGCACATGACCATACCTTTCTGCAATGAAGGCTGTGTTCTTTGTTTGAACTGTAAATTTTATTTCTGTTGCAGAGCTAGATTACATTTGGCAGTGTTTGTAGGAATAAGCACTAGGGTACTACAAAAACAGATTATCTAGTAAATAAAGGTTAATTAACAACTCACTATATATATATATATATATATATACAAAAGTAGCACCTCCAAATGATGTTGACTATTTTCCAAGACTGCACGCATTGCTTGCTTTTCTCTCAATTTCTACTTAGTTTCTTAGCATGCTGGTTCCAGCTGCACAGCAAAGTAATCAAATTTGGTAGGAGATGCATCAAGCTCAGCTGATACTGGTTGTCCAGTATTTTGCACCATTTTAGCTCGAAATAATTTTACTTGAAGATAGATGCAACAAAATGAGACACTTAGCAGTAAAAGTCCTCAAACATTTTAAAGGCAATAGGAGAAAAATCTTCTGAGCTGTCATTTCAATTGCAACAATCTTAATAGGCGATGTGCTGATGTCAGTATAATAAGCTGTTTATAAAGCCAAAAGAATTGGTTCAATTGCATTTGTACATAAAAAGTAAAAAAATAATAAAGTCAAGTTATAACTTGTGTACATGAAAATTTACTGGGAAAGCAAAAGAGAAAATACTTCCCATTATACATTTGGCAGACTAAATATTTATTTAGTCTAAGTGAAACAACAGAAGAATCCCTCATAATTGATGTAACTATTTATTTGGCCATACACCTTAACAGTAACAAAAATGAAAAATTGTAAATTGATATACTTTCAATTGATTTTGGTGGGTATATTTGGTGTTAACATTTTACCATATGTAAAATTCATAACTTCTACAGTATGGAGTACAGAACATCAAGTATGCAAAGTAACAATTTACACTGAAGAATAAATACTTACTTTCATTAAATTTTCCACATCTGTCATGTTTCTTTTTTCCATCAACTTGTAAATTGGGATCAACTCATTCAATCCCTGGAAGACTGGCATTATTTCTCTCTCATTTCTTAGGTAAAGAGTCAAGTCCAAAGCTTTTTCTAAAGGTAGTTTGCCAATGCTTGAAAACAAATGACACAAATATACAATGATTTTCAGTTTTTGATTTTATGTTATCAAAGCAGATAATATTATCTGTTCATCATTATCCCAAAACACTTATGTAAGTGCACCTAGTAAATAAACTAGCATTCCAGCTAAATAAATTTCAGTCTTATGTCATATGCTGCCAGGAAAAGTTGCTTCTTCTCACAACCTTCAATTGAATTAAAAGGGTAAAAAAATAACATTAAAGAATGAAAAATATGTCCTGCAAAATTCTAATTTGTGTTTTTTTTCTGTTTTCTCTTGTTATTTCCATCATAGTTCTCTGTTTCATGGAATTTACAAACATTTATTTATCCATCTGTCTAATATTTAGTCCATTTAACATTTAAGAGAGATGGTGTGCCAGCTGCCTATCATGGCAGTATGAAATACAAGGCTGGAACCAAGCCTTGATGAGATATTAGTGTTCTGCTATTTACACTTAGACCCACAACTTCATTTACTATTATAGGACCAATTCATAGTCACTAATCTAACATAAACTTCCTTCCAATCCTAAGAAGAAACATACAGATGTGACTAAAATATGCAAAATTCACAGACAGTGATCAGACCGGGAACTGAACAGAGGACTCTGGAATTGTCCGGTTGATTGCTCAATCAATCTGCCTATCTCTCTGTATGACCACTATGCCATTATGCTGGTCATTTGCAAACACTGTTTTTGTATTTTATGCTTAAACTAATTTGTCGACTGTACTGCTGTTTCTGCCATCTTTAAGTTCTCCCTAACTTGCACCCAAACCAATTTAAGTCTTTATAGGTATTCTGACACACTCTGAACCAAAGATGTTAGGTTAGGAATGTTGAACAAATATGCCTGGAACCCATACAGAAATTCAAACTGGAAATTTTATACATTGAATTATAAAGCACATATTGTGTAAATTCTGCAATAGGCAAAAGTTCCACACTTTTAGATAGGCATGAATCAATATTATGATTCAAAGAAAAATTTGTAACACCAGATTAATCCTTTCTATTTGGTTATTGGCATGTCTTGCAGGAAATCCATTGATATTGCATCCAAAGGCAACTAAAAGATGAAATAGCCTAAAGTAATTTCAGAGGGTGCTCCTGGTAAGTTTTTTCCTTATCACACATTTCAATGGCTAACAAAAAATTGTATGCCTCATGTCTCATCCTCTTCCACCAAAAATATGTTCCACCTCTTTTGAAATAGTCAGAGTAACTGTTAATAGGGTTCTTTCAACCAATGTTTCTGCTCTCCCAATGCAAATTTAATCACCAATAATTCTCAATTACCAATGTCTTAATTTCACTAAAAAAGTAAACATTTTACTAAAAATTTGTTTTCAAAATGAATGCACAGGGATATTTTTTCTTATTATCGGGAAATACCAAGAAAGGATCATCGTCACCTGTAAATTGTATGGGCCAACTTCAAAAATGAATTGCACAGAATTACAGGGATGTATTAGAATATCTCAGTACTTGGGTAGTTGTAAAAATTACTTTAATATCTCAAATACTAGTTGAGCTTCTGTAGTCTAGAATTTTTATCAGATTTTTTAGATAATGAAGTGATGAGAGGAGGTGATCATAGTTTTTGATAAAGTGTCTATAACAGTTGGCAAACCTCAAAAAACTTTGAGGTTTTTAACAATTTCAGAGGGTTTCTGAGAGAATACCTGTGACTTGCATAGGATCCATCTACTGTATAACCCTGTGAGTGTAATCTCATACCCCAAAAATAAAACTTTTGTCATTGCAGAACTCTTGTTTTTTTTCTAATTTAATAAAAAGATGATTGCTTCTTAAATGTTGCAGCAATACACTAACATGTAGAACATGGGTTTGAAAAAAAAATTATCGCCAATATAAACCAGGACAAAAGTACCCAAAATGTCACAAAATATATCACTGCATTAGTCAATTTACAGGCACTACCTGGTATTCATAAAATCCTTTAGCAGTCTGTTTCACATTCATCTCCCTCTCTGATGCAGATTAAAGTTTTAGCTCTTTGAAAATCTAATTTCAAGAAAAATGCTAGATTTTGTCACTTGATTTGTAAGATACAAGAGAAATCAGATAATTGTTTTGTATTCTTATTTTACTCAGTTCCCTGTAATCAATATATAAATGCAATCTACAATCATACTGTATTTCTCCACAAAGAAAAAAACAGAGCTATTAAGACAACTGGATGGCACAATAAACTCATTCTGTACATTTTCTTGTATGCAGAATTTAATTGGTTCATTTTCTGGTTTTAACAGGACATATATTTTTCCTTTTGTTAGAGGTAGTTAGTCAATGGGACAATCATATTCTCTATGGGGAGGTAACACCATTGATTTTTGTTTGCTAAATATATCTTAAAAGTTGCTATAATCACTCTGTAATACAGTTACAGTGGGGTAATAAAAGAGTGGTTTGTTTTAAACAATTTTACTGATTGACTTCTAACCACAGAAACTCTACAAAGATTTGAAGAATGGGTAATTGGATAACAGAAAGTATCATATTCTCCTTATGTAAATCCAGTGATCTGCAGAATTATTTTTTCAAAAACCCACTCCCAATTGGACTGCTATCTATCGAAGCAACCCAAGGCTTTACTTTTAACTGAACTAGAGGGATGCCTAACACCTCTAGTAAAGCTGTACTAATGAAGTTGTAGTGGCTGGAGGCTCTGTGCCTTTGTAAGGACACAATTCTCACACGCTGCAGTGTGGGAGAACGTGGGGTGATGAGTGGAGAGGCAACAGTTATGTATATAGTTTAAGCATGTTTGATAATAAAGTTAGTAGTTTTTTACCTGCGTCAAGAAAACGTTGTCTGGCATGTTTTCTTCCCTTGCAGGGCACTACAGTGGTGACACCGATGCTCTGGAACAATTCCAGAGTTACGTTAGACATGTCTGCTAACGCAGTGGCGTTAAAGTTTTTGGAACAGCAAGCCTCAGCGTGTTTGCCTAAGCGGAGGCTTAATTCGTATTGTGGGACATTTGGCAGATGACACGAGGTACTACTACACCATTGCAACTCTCAGCAACTCCACAGAGTCCAGGGTGGTGAGTGTGCTTGAAAATCCCTGGGACACGAATAAGTACTGTATGTAACCTTAAAAGCATACCCTTGAGACACACGGCCTCACGGAGTCAAAGCAGGTGCAGCGACTATTATCATTGCCAGGCCTCGGAGACACGAAACCTTCCACATTGTTGGACCACATGTTTGCTTTACTAGGCAGGCATATGCCCTATTTTATATTTAGAGAGCTGTTCCTACAACTGGTGCAGGAACAGGTGCGCACTGCCCTGGCCAATGTGTCTGTTGTTGTGTCCAAGATGGCCAACAGCTAGCACTCTGCTTTGCAGAGCTACCTTAATCCTGCAACCCTCATCAGTCCCGTTAGCAAGCCTTGCACTGTTCTTTCTCCTCCAGCCATGATCTCAACAACTAACCTCTGTTTTTACCATACCCGAGTCGACAAGAATGCGAAGAAATGCCACCCTCCTTGTATATTTAAAGCTCTGGCCTTCAACTGCACAGGACATTGGGACAACACTGCACCACACCACTGCTTACCGCCCTCAAGCTAACGGCCTTTGTGAGCGATTTCACGGGTCACTAAACTCAGCCCTCATGGCCTCACTTGCCAACAACAGCTTGTTCAACCATCTAACATGGGTGGTGTTGGGGCTATGTAATTTAGTTTAATTTAGTTCTCCGATTAAATGAATATCAAGTCTGTTTTAGGACTCCCAGTTTTCTTTTACACATTTAAGAATATTCAAAACACTCAATTAGTGACCGTGCGCCACCTATTTCCATACAATTCCTGTGAACTCTTGCCAACCCACTTAACTTCTCTCCTGGCACCTACAGGTCTATCTGTCCACAGTGTCCTTGGTTAAATTGAAACTTTTCACACTGGCCTCAAGACTGAATAAATAAATCTTTAGCAGCCCAGTAAAATTAATAATATATTATACAATTGACATATTGCCATGGGTATTTTTTATCTTCAATAATGATACACAACAAATTAGCTAACCAAATACTTAAATAAAATTAAAACCTAATTATGGTGCTGGAATAATTTGCATATTAGAATAGATAAACTTTATTAATACCAAAGAGAAATTTAGATGCATACAGCAGCAGAAACAAAGATACATACTCAAAGGACAAATAATTCAATTAATCAACAGATAGATAAATAAATGTATACTGTGCAGAAACAGCACATTAAAGAGTGTAAGTATTTAGTTTGGGACATCAGAAGCAAGTGTTCAATAGTCTGTTTCTTAAAGGATAGTAAAGTTAGTAAACTAAGCTTCTACCTTACAGCCCAGTAATCATAGGTTTGATTTCCTGCATAGTCACTGTGTGAAGTTTACACATTATTGAACTCTGATTTCTTCCCAAAGGAAAATCAAAAATGCTAGATTAATTGACTACTCTAAGCTGATACACTGTAGATGTCATAAATTACATGTAGTTTGGATTCCTGTTAAGTACTTAATGCTAAAAATGGTGAACTTAGATTATGAAAAAGAAAAAGACCCCATGCACACATATATTACTGTCACTGGATTTAGAAAATCGAAATTAAATTTAATGACATGTACTGAGAACATCACTCCTGTTCTTCTGTTCTCTATCGGTTACATAGGTTGCCAACTTCTTTGTTTATAAATTTCTGCAGATTTTGTTTAACTATATTCTGGGTAGATGTTATTATTCTTTATTGTGGATTTTATAACTTACTGTCCTCTTATTAATGGTATGTGTAGCGACCTTGGGTTTTATAAAGCTGCTATATAAAACTTTTATTATTAAGCAGCATGGTAGGGCTGTAGTAGTGCTATCTTTACCCTAGAACACTTAGAACAAAGTTTTGTTTATGTTCCAGTGTGCCATTTCTGTGAACTTTGCCTGTTGTTATTGCGATTAGAAACAGGATAAAAAAAAAATATTGCACAGCACTGTTGATCCCTTTCATATGGGCAGTAAGGTGGATTATACCATGAATAAGTCATAAGCTGTAAAGGCTTATGTGTTCATGATCCAGTGATGTGAGCAGTGTTATACAGTGACATTCAATGTGTATGAATTCTCACGTCAAACTTCCGAGAGATGCTAGTACACTGCAACAGTTCACACCAATACACTAAGAAACACTGCAGATACTGCAAGTTGAAATTGAAGGAGCATTGCTCAGAAAACTAAAATAGGGTGAACATGCAGCAGTCAACGTCCAGGTATGGTAATTGAACCCATGACATTTGAACTTTGGACTCTTCAAATTTATACTAAGCTGTACTTACAAATCAACCTGGAATCAGGTCCTTCAGCAAATGTGTCATTCTCAGTAGAGTCAAAACAGTAATCATAATCTGACTCAAGCTATGTGAATAATGGTACATAAAGATAAGCTGTCACAGAAGCAATTTATTTTCAGCCTTTTACGCTGTGACATGTAGTACAAATGACCAATCATAGACAACTAGACATCACTGGAAATGTGTGAAATTCAGCTATCTAATTATAAAGAGTCTTTCACTGCATGTGGCTCGATGCAGGTGAGATCTTTGATAAAACTAGATTCACTCAGCTGTGACACACTGTTCGCCTTGGTATATGTATGCAAATCAAAAATTTTAATAATGAAGAGAGCAGATATAACGGAAACATTTTTATTTAAAAGAAGACACCCTTAGGTATAAAATACCATTATTGCTTTCGATTGACTTGTGGGTTTATTCCAAAATACACAAAAAATTTTGAAATATGGTGGTATCCTGCCTCATGCATAAGTGGCTACACTAGTAATTCCTAATTGCATACAAATGGTTCACCTTAGCAGTGACTTCTGGAGCTTTCCAAAATGTAGCTAAATGTTTTAAAATGGTTTAGAAAACAAACTGTTTTCCAAAGAAAAGCACACCACAATAATAGAAATGGTCACTACTGCTTGTTGTATTTAAGTTTTCTACTAACAGGTTTTTTACTGTATTTTTTTAAAGAAAAATGACTATTAGTTTCCCTTTCTCAAAGAATTCAAATTTCCACAGCTTTTGCAGTGTCAGTTTAAAGAAAAATTATGAAGACACCTTACATTTTTGTGAATTCTATACTGTGCAAACAACTGCTTCTTGCTTACCTGACTAGCTGGAAAGCATTGTTAATAAGGCTAGCTCGGTCATTACTGCTCAGAGCTGTGTGGTTCTTTTTCAGTAACTTGACCAAGCCATCCCAGCCTGTTCCTTCATAGTGAACAATGTAATAGCCATTCATTCCAGCATTAAACTTAACCCATTCTACCTCCTCAGGGAGAAAAAGGACATCTGGAGAAAATAAACAGAGCACAAAGATATACATAATTAAAATTAGTAGAGTATGTTTTGCCTATAGATAACTCACACTGCACTAGGACCGTCCCTAAAACCATGAGATATGTTTTGGTTTAACACGTAATTTGCTTATTTTCTTCAGACACAATATTTAACAAATTCATCTCATTAGTCACATTACAGTATGTAAAACTATTTCAGAAGTAGATTCTTACCAGAAGTTATTCTTACCAGAAGGTGGATATCCTATATATTTCTTGTAGATTATTAGAACACCAATAAGAGAGTTTCATATAAGACTTAATTTATTAAAACAGAATGTAATGCAATTCTCCACACTATACACATGAAAAAAAAGGAGTTAGTATAACTTTACATTACACCTTGAGATGTATGTTTTCTCTTTGGGCAATTTATACTTTGATATTGGTATTTCTTAAACTTGGGTTGGGATCTTTAACTTTTCATACTAATTTTCAGAAGCTGTTTTAGAAACACATAAAACTTTAAAAGCCGAAGGAGGTTTTAAAAAACACATGCAACGAGGTGCTGAAGCTCAGTAAACCCACATGTGGAGTGTTGTTAGTTAGTATTGTAATGGTGACTGAGATGGCACAGATAAAGAGTGGCACCATGCAGGATGAGAAGGTTTAAGCCCTCAGGCAAAAAGGTGTATTTATTGTTTCACTTCATAAACTTCCCTCATTGTTATGATTGGGAATGCCACCAAAGAAACAAATGTATTCCTGAACATGAGGATAAGTTGTGGCTCATCTCAACCTCTTCTCCCCTTCACAAGTAATCATGATGATCCCAAGCCATTGCAGGTCAAACTGTGTCATGCATCCGCCATCCTAAACCCACTCTTTGTGATACACTCTCCTACAAGTACATCATCTGGACTCCTTACACCATACCTCCAAGACAGCTCCACTGCCCACCATCTCTCCTAACTTTAATCAGCTGTGCAGCTTCTTCTTGATGCAACTCTTGTTATCCACCTGAGGTCTTCCCAAAAACAGACCATAACTTGCTTTCTCCTCCTGCCACTGAAAATGCCAGACTCCAGGTAATTGCAACATATGTATTTATAGCATTTTATCTGTGTTCCATAGAAAGCTGTGAAGCAGATGGGATGCTCCCAGTGGTTTTGCTGTTAATCAGTTGGATGACTTCACTCTGTGCAAATTCTGTGCCTTGCAGTGAACACTGCATGTGCCAGACTCCAATTGATCACTATGTGCTTCTATATTCCATCTGAAGTGGGCAGTTGGAATTTTCATCTGGAATGCCTCCTTAAGTCAGATCTTTAACTCAGAAAATTGGGGCTGAATTTGTCCAACTTTCAGAACATTACATTACTCCAAAAAGACTATGTACACTGTGATCTTTACTGAAAACTGTAGTATTGTACTGTTTTATTATACCACTTCCGTCTAATTATACATGAACACATTGCTGCGATGTTTGGATGTGCAAAATACCATGTAATGAATGCATTGTTATCAACTGCTGTTTATTCAGATGTAGCAACAAAGGATTTCTTGGACACATTGATATTGGTTTCCTGAATGTTTTACTGGAACACAGTCAACTCAGGTGTGACATCATTCCCAGCACTTACATCTAACTTCCAAGGTAAATGGAATGCAGCATTAGAGCATTACAATATTAAAGGATTAAAGGTGTTGCACATATATACTATGTAGGACAATAGAATTTAACTTAATGTCATATGTATCATTATTGTTTCAAAATCCTTTCTTAATAGCATTTATGCTAATCATGATATTGTTGTGATTTGTCTAAAAAGGAAGGGTCATGAATCAAAAGAGAGCAAAATGAAAACAGTTTCCAAAAATGCATTTAAAAAAACTAATTTACAAAAAAATGCAATCATTCAAAAATTAATGAACTGAATAAAGAACTCCACAGGAACAAATTGAGAACTATTAAAATAAATCAGAAAACAAACAGAAAATCTGTTAAATAACAAAGCAAATTTTGAAACTAATAAACAAAAATTGAGAAAAATGAAAATAAAAAGAATGAAATAAACCTAAATATATAAATTAACAACAAAATTAAGCATAGTGGAGTAATTTCCAAACCAATATGCAAAATCCAAATCTTGAGAATAAAAGACAAAGCTCAATTTCAAAACTAAAAACATTCTTAAACCAGGAAGTCCTAAATTCAAGAATATTTTAACAAAAGAACACAGCAGCTTTTGCTAACTAATGGTGAAGGGACCAGGTTGAAACAATAAACAAACACAAGACAAAAAAATAATACATATACAATAAAAAAGATTTTTAACACTTAAATTACCAGAGCCTACGAAAAAACTCGTAGATCCGTCCCACCTTAAATCGCTTCACTCCTCTCCGTCAGCATCTTTTGTCCTGTAAATGCGTTGATAAGCAGCAAACAGCAAGCAAACAGCAAGCAGCCTACTATCACATTCCCCCACCCCGCACAGTTTTCTCAGTCTGTTTACCTGTGTGTCAGTTGCTTAGAGTTGTATAGAGTGAGAAGTCAAGCAAAATGACACCTTTCATAAATAATATATCGTTATTTGGAACACTTGCATTTCATGTGTGTTACGTGTCTACAACGATCTATGTAAACACATCGTTAAAACGGAAATTTTTTTCATGTATTGGTACTAATTGACAAAATGTAGACATGAAGTGTATAATGTGTGAAGCCTGAAGTCCAAGTATCAAATAAACACTTTCATAAAAGGTACAAATATAACAGAACAAGTGCGCTTCTATTCAAGAATATAACTACATAAAAAGAACCCGCGTTAGGGTGTGACATTGACATGCATTTGCGGTATCAACTGTTGACTGGTTGACTTCAACTGAGTTTTATAGCATATGTGCACAATTTTCACATGTAAGTACTGTACTCATACTCCACCTCACACTTTATATGGTGTTACCTAATTTGCTTTGCACAGGCTTGAATAATTTATGTTTTATATATGAGTGAGTGCCACTGCCTGATTGGAACTCCAGCCAGATTGGTGTCCTGGTTGAATTTCAAAAACAACTTGCAGTATTTTTACTTGAAGGGTACATTAGCTTACCATAATGAGAATATTATGAAAATACTTTGTTGTTCTGCATAGATTACATGTTGTTTCTTCACTGTTGGAGTAAGCATGTTATACTCCTAACTAGGAGGCACAGATTGGGTAGCTACAGGGACAGACCCCAACATATAACAGGCTTTGTGGGTGTTAGTTAGTCATAATGATAGTAGCTCAGGAGATGTACACAGAGATAAATGATTCAAGAGTACTGTGGATGCAAGAGTACAATTTTATGTAAGAGAGGCATGGTGGCACAATGGTTAGCACTGCTATCTCACAGTTCAGGTTACATCTGTGCCAAAAATATTCAGTACAGCACAGTTGACAGACATGTCTCAAGTTCTCAGGGATATTTTAAAGACCACTGCATCATTATAACTCACTCAAAACTAGTTCACTTCTTTCTTCCCTATGACATCACATGAAAATGCATGCAAATGAAAAGTAAAGTCAGATTTATTTGTGTGTGTATGCATGAGCCATCAAATCATGTATGTGATTGAATACATGCAAGTGTGTATGTATGTAATTCTACACATACATCAGAATTTCAGTACAGCTGTACTCAAATCATATTTTGTCCTGTAAAAGGTATCTCATTTACAGTTAAGTACCAAGTTATACTGTTCCTTTCATTTTTACAAAGACACCTCACCAGTTATTCTTGCATTTGTATCCACTGTGCCTGTAAAAATTATTGTGAATGAACCGCACCGTTCAGCACTGAGCTTTTCACTTGATTGCTTAATCCACGATGGGCCACTTTACAAGTTCTCCATTCCACATATCAAATTTTTGCTGGATGTATATTTGTATTCTGCATTGTGTGAAAAACATTATGATGCCATTTCAAGTGTGTTTACAATCATTTTTACCTAACTGATGTAACTGGAGAGCCGAACATCTTCAGATTTCTTTTTTCCTTTATCAGTTTTACTGAAACAATGTGAGTGATTGTAAGTGTGACATTTTGTTAATTGATTATTTCGCATTTGTCTTCTGACAATAGGCAGCAATTCCTATCTGAAAAACAATGTTCAGAAATGTCAATAACAGAGGAAGTGCAAGGTTTTGGCCAAGGTGAAAAGGATATGTAATTGCAGTCAAGTGCGAGCCAGAGGAGAGAAACAGCGATTCACACCGGGTTACCAATATTCAATGGTGTTGCCTGTGTTGGTAATAGCGAGTCTTTTGTTAAATAAAAAAAAAACAAAGAAATTTTGGTCTATATTCTCATTATGTTTTGTTCAAGACAAAACAACAGATGAACTTAAATACAAGTTACTAGCATGAACAGTTGACATCAAAGGCAATCTGTTTTCCTGAATTGTACCAATATCAGTACCATCTGTTCGAACTGAGCAGGAATTCAGGAGACGCCTGAAGTTGTATTGATGATTTTATCACCTGTGAAGGAAAAGGCACCAGGACTAAATTGGTTTACAGCTTAGGAAAAGAAGACATGCTATGGTTCAAGCTGTACCCGATTACTTTACAATCTGTGACCAGAAGGAGAAGCCGTGGTACTGGAAATTACAGTTTGAGACAGGAGATTGTCAGAACATTAGAAATTTTACTGCTTGGAAATTTATTCATTATATTGACAGGCAGCCAATCAGGTGCATGTAACAATCACAAAACAATGTCAGAGGAGTGCGAGAGCGATGTCAGAAGAGGGCGCCAGCAACGTGCGGCTGTTTCCATCGGATCGTCAACAAAGCATCTCATGAATAACTTTGAGTGCTAGATCAATGCCGCCCTGCGACATTCATCCTTGACATCTTTACTTTTTCATAAGCTTTTTCTAAAGACTATATATATGTATATCCAGACTTTGCTATCCACATTTTCTTTTATGCTTTTCTCTACTGGTATTATTATTGCTCTTTAATAAATTCCATGTTGCTTTTAACTTTCTACACTTTGTCTTCATATTTAGAGTGATTGAAGTAATAAGGTAAGTTTATCGAGCTGCAGACAAAGAGCTCTGTCCAGTAATGAACAGTGCGTTAAAGTAAAACATTCACTGGTTGATAAATGGCCTATAGCCAGGGATGTTGAGCCTTTGTATGTTTGAATATATTCTTGGAGAACAAAGGTAATATTTAGGTCTGAGATATATTTAAGACACTGCACGTTGTTTGAGTCTATGATAAGTAAGTCTCTTGGAGTACTAGGGAAAGTGGACTGTGTATGTGTTATTCATGCAGTACTTGTGTGGGTTAAAGTTCTAGGGAATAACGTGCATGTGTTTACGTCTTTCATACGGTGCTTTTGTGGTTAGGGTCTGTGTGTTTGTGTATATCTATGTATATGTGTGTTAATCTTAAAGTATGACAGTAGACTAATCCAGTAACAAACTTGATGAATACACTTACCCTTAGGAATAGGGTAAGTAGGGGGAAATACCACAATAATACAAATAATATCAATCATTTCTAACAGAATATCTAAGTAGCAACAACATGAGCATTTGAAGTGTACAATTTAGAAAAATTCAATGAATTAGGCGCTCAATGTTGGTTGGTAGCAAGCACTGATACGGTGTGTTATCGCACCCACCACATGATGAACCACCGCAGGATCCTTAATTAGGACCCAAGCACAGCCATGCAAAGAGTGACACCACAGAAACACACTAGTTCGAATGGAGTGGAACAGTGGGAGGTATTTCACAGTAGCAGGCATGCCAATCCTGCCACCAACCCCCACTGTGGAAGTAAGTATATATTAAAAAACACAATACCAATTGGCTAGGCCACGGCACTTCCAGTGTTACCTTACTTTATCAATCTGCTTCTCCTGGTCCCACTCTGAGCAGCACGGTGCACAGTTAGAGAACCATTGCTGTGGAGAGCTGTCCCCCTACTGAGGGATGAGGCTGCACAATGCAGATCATGAGACAAACACCTCAGACAGGTTAAGCTGGGGGCATCATGCAAATCAGTCACTAAAAAAGGTTTTTATTACTGTAAGGTATAAGACTTGTGCATGACCACAGTTGATCCAATTTTTTTTTACTTCTGTGTGAAAGGGTGTTTTTTCTGTAACTAAACCAGCTCCAGAAATTAACAACACAGCCCAATAAGTGACATAATCTTAACTCAGGGAGACACAGTGGAGCAGTGATTAGCACTACTGCCTCACAGATCAGGTCACATTTTTGGCCAGAATACTCAGCCCAAAATACTTGGCAGATGAATCCATAGCCCTCTGGGATGCTTAAAAGACCACTGCATCATTATAATCAACTCAAAGCTATTTCAGTTTCTCCTTGCCCACTGACTTCAATGCATTTTACAGAGTTCACTGAAATCTCTGAACATCTGTGTTCCATATTTTTGCTGAACTTGAGGCAAAATGAATTCAGCGTGGTTCATTCATCACTATTCAAAAAATCTAAATTGTAAAGATTCTAAAAAAAGCCATGTCTGGTATTCACTTAGGCATACAGGCATGGTGATGCTATAGTTATTTATCTAAAAAAAATTAGAGAAAAATATTAAAAATTAATTACTTAGAAATAGTAAAACTATGTTGTACACATTAGTTGTTTACATTTGCTAAGCATTTTTAGTTGTCTCTAATAAAATATGTGCTAAATTCATGCTGCCTAGATGTGTACTTCAACACCTATAACAATAAATAATATTCAAAGTGTATATTTTGGTAAAATGCAGTTACTTTTTGTACAATATTGTGTTGTAACTTAAATGCAAAATATAATTTTTTTTGCAGATGTAAAAATTCTGAAAGAGAAATGTCTGCCCTTTTTCTTTGATATATGGAACATGAATATTAAGTGGAATATGTGAACATTATGGCCAGTTAAATAAATGCAGCAGAAAATTAACAAATGTTTTAAAAGGGTTAATATTCCATCTTATATCTTATCTGTAAGTTATCAGGATGTTTAGGGGACTGTGTCATTCACTGTATTATACTGTTTATGTTGTGTGTATTATAATTGTAACTTTTGATGTTAATAATTCTATTTTAGTGAAGTGCAGGGTGTCTAAGGCTGAGTATGTTCATGACATTCTAAATAATATAAATAAATCAGTACATATCCAAAGTGAGAATCTGAGCTGCATAAAGGCTAATTTGAAACATCAACACTGGTATAGATTTCATCTTTCTTGCAAAGTATAAAATGTTAGGTTAATTTGTGAATACACTACAAACAGTACACATACATATACACACAGCTATTTAATGACTTTATTCCTGTATACCTGTCTTGGTTTTCAGCAGAAATCGATGCACCGTGTTGGAGCTGCTGGTAATGTATGTTAATGGAACATGCCAAAGGAATCTGGGAAGAGGAAAATAAATTATTGCCTCCCACATGCTGTAAAAATCCCATTAACAAAAAAGTAAGATTACTACCATGCAGAATATTATGAGCAAGCAGTCATCCACTTATCACATGCCTTACTCATCAGAGTAGGTACCCATAGACTAGAAAAAATTAAACAACAACCCTCTACAACTGTAAGTTCTACTTTTACTTACAACTCTTATTTGCAGAATCATAAAGAAAAGCATTACATTTAAAAGACCTTTTTCCTCCACCTAACCGTAGTGTAACTCTATAAAAACTACTCTTTGATGTGGACTATGACTGTACAGAAAAATTAAACATGTTTTACATCTGGGTCTATATACAGCATTGGAGCACTGGTATTGACATCCATTTTATATTCTCTTTGATGATACTTTTGTATCCTTTATTTTGCATTAAAATTGGTTTTCCCTCCAGAAAAAGGAGTGATTATGGCCAAAGACTAAAAAAAGGAACATTCAAAAATGCAAAAAATGTGAAGTGATAAGGAAAACATGAACAAAGGGAATTAGTAAAAGTATGGTCAAAAGGAAAAGTGAATGTCTGAACTATAAAGTATGAAAGAACCAGTAAGCAAAATCAGAACCAGAAAGTCAAAAATGGAAAATCAGATTTTCTGAAACAATTGTTTTTTTCTAACTAGAATTTAAGAACACATTGTCTTCTATTGTTTTAAACTATCCACAAGCTTGATTGTACTGTGCCGCCATCTTAACATAAGTATGGTGATGTCATGTGTTGCATCGATGTCCAGCCACACTATAATACATGTTTTTTGAGAAGCTGCCAATTAACTCTGACTCCAGATTCCGCCACGCAAAGACTCCAGTGTCTTCTAGTAGGATTTGTGTCCCTTTTGCAACAATAAAACCATCTTGCCTCCAGAAGTGATTCTGTGATTTGACCAGATGTTACTCTAAAACAGGGTTTAAAACCACACTAGAAGCCTAGATTGAGTTTAAATTTGGGCGGACAACTATGAACAGGCACTACACTGTGGAGAGGAAAGAAGAAGAGTTTTAAGAACGCAGACTTTTTCTTAAAAACTGTTTATTTGATATTTTATGATCTCTCTTTCTTTATGCTTCCCTTAGATGACTTAATTTAATAAATGTATCTTTATTGTATATAATGGCCTCTTCTACATCATTCAGTCATGGTGACAACAAACATAATTTGCTTTAAATAAAATTACAGTGTGGGTGGCATGGTGGTAGCGGCTGCTGCCTCATAGTAAGGAGCTAGGGTTCATGTCCTGGGTCCTCCTGGGGTGGAGTGTGCATCTTCTGTCCTCGTCTGCATGTGTTTCATCTGGGTGCTCCGGTTTCCTCCCACAGTCCAAACACATGCACGTTATGTGGATTGCCCTAACTGGCCCTAATTTGTGGTTGGGGTGTGGGTGTGTGTATGTGTGTTATTCCTGCAATGGACTGGGGTTTGTTCCTGCCTTATTCCTAATGCTGTCTGGAATATTCTCTAGCACGCCCCTGAAATCCTGTTCAGGACAAACTGGGTTGGAAAATGACTGACTAAAATTATTGCTGATTGTGTAAACAAATAAGTGACATATTTAATACTATAATCGCTTGAACAAGACCAACATTTCAGTGCCATCCATAATGTTTAATTGTTCCGTAATTTTCCTCTTTGATCCACAATTTAAAATTACAAGTCAAATAATCTAGATGTGATTAAAGTACAAATTGCAGACTTTAAAAATATTTGCATATATTTTGGTAACAGCATGTAGTAATGAAAACAATTTTTCGACATGGACCCCCCCCCCCCCCCCCCCATTTCTAGGCACCATAATGTTTGGGTCATACCAATGGAAGGTATATTAAAGCAGTCATATTTAGTACAGTACTTTGTTGCATATCCCTTGTATACAATGACTGCTTTAAGTCTTTGATTCATAGATGTCACCAGGTGCTGGGTATCTTTTCTGGTGATGCTCTGTCAAGCCTCTAATGCAGCCATCTTTATTTCCTGCTTGTTTTCTGGCTTGTCCCCTCAATATTTCTAGTCAGTATTTGGAAAGCATGCTCAATTCAATTTACCTGGCTTGGTCTTTCAATTATTTTTCATTTTTTAGTTTTGAAAAAACGGTGTTGCCGTAGCAGTATGTTTGGTATAATTATCTTGTTTTAGGATGAAGTTCTGCTAATGAGTTTGGAGGCGCTGACAGGAACTTGAGCAGATAAGATGTTTCTATACACCTCAGAATTCATTCATGCAACTGCCATCAACAGATACATCATAAATGAAGATAAGTGTGACAGTACCTGTATTGCCATACATGCCCAAGCCATAATACATCCACTATCATGTTTAACAGTTTCTTTGGGCAGTTTCTTTTCATCTCCACACTTTCATCTAACATTTATCAGAATGATGGCAAATCTTTGTTTCATCTGTCCACAAGACCTTTTTCCATAATTCTGCAGACACTCTTAAGTCCTTTTTCGCAAACTGTAATCTGGCCAGCCTGTTTTTGGGGCTAACTAGTGGTTTGCATCTTGCAGTGTGGCCTCTGTATTTCAGCTCATAAAGTCTTCTGTGAATAATATCCTCTATACACATCTGCTTCTTGAAGACAGTTTCTGATATGCCAGACAGGGTTTTGGGGCTTTTTCTTTAGCACAGTGAGGATTCTTCTGTCATCAGAATTGGAGGTCTTTCTTGGCCTACCAATTTCCTTTTCAATAACTGCGTTCATTTGATTTAAGTAATCAAGTCTGTAATGGTTTTATTCTTGTTTTCAGCCTCGTAATGGCTTCTTTGACTTTTATTGGCACAACATTTGTCCTCAAGTTGAGCAACAGCAACTACAGACTGCAAAGGTAGTATGTAGATAGAAGCAAGCCTATGTATCTTGTGCCTGCAGTAAGCAAGTAATGAAACACACCTGAGTAATCACAAATGCCTGTGATTCTAAATGCCCCAAACATTATGGTGCAAACAGGTATAGGGGGACCATGTATAAATAGTGTTGTAATTTCTACACAGTGTGACCGAAATGTATGTAAATACCCTGAAAGTAAAGTCTGCAATGTGCACTTTAATCATGTATGAACTGTTTGATTTGTAAGTTTAAACTGTGGAGCAGAGGGGTAGATCAAGTAAAACTTTGTCTGTGCCCCAAGCATATTAGAGAGTACTGTATAATAGCCCTAGCTGTAACTTGTTATCTGCTTTTTGTGAGTGGTTGGAGAGCCATCTTACTGGTCACACTAAAGGAACTGAGGGTTTGAAGAAAACTTCTACTTAACAGAAGCTTAGGCTCTCATTGATAACCAAATTCTTAAAGCCTCTCATCCCAGGAGCTTTGTAATGAGAGTGGCTAAAGGAGTGAGCTACAGCACATGTGTTTGCTGTCATCCAACCTTTCTTCATCCACATGCTGATTAAGTTAAGCATTTTTTTAATATTTACATAATTTAAAACTGATGTATCATTTGTATCTTTAGACATTCCATATTTTTTAAGTAGTACATTTACATTTGCTGCAACATTCTAGTTCTTCATATTTTTTTCTTTCAGAGAATTACCGTTTCTTTAAAAAACATGATAAATTTAAAAAAAATTTAAATTTAAAAATATATCTACTGTATGTATTATTAGTGTCTTACCGAGTGGCATGTGTGGGGTCAGAGCTCTTGAGATACCTTTCCTGGTGCAGGTGAACCTCTCTGCCTTGTACTGTCACAGTAATAAGAGGGAAACCTTCTTGAAGTGTCCATGTGTCCATTATTTCCTTTACATTCAGTTCATCCTGCATATACCATTTCTAGTAAATAAAATACAAATTAAAAAAGTCATTACAACAACCTGAATAATATGACATGATCACTGCAGTTACCTACCTTTCTTGGGCTCATGGCTAAAGAAAGGGTGGTGGTGGGGCACATGAAATGAACCAAGTTATAAACTGTATATATTTTTTCCAACATTGCTGTTTTTACACTAATGGATTTAGATTAGAGTTATTGTGGCAAGCTATCAATCATATTGCATTTCCAACTTTTCTTCTGTTTTGCAGACACTTCAAGATCTGTGCATTCATACACCAGTTGTATTGCCGAATTCCACTACTTAACTGTACAGCAATCATTTGTTATTTTTAACCTCTCTATCTGAAAATTTACTGTTACAACTCATGAACATGTGCATCCAAAATTCACTCTCCACACTGAAACCCGATATTTTGAATCTGAAAAATTTTCAACAATGCCATTTAAGTTTCCTGCCAATCCAGAGAGAGAACGAAGAGAGTGTCATAGTCGTGTCTCAGTTGTTCATCGGATTGCGTTCTGTGCTCCAACTGTTCAAAAATGTTCTGCCTTTGATTTTTTACTATTATTCTTATCCCATTGTTAAATGACATCTCCAGAAATAGCTAACAAAAAGAGGGTAACTATACTAAGTGTTATATACGGAGGTAATTGCCATTTTAAATGCTGTATATTATGCAGAAACCTTTGTTGGGCAGTTTTATAGGCATTTAAGAGTGTCTTTGGAATATCTGGAAATACTTATTGAGGACTTTAGATGTGCCAGGAATACACTATTATGTTTCTGCATTAAAATATTAGAATAGGCTTCTGCTATCTGAAAATCCTCTATAAAACATGTCTTTGGCATGGGGTAGCTTCAATAGGGTGTTAAGACATCAAGTTGAAAAGCAGGCCAGTTACTGAATCTCATTGTCAGTTCGTAAATTTATTCAACAGTCAATTATAAGAATAAATATTACATAACAGTGGGCATAAATACAGAATATAATACTTGCAAATACACACTTATATGATTATATATATTTATTACATGCTATTGATATTTTAATTTTTGCCAATTATTCAGAGGAGAAAAACAAATAAGAATTGTATTGTCCTATGTACACATAACAATACACTTAGCTTGGCTTTTCAGAACAGTTTCAAACTGACCTTTATCACAACAGAGTTGGCAATCAGAAACAATGTATCATAACAAGTGTTTGCCTAAGGTAATGGCTTCAAACTACAGTGGCTTATCACTGAGTTCCCTACACTCTTTAACTTTGCCTAAATTAAGCCAAGATTGTGTGGCCAGATTAGTGAAATAGTAATCTCAATTAAAGAGTTTCAACTACAACAGTAATTTAAATCTCATATTATAGTCTCCTCTATTCAACATCTCAATTGTGGACTTTATCAGTTTATTGGTATATAATATCATTAACTGATATGTTTATTGTAAAACAACACATTTTAGAATCCAAAAATAATGTAATTTGGTGTTTGTTTTCTAACATTACTGTTTAATATCAATCCAATATATTGTGTAAGTTCACCTCTCTGGTCTCTATGTACATTCCTTAATTTTATGGTTCACAGAAAATTTTGGCCCCCTCTGCTAAATTTTCTGTGAACATCCATACTAACTCTATCTTTGTATCAAAAGAAACTGATACTGTTAAAGTGTATATCACTGTACTAGTGTACATACTAATATACTGTATATTAATATATTTTATACTAAATTCAATGATTACTTTTTATTGTGTTAAGTTTCATAACATTCTTTGCGCCTTTGTTATAAGAATAAGCTTGACCAGGTAACCTCCAAAAGAAAAACAAAAACAAAAAAACTATTTGTGCTGTGGCTTTAAAAGCAATTTGCAAGCATGTTGATTATTAGAGACTATGAATTCTGCTGTGTAAGCATTTAACAGTGCCACTGTAAGCATCTCCTGATAGAATAGAAAATTATACTAAATATCTGTTATTTCTTTCTATACTACCAAGTATAAAGATGTTGAAGCTAGTATAAGCTAGCATTAAGCGCGATTTGAAGAGATACACTAAAATTCAGACTGTCAGTGATTTCAACTTGGTATATGTGCCACAGTGAGTAATAATTTTCATCCAAGCATCTTTGCACATTAGTAAATAAATTTATAAACACTTTTATATAGTCATTTTAAACTACAAAAATCACATATTTAACATATCCCTGGAATGCATTATGGCTAACCTGGTGTAGGACACCTTGCTGTACATTTAAAGTGGAAGTTTATATTTTGCTGATGTTTAAAAGTGAAAAGATTGTTTCATGTGGCCACTTTGAAAAAACTGCACAATGAAACAATGCTGTTGTTTTTGTAAAAATATGTGGAAAAGACCAGTCCTGTAATGTCACTGATCCAGTATTGAGCTGGAGGAAGAAATCAGATCCCTAGAATTAATGCTGTGGTGTTGCCAGCCATTCCCCTAACTACACCAAGATGACCAGCATTCATACAATTAGCCCTGGCTTTTATGACACAGATGAAGCATATTACTTGAAAATATGGCAATACATTTATCTTTCCATGGCAATGACTGCAGTATGAGTCAGTATGAAATACAACATGGTCCTTAAGCTTTCTACATTGTTTTTAATTTATAGATTAAAGAGAATTATTATTAACATGTCTAAATAAGTCTACAATGCTATATGACATGCCATCAACTGCTGCTTCTCTCAACTGTAAATTTAACATGTCATGTGCTAAAAGAATGAATGTTATAGTCGAAAACACAGAAGAGTGATTTGTGCAATGGAGAAAGAAGTATTCCTCACCTTATGTTTTTGCAGTACTTCAGATTTTCTTTGTTTACTTTATTCCAGTTAAATTTGGATTCATAATTTGCATCCAAAAGTGTGGTTTGTTTGGCCAAATGATAAAAAATATAACTCCATAATATCTGTTTCATCACTAAAAGTAAAACTAAAACTAATATATATAAAAAACTATAAAAGTAAAAGTAATAGTACAGCATGAAAACTAACTAAAACTAAACTGAATTTCCAAGTAACATCAGATTAATAATAATATAGAAATAGAAACTAGTATAAAATACAAAAATTTAATAACCTTGGACAGGAAGTTTATAAAGGTTGGCAGCATTCAATAGAAATATGGTGAATGTTAAGGAGTGTTCTATAATTATCTAATATCTAAGTTTGGAGAGAAATCATGTTCAACATGGAGGTTAGTAGTTGTAGTTTAAAATCATGCATTTTGTTTAGTATGGTGGTTAGCAGTTTTAGTTTAAAATAATGAATTTTTGATACAAATAAAAGTATGATTATAGCACATTTAGGCACTGATATATGTTTAGAGTTGAAATAGTGTGGAAAGCTAGCAAAATTTATACCTAGTAAAAACAGATTTCTCTCTGGAAACATCCACTAGGTGCGCTCAGCTGGGTCACTAAAAGGAGAAATGGTGGTGAATATGAGTAATTATTTGCACTGAGCCACAGTTTGCTCAAGCTCAGATGAAATGAGCAGACAGCACTGTAATAATAACCTAGGTGGCCAAATGAGGAGCTCTAGATGCCTCGGCACATTCTTTTATGTTTTAAGGAGCAGACTGGAAGCTCCCAAAGCAGGATGTGCCCTTTCAAGAAATCAGAAGGAAAAAGATGCAACTTCACTCACCCCTGTACAGTCAATCCCAAAGAAACCGAGTTCAAAGCCTTAACACAGGCATTGAATTAATTATTGATCTTTTTATTGAGTATTATAATGAGGAGACCACCTCTGAAAACTGCTGCAAGCTGATTATGTAAAGTACTGTTTCTAATATTGTAGAGTCAACTCTTGTTATTGATGGGGGGGGGGGTTACATTCCCAAAAAAACCCAAAATAACATTACCCGCAGATGCTGAAGCATTGATCCTATGGAAAAAATGGTTTTAGATTTTGGTGGGATGCTGGCTCAAGGGTAATGACAGGCAGGTGGAGACAATGTTGAGAGGACATACCTGCCCTTGGCTCTCACCCTTCAAGACTCTTTGATGGTAATTATGAAGGTTCACCTTCAGAAACCTTGTTGTGACTTTTACTTCATCTAAAGTCAAGTTTGATCATCTGCTTGGTACTCCACCAGAGGCCATGAGTGACTTCAGCAGGGCTGATCTAAGGACCTTAATAAACCATCCAATCACTAATAGTAACAAAAAAATGTTTACAAAAACAGAGACTTAAACAGTGCAAGCTTTTGACCCACACTTACTGGGAATGTCTTGTTCATGAGTAACATTTGCAAGTCCCAGTCCCAATCACAAATGGGACTGACTCTCATACAAAAAGACTTGTGTAGCACATGTGTAGTCCTGTACTTCTATGGGCATCATGGACCTGTTACTGCTTCATTTCATGTATCACAGCAGCACAGTAGGCCGCTGTGAATATTTATTGGTACTGTGCACGTCTGTGAAAAGGTGTGAGTACATAGTGAATATCAGGAAATGGGTTACATTTTTATGCATGAGGATTTTCTGTATTTATCAAAAGCATCTTGCTTAAAAGATGGAAACCCAATTACATGAGTCTGTGTCTTGGTTGCTGGCGCTCACCGAACAGTCACAAATGAAAATATGATTGTTACGATTTTAATAACTTACAATTTTTTCTAATTATCTGCTGAACTTTAAGTTCTGTGCACAAAAAATTTTCACACAGTTAAAGAATAAAGATAGTGAAAATAGGAATCAACAGTACACAGAATTATTAAGGAGCATGAACTTGGCATATATTGCAGCCCCCTAGAAAAATGCTACAAAACCAACTTTCTGACACACTGTATTCTTGGGAACTGAATGGACATGATGATTACCCAAGACAATGTCTTAAAAACTTTAAAGCCGAAGATAGCAAAATCTGCACTCACTGCAGCAGAGGATTTCTTTTGACTGGTGGAGCAAAATTCATTTTCTTGAAAACGAGCTTCATCCTGTTCATCTGAATCACAGACCTGAAGAGAGACAGACTTTCACATGTTACACTCTAAAACAATGTTCAATGAAAAAAGACAAATGCCATATATAATTCACTAGCAAAATACCCGCGCTTCGCAGCGGCGAAGTACTGCCTTAAAATTTTTATTAAGAAGAAAATTTAACCTTTTTAAACTGAGAGAAAATATGCCAATAATTATTTGTTAAGGATCTCTTTGTATACCATGTTGTCAGTTCAACCCTCCGGTTGTAACATGACCAAGCTGTGCGCTGAGCTTACTCTTGAGCATGTAACTTACAGTTGGCCATGTGAACAGTAATCTTGTCTCAAATCTCACTGCTTGGATCGCTGCTGTCATAATCGGTTTGAGTTTCATGGTTCGTTTCAATTACGATAGTATTTGCAGGATTTGTTGTGTTGAAGTGACATTCGGCATCTGTCAAGCATTGTAAGCACACAACCGGTTTCATCGATAAAATCACATCCAGCTTTTGAGAGTTTAAACACTCATAAACATCAAAGTGTCCACTACTGAAATCGTCACCTGTGAATCTAAGATGTTTAAGAGGCATTGGCGGTTGTCGAAAGGTGTAAAATATTTGGCCATTTCGGTACACTTGAAAGCGACAACCGAACAATTCAGCGGCAGCCATCAACTCACATGCAGAACCATAGGTGAAGGGCTTAAGCCTTTCACTCTTCTAGTGCTCCTGTGTAGTATAATTATCTCCTGTACCGTCATCAGTCCACACCTTGAACCTGTCCCAGTCATTCAATACATAAGACACAATGTTCCTCCGGATATCAAGAGTGAGCCTGATATGGCCGTGCAATATGTAACAAAGAGAATGGAAAAGGTAGGTGCCATCTCCGGGCATGGAAACCACTCAGTAAGTGACAGTTCTTTGATCGATAGTGATCACCTCGATAGATATGGTAATGGGGGTTGGAATAATAAAGGAAATGGGTACCTGAGCAATGTAAAGTAAGTCTAAAATACCTACACAATAACTATAATTGTAATAAACAAACAATAAAACAGCGGAGAAGCCGTGGATTAAACAAAAAGGCTGTAGTTATCAGTAGGGAGACGTGAATCCCGTGGCGAAGCAAGGAAGGGAATGTAGAGACCGGAGCGACGGACGGTCTTATATAGGCAGGCAGCCAACAACGTGGGAGGCGTTGGGATGGGGGACCCAACGCCACCTCACACAGTGACTGAGCTGCAGGCTATGGACGTATATATGTACGTAAGTAGGATTCAGTTAGCGTTGGGAACCCATGTACCAAATTTCTTGAAAATGGGCCCATAAGTAACAAAGACTGTTGAAAAGTTCAATATGGTGGCTGACAGTGGCATCATACCACCGAAATAAGTACGTACATTGGTTTCGGTTAGTGCAGGGAAGCCGCCTATAAAATTTCGAGAAGATCGGGCCATAAAAAAGAAAGTTCAACATGGCGGACGTTGTTGACCATTATGACCATTACGCGTAGAAGTTCGAAATGAAACCTGCTTAACTTTTGTAAGTAAGCTGTAAGGAATGAACCTGCCAAATTTCAGCCTTCTACCTACACGGGAAGTTGGAGAATTAGTGACGTTGGAAAGTTCAATATGGCGGCTGACAGTGGCGTCATACCACCGAAATAAGTATCTACATTGGTTTCAGTTAGCGCAGGGAAGCCGCCTACCAAATTTCGTGAAGATGGGGCCATGAATAAGAAAGTTCAACATGGTAGACGTCATTGACCGTTATGACCATTACGCGTAGAATTTCGAAATGAAACCTGCTTAACTTTTGTAAGTAAGCTGTAAGGAATGGGCCTGCCAAATTTAAGCCTTCTACCTACACGGGAAGTTGGAGAATTTGTGACGTTTGGAAAATTCAATATGGCGGCCGACAGTGGCGTTATACCACCGAAATAAGTACGTACATCGGTTTTGGTTAGTGCAGGGAAGCCACCTACCAAATTTCGTGAAGACGGGGTCATTCTTCTACCTACACGGGAAGTTGGAAAATTGGTGACGTTGGAAAGTTCAATATGGCGGCCGACAGTGGCGTCATACCATCGAAATAAGTAAGTACATCGGTTTCGGTTAGCGCAGGGAAGCCGCCTACCAAATTTCGTGAAGATGGGGCCATAAATAAGAAAGTTCAACATGGCGGACGTTGTCGACCGTTATGACCGTTACGTGTAGAATTTCGAAATGAAACCTGCTTAACTTTTGTAAGTAAGCTGTAAGGAATGAGCCTGCCAAATTTCAGCCTTCTACCTACACGGGAAGTTGGAGAATTAGTGATGAGTCAGTCAGTGAGTGAGTGAGTGAGTGAGTGAGTGAGGGCTTTGCCTTTTATTAGTATAGATAATGAGTTAGGCTTATTTGTTTTTCTGTAATAATATTTTAATGAGAACAGCAAATTCAGTTCGGGAAAGCCAAACATATTACTCAGCTAGTGCATTAAACATTAAGTGTAAATTTCAAGGATCCTAAGGTACTGCTGTGCTAGTGACAAGTAACTGGTTCCATAATATAATAACAATTGGGTCAGAAAAAATAAAATTCTAACATTTGTTAAAAATGTTCCCTTGTCAGTAAATGGAAAGTCAAGACTGAATGTAGCACTTACTGTTACTGTTACTTACTATTAAGAGTAATTTTACTTATCTTCTTCTGATGCTTGCATATAATGAAAGGGAAGAGGAAAAATAGTGGAAACATTTCTTGCCTTGTTTAATCATCCATCCATCCATTCATTTTCCAACTTGTTGAATCCGAACACAGGGTCACGGGGGTCTGCTGGAGCCAATCCCAGCCAACACAGGGCACAAGGCAAGAACCAATCCCGGGCAGGACGCCAACCCACCGCAGGACACACACACACACACACCGACACACCAAGCACACACTAGGGACAATTTAGAATCGCCAATCCACCTAACCTGCATGTCTTTGGACTGTGGGAGGAAACCCACGAATTACAAATAAAAAATCCTTTTACATAGAGTCAAATTACATCTTCATTTCTATGTCTTTAGAGTTTATTTTTAAATTACTATTCGCTTAACATTTGTAGACACTTAATAGGTGTTCTGTTTCTTATAACACAAATTCTTTTACATGTCTAATTAATAAAATCATTCCATCTTGGAATATATGTAGTATACTTATCTGGAATACTACCGTCACCATTGTATGCCATAAAATTAAACTACACATTGAATTTAATTAAAGACTTTGCATATTTAAGACACACATGTTACGTCTAATCATTGTGACCATAAGCATAAGTGTCAGATGGTAAGACAAAAGATTGTGGGAAGAGTTACATGTAAAATCATACAGAAACCTAAGTAAGAATTTTCTTATCAAGAAGAGATTTAAAATACAGTTTTCTTTCATGAAAATCTTTCCTTTATAATACTACAAAATTATGACCTTGTTTAATACGCAAGACCCACGTGGCTGCCATGATATCACTGGTCATATGCCATACTCATTATGTGCACAGCAACCATGTTTCATTATAGTAAACCAAAGCTCTAAAACAGTTCTCATGAAGGCAAACGGCAACAAAATGACATCACTAAATAACAGTAAAACAATAAATGATATAATGAAAAACAGAACATATACTGTATACGTAATCCTGTGAAAGCCCCCCCTACTAAGGCTCAGATGGTGAACATCACCATGAGGATTAGATGGGTACATCACATGAAATTGCTATAACAATCTAGGAGCATCAATAGCTCTGTTTCAAAAACTTCCTAGTGCACTATATATCAGAAGCAGAAACCAATTATCGGTATCTTCTATGTGACATACAGTACAGGCCAAAAGTTTGGACACACCTCCTCATTCAATGTGTTTTCTTTATTTTCATGACCATTTACAGCACTCCATCACTCTCCTTCTTGGTCAAATAGCCCTTACACAGCCTGGAGGTGTGTTTGGGGTCATTGTCCTGTTGAAAAATAAATGATCGTCCAACTAACCTGACTTCTGCACAACACAACTGCTGGTCCCAACCCCATTGATAAAGCAAGAAATTCCACTAAATAACCCTGATAAGGCACACCTGTGAAGTGAAAACCATTTCAGGTGACTACCTGTTGAAGCTCATCGAGAGAATGCCAAGAGTGTGCAAAGCAGTAATTAGAGCAAAGGGTGGCTATTTTGAAGAAACTAGAATATAAAACATGTTTTCAGTTATTTCACCTTTTTTTGTTAAGTACATAACTCCACATGTGTTCATTCATAGATTTGATGCCTTCAGTCATGAAAATAAAGAAAACACATTGAATGAGGAGGTGTGTCCAAACTTTTGGCCTGTACTGTACTCTGGTTAAGTATAGCTGTTGTGTAGTATGTCTAAAATAAATTTCTAGAAAGCCAAAAGCTCATTTATGACTATCTTAACATCATCTGTCACAATTTAACCAATATCCCCATTACTTGATAGTACTGATATATATGCATTCTACATTTTGTAAATTTGCTAGTCTATCTGACTTTGTCTTTATAAAATTTAAATAATGATTACCTTATTTTTGGAATTTTAATATTAAAGTGAGTAATTAAGTGATTTGCAAATCATTGTATTCTGTTTTTATTTACACAGCATCCCATTTTTTTAGAATTGGGGTTGCGTGTTATGTCACGTATATTTCAACTACCGGTGTTAGATATATTTTTTCTGCTTTTTCATTAAAATTTCACAAAGGGGAATTACTTTATTACTTTATTATCAAGTTTTTATTCCTCCAGAAAAGAAGCAGGAAAATCACTTTTACTTTCTCAATAAAAGATATCTGTCAGCATTTTGTGTTGCATGGAATCCAGGTGCATTGTAACCTGCCTAGCAAATTTTAATGTGCAGAAATTATTTTATTGTATTAGACACAGTCAAACAATACAAATATGGATTATCATCCAAATTTACTAGGCATGTAAACAACATTTTCTTAAAAAAGAAAAAAATCAAACAATCTTTGAAGCATTCCACAAGGAGAAATTTGTGAAAGCAAATGGTTAAACAATATTCACTATTTGTGAGAGGGGATTACTCATGAATTACAATATGTAATCATTTTGCCATTGCTATATATTTAGCTATGTACACAATGTTGAGTTTATGAAGAGAATATGCTGTTCAATTTGGTGAATCCAATGTCAAAGTTACTTTGAATTCCAATTTAACAATTTAAACCAAGTTTTTTAAAGAAACACCTTGCCAAATTATACTAAAAAGCTATATACTGAGCAGCAATGTCTGTTACAGCTAGTCTTAAAATGAATTCATCAAATAAAATATTTAATCCCCACTGAGCTACTTGATTCAGTTAAATGTCATAAACACTTTCAGCAACTTTTTAATCCCAGGGGATGTTTTAAGCAGTATCTGCTCTCTATTTGGGAGGGCTGGATCTTTGTAATAGGCAACATGCTGACAGTGACAGTTATCTGATTTTTGCAAACAATGACTTTTTCAGTGTGGCATTTAAAAAAAAGGCAATGTCGTCATGACTGATGCATGTACAGATTTCAAAATACAAATTTTTTATTTTAGAAAGACTTTTTTTGACACTGTATACTATTGTGTGAAAAATGTATTGTAATGAAACTCAGTTGCAATATATTCAAAGTATCTTACATTAGTCAGGCTTCTCCACAGGTCTTCATTGCGGGTGTTTCCATAACTATGCCTTCGCAGATACCGTACAATTCCCAGTTTGAAAGCTTCAGGAGTTAAAAAGTCTCGCAGCATATTTAAAATGCATGCACCCTAAGATGGAAATATACAGACACACACATAAATAAAAAAAAAACAAAACATAACAGTCATACTGGCATACTGTAAAGCAAAATTAACTCATGGCCAATCATCTTCAAACATGAAGGTACCATTCTAATTGTTATTATTTTCTTTTTATTTATTCATTTACATGTAATTAAACAAAGTGATTATTGAAAAGTTAAAATTTCCTTCTTTCTAAATTACCAACTGCATTAAACAGCTGCATATGATGGCCCTTGAAGTAGTACTGCTTGAATATATTTCAAACAATTTAACTTACATTGATACCAATTTAATACCACTACCACTACCACCTTCTGCAGGAGCATATATTACAAATTTTGTTAAGCCCTACTTTTGGCATTTTGAGTACAAAAGAATTCAATTTTAAGCATGGTATTATATAATCAGTGGCCACCTTATTAAATACAACTAGCTAGCATCATTACAAGCCCCTTTTATCTCCATGAAGGCCTGACTACCAAGACTTCCTGTGTGCCACTGGTTTGTGTAGCCATGGGAGTCCGTAATTAAATATAAATATTATGAGCAACATCACAAATAACTTGCATGTTAAAAAAATGCCAATATTGAAGTCAAAATCACCAATGATAATTATGTTGAACAACTTACTGCCCTTATTTAATCCATCACCACAGAGCACACAAAAAAGGGCGGCGTCTATAGATGCATATATAGTAGTACAGTTTCCTGGAAGGTTCTTGTCAGCATTACACAAAAAAGAAAGGAAGGATGTTTGTTGATTTGCAAAGAGAGTTTGCTATATATGCACTGTGTGTCCCTAGCAAAGGTGTGTTATGATGTAAGGCTACATTAACAAAATAACACCCTTAACATGTTACATTTACTTTACATGTCTTTTATGAAACTGGAATGGGAAACCGCTGCACCTTATTAATACTTGTCTATGAATAAACAGAGTCTATTCTAGTGTAGTAGAAGGAATGGCAAAAAATAACAGTTTAGATGCTAGTATACTGAAGAAACACAGACATATCCACAATACACTCTGTACTTTATTACTGTTTACATCCCTATGTGCTTGTCACTGTTTAAAAGCACACAAATTGTTTAATACAGACTGGCTCTTTGTAGGAATAACTTTCAGGAGAAGACAAGTTTTGTGACTTTACATCAGAATTAGCATTTTCCAATCTGCATAGTGAGATTAAGCAGTCTTTGCCATTCTAATGCACAATGAACCATGAGGCAGTCCAGTTCCATCACTGGCACAGAAGTTCAAAGTAGCAACTGTGGAGCACAAACATCCACTGCCTGAAGTTTGGAACATCTGCAGGAGGAAGCTCATGATCCTGAACAGAGCAGAATGACACAGGGGATGGAAGAGAAAAAGAACCAAGAAGTAAATTGATTTATTGCCAGTTTGTCTGGTTTAAAAAAAAACAGCTCCTAGGACAGAAATGCACCCGTTGCCTAGTGTGCTCTAAAGACGACGTTGACCAGTTCCTTCATAACAGCATGAATGACCCCGCCGAGGAACAAGAGCTGGTCCTTCACAGAGCCCTTACAAACTTCCCACTCCCCACAGTGGAATTCAATGTAAGGGAGCCTATATGGAAGTAAATCCTGAAAGCTGTGACCTCAGCCAGAGACAGATCTCCACCAAGATTCAGCTGAGTATCCTAAAAAGGTATATAAGTGCTACCCGAAGCTCCTCAAGATTCACTGGAAGATCCTGTGAGTGATCTGGTGCAGAGGGATAGTGGCACACCAGTAGAAGTATGTATCTCACTGCTTAGTGTGGAGGGGAATATCTTCTTCAGTGTTTTGTTACAAAAAATTATGGACTTTCTCCTCAAGAATGCCTACATAGACATGTCAATGCAGAAATGGGGAATTCCCAGTGTGTCTGTGTGCTCAGAACACTCCAGAGTAGTCACCCAGCTGAATTAGAAGGTGAACATAGGGAAAGTAGACCTGGTCATACTTTGGCTAGATTTTGCCAATGCATATAGGTCAATACCCAAAAAACTGGTGGATATTACAATTGACCATCATTAAGTTTCCAGAAAGGACCTCATAAAGAACTACTATGGTCCCTTCAGAATGTCAATCATTTCCAAAGCTATGCATTCATTAGCTGAAGAAGGAGATAGTAACTGGGTGCACAATCTCAGTTGTTCTCTTTGCTCTTGCCAGGAAAATAACAGTCAAGCAGCCGAGGCAGAGTGCACATGTCCATGGACCCAGTCTGGCGCCTGGGAGCCCCCAACCAGAGTGTTTATTGATCACTTAACTCTCACCACAACATCAATTCCTAGTAGCAGGTGGATCCTATAGGGCCTGGAACAGTTTATCGTCTGTTCTTGAATAAGCTATAAACCAGCCAAATAAAGGTCCCTTGCTGTTAAGGAAAGGCAAAGTGGTGGGCAAATTTCATTTTACCTTGGATGGAACTGCAAATCCCATCCATCACCAAGAAGCAGTCTTCACCTGTAGCCTCGGGGAGGTAGCTACTATCCAAACAATTTCCAAGGACCTCAACAGCTGGCTGACAACAATGGACAAGTCAGGTTTATCTAGAAGGTTCAAAATCTGAATCTATCAACAGTACCCTACCTCAAATCCTGGGGCATCAAGGTGCCTTTTACAACCATACAGCTATGGGAAAGAAAGGTCAGTAGATATCTTTGAAGGTGGCTGGGCCTATCTCATAGTCTGAGTAGCATAGCGCTGCATGGAATGAGCAACAAGCTCAAAAATGGCAGCAACAAGTTTTCAGGGGCCTCCTGCATAACGGCATGCGTAGAACTCACAGTATAATATGACGTAAGCACAAAAGCCGAAATGTGCTTACGCACAGAAAAATCCAGATGCAGGAATCTGTGCGTTCGCCAACTTCCACGTTCGTCCGCTACATAAATCCCGGTCAACGTGAAAAGTAATGCTTGTGCACGCGCGTGCTGTCTTGCCCCAACTCCTCCAAGAATTACGCCTCTTTGAATATGCAAATCAATATAAATAGCCCTTAAGCTCAGCCTTCTGTGAAAAGACAATGGGAAAAACGGGGGAAAATATAAGAATTTCAGCGAATACCAAGTGGAGGCAAAGGAAAAACATACTATTTGTTGATTTAAATTGTGATATAATCAACAAAAGGAAGTTGATCGAGTGACATAGCGTGTTGGAGAAACTTGAAAGCTCAAGTTCACAAGGTCGGAAAATAAAAAAGAAGTTGTCAGATATCAAAGTCGCCGTGAAAAGGCGAGTCATAGCCCACCATCTGAGTGTGATATGAAAGGTTATTAGGGTACAGAGGAAAAAAAAAGGCACACAGTGGGGAAAAAGCATGAAATGTCAACTTCAATCTCGAAATTTCCACTTTAATCATGTAGTTTATTTTGTCATTAAAGTAGAACTTCATAAATTTCATCTTAAAATTGTTTAATTAACCAGTTTCTCAAATCACATTGTAATTAAAGTAGCATGTTAAATGCTTTATTTTGTATGTGATCTTTTATGTGCTCTATGTGTGTGAATCACTACGTGCTTCTTAAACCGGTTCTCTTCCTCTGACAGGACACAGAATCCATTACATTCATGATATTACAGCCCTCTGAATAACTAAAATACTGAGATGTATACGTGATATCATTTTCATGACGATAGGATTTAAAGCACATTATTAAACATGGGTTTCACGATAGTGCAGTGATTGTGTGCGACCTTCGATGAAATAATTTATTGCAGCAGTACTCAGGGGCGGCTCTAGGCTCATGGCGGCCCTGGGCAGAGAAAGAATCGGTGGCCCCTTTGTCCGCCAATGTCAATATGGTATCTTATGCACGGCGGATGGCCACGTCCATTGCGGACACTGCATAGCCACCTCGTGCTCATGACACAAGCGTTTAACTTTTGTCGAAATTTGCCGCTGCGCTTTTAGCTGTGTCATTATTTTCTCTTTCTGTTTTATATTCAATATATATTGGCGTGGCCGCCCCCTGCAGTACTGTCTCTTTCAAACGTACTAACCTCCAATTCATGTCCTTCCTTTTCTTTCTCCAAGTAACTGATCGCCACACAATCAGCTCTGTAATAGACGTTAAGCAATTTGTAAGCTTAGAGCGCTGATTCTTAAAAACTTTTAAGGAACACTGAAATATCTTCGTAGTACATGTTTAATTATTCTATCCTTCACGCCAGTCCCAGTGAAGCATACAGTGCGAGGCAGGAACAACCCTTAATCAGTAACAATATACACACGTGGACAAAATTGTTGGTACCCTTCAGTCAATGAAAGAAAAACTCAAAATGGTCACAGAAATAACTTTAATCTGACAAAAGTAATAATAAATAAAAATTCTATGAAATTTAACTAATAAAAGTCAGACATTGCTTTTCAACCATGCTTCAACAGAATTAATAAAAAAAAAAAAAACTCATGAAACAGGCCTGGACAAAAATGATGGTACCCCTAGAAAAGACTGAAAATAATGTGACCAAAGGGACATGTTAATCCAAGGTGTGTCCACTAATTAGCATCACAGGTGTCTACAATCTTGTAATCAGTCAGTGGACCTATATATAGGGCTCCAGGTAGTCACTGTGTTGTTTGGTGACATGGTGTGTACCACACTCAACATGGACCAGAGGAAGCGAAGGAAAGAGTTGTCTCAGGAGATTAGAAAGAAAATTATAGACAAGCATGTCAAAGGTAAAGGCTATAAGACCATCTCGAAGCAGCTTGATGTTCCTGTGACTACAGTTGCACATATTATTCAGAAATTTAAGATCCATGGGACTGTAGCCAACCTCCCTGGACGTGGCCGCAGGAGGAAAATTGATGACAAATCAAAGAGACGGATAATACGAATGGTAACAAAAGAGCCCAGAAAAACTTCTAAAGAGATCCAAGGTGAACTTCAAGCTCAAGGAACATCAGTGTCAGATCGCACCATCCGTCGTTGTTTGAGCCAAAGTGGACTTCATGGGAGACGACCAAGGAGGACACCATTGTTGAAAACAAATCATAAAAAAGCCAGACTGGAATTTGCCAAACTACATGTGGACAAGCCACAAAGATTCTGGGAGAATGTCCTATGGACAGATGAGACAAAAATTAAACTTTTTGCCAAGGCACATCAGCTCTATGTTCACAGACGGAAAAATGAAGCATATCAAGAAAAGAACACTGTCCCTTCTGTGAAACATGGAGGAGGCTCTGTTATGTTCTGGGGCTGCTTTGCTGCATCTGGCACAGGGTGTCTTGAATCTGTGCAGGGTACAATAAAATCTCAAGACTATCAAGGGATTCTAGAGAGAAATGTGCTGGCCAGTGTCAGAAAGCTTGGCCTCAGTCGCAGGTCATGGGTCTTGCAACAGGACAATGACCCAAAACACACAGCTAAAAACACCCAAGAATGGCTAAGAGGAAAACATTGGACTATTCTAAAGTGGCCTTCTATGAGCCCTGACCTCAATCCTATTGAGCATCTTTGGAAAGAGCTGAAACATGCCGTCTGGAAAAGGCACCCTTCAAACCTGAGACAACTGGAGCAGTTTGGGGCCAAAATGGGCCAAAATACCTGCTGAGAAGTGCAGAAGTCTCACTGACAGTTACAGGAATCGTTTGATTGCAGTGATTGCCTCAAAAGGTTGTGCAACAAAATATTAAGTTAGGGGTACCATCATTTTTGTCCAGGCCTGTTTTATGAGCTTATTTTTTTAAATAATTCTGTTGAAGCATGGTTGAAAATCAATGTCTGACTTTCATTGGTTAAATTTCATAGAATTTTTATTTATTATTACTTTTGTCAGATTAAAGTTATTTCTGTGACCATTGTGAGTTTTTCTTTCATTGACTGAAGGGTACCAACAATTTTGTCCACGTGTTATCTTTATTTAAATGAAGTTAAAGCTTTATCTGTATAATATAATAAATATATTTTGCTGCATTTCCTCTTAAAAATGATATCGTCATCATATGTAAATACGCGCTTTATAAAGTGGCTCAGGTTGTGCAATATTATAACTGTAGTGCAAGTTTACAGTGCGGTAATTCTACTTATAAGTACAGATAGCTCTACAAGGAGCAGTTGATTGAGTGCGTTTAGAGCTCTTGGGATGAAACTCTTTCTGAACCACGAGGTCCATACAGGAAAGGTTTGAAGCGTTTGCCGTGTGAGAAACAGTTCCAATAGGAAGCATGGCTGAGGCAGCGTGTGCTTGATGCTGTATACCGATAGTTCTCTTTCCAATCAGCTGCTCCGAGTGGTGCAGTGAGAGTAATATGGAAAAAGATGATCTGGCTGTGGCAACCCCTAACGGGAGCAGCTGAAAGAAGCAAAATAAGGTGCAGTGAGAGTAACAACGCTCAAGCAGCTATGGTATTTGGAATAGTTTGACCATTCTGTGGACCATTATATTGTTACTGGTTAATTACAGTCAGATGCATTAAACTAATAAACAATATGTGGTTAATTTCAGTGTATTTATAAAGCCGTGTTAGGAAAAGAAAGGATAACCACACAGGAACAGTAGCACTGCTTTGGCGCTGGGTGCCGTCAGTCTGCAAAACCGAGCGGAGAACTTGCGTGCGACAGGGTATGAGGTACCGTGGAAATGTGCGTGGCTTTACGCCAAGTTTAGGTTTTATACATCACGATTTGAACGTAGAAACGTTCTTACACAACATTTCTGTGTGTACACACCCTTTATACATGAGACCCCTGGTATGGAGAGGCGGGAAGTGGAAAGTACAGGGGTGGTTGCAGTGTACTGGTTTAGACATAGTGCTCTGGTGGTGACAGAGGCAACTGGGAGAGCAGGGCTGGGCCCCTTCCTACAACCTCACTACAATAAATGAAAAGGCAAGGACAGACACCAACTAATCCTGGAGGAAGTGTGGGCGGCTAGCACTGAGGTATTGAAGAGAACAGGAACAGCAGAATGGTGGGAATGCAGCAACCGGAAAAATGAACAAGGTGGGAGGGTGTGCTGGAGTGGAAGATCTTCTAGATTAATATCTGGCAGACACATTAAATTCGTGATCCAGACTGTTTATGTTGTCTTGCCAAGCTATGCAAACCTCTGTGTATAGAACAACAGTGATACCCCAGCATGCCCTCTCTGTTGAGGAAAAGGATTACTGGAGCACATCATCATCAGTTGTCCTAAAGCCTTAGGGGAAGGTCGGTGCCAATGGCACCATGACCAGGTGCTGGAGGCAGTGGCAGAGAGCATTGCTTCGACCATTACCACCAGATACCATTGCAGCTAGATAAAGCATATCTCCTTCATTACAGTCAGAGCACAGCCCTAACATCAGCCTAGATCAGTGTTTCCCAACCTTTTTCTGGGTACACTTTTTGTAACCATGAACATCCCAAAGGTGCGGGACTACCATAGAAGACAGTAAAAGAGTAGCTCTGAGATCAGTGTTCGCAGATATGGCACTTAGTGAGCACTTTGGTGGCATCTCCCAGCTGCATTGTCCATTTTCCCAACCCTCTCTGCCTCAGAGGCAACTCATATGCTCACTATCCACTGTGAGATTCAATGGCAACCAAACACTCAGGCAGATTGACTGTAGTAGCTTGGAGATATGTCTGAAGTTCTCTAAGTTCTGTGTCTGTAACACAGCGATCACAGAGCTGCTTTTATGCCAGCTTCTCCAGGTAGTCCTGTCCTCCACATACAGGTCTCTAATACCCAAGGTGCTTGTCCCTCTCAGGTTCAGATCCACATGCACTACACTCCTATTTCCATGGCACACTTGGGTAGCTCCATGGCCGCGGCTCACTGGTTGAAAAACATTGGCCTGGATGATCATCATTATTAGGCCTGCTCAGCACTGCATCAGACTAACTGCTTCAGGTTGATCTGGGAAGGCAGCTGATGTTACCCAACCCCACTGCAACAACTTTACTTAGGGCAGATGTGGCCTTGAAGCATGTCAGCCTAATCGAGCTGACAGTCCTTTGGGGAGGACCACATTTAGGTTGTGAATGAGCAGAAGCAGGCCAAGTACCAGGAGCTGGTGCAGCAGTCCTGGAGGCAATGCTGGAAGGCTTGCTGTGAACCCATTAAAGTAGTGCAAATGACTTTTGTTGGCCATACACTTTGTAGAATCCACAGTCTACTTGGTATTGCTGGGAATGGCAAAAGGAAAGCCACAGGGATCACTACGGAGGGTGCTGAGAGAGCCTTTAGATGTGCATGGATCAGGAAGGGTGATCTGTGGGCCATTGCTGCAGGGAAACAAGCTAGTGTCTAATCAATCCTGACTGGATCTTCTAGGAAAGATCTGTGATGTTGAAAGACCCAAAACACCTGATAAGCCCACATAACATCATTGATGATGTGTCCCAGCACATCTATTTTTCATTGATAACATTAAAAAATGTATAATGTAACTTATTTTTGATTGCACTGAATTATAGTCAGCAGTGTAAACTTCTATTTTCTAAAGGGCCAAGTTATTATACTTGCTGTGGAAAGTGCAATTCAGTTAGTTTATAAAAATCAGGAAAACAGTTGGCTATTACCCTGTAATCACTAGGTTGTGACTTTTCATCTAATCTGACTTCAGTAAAAATCATTCTGATTTTGCATACTTTTAAAAAAATACATTTTAGCTGTGGGCGTAAACGATGGACTGGCATCTTTTCTAGGGCTGGCTGCCTCACAGTCCCTTGAAACTTTTCACCACATAGTCTACTTTTACATTTTTTGTTGGTTTTTCCTGTCTGTTTGTATTTGTATAACAATGTGGTTAATTGTTTTGATATTGTTTCATTTTTGTATTATTGTCTAACATAGCATAATATTTATATTTCCAAACAACTGTTGTTAATTAAACTTTGATATATATTTGTTTCTGTGAATGTCTGAATATTTGTATTATTTAATTACATGGCTGTTGTTTCCTTTAGTCTTACACATGTATACTGTATGAGATTAATATTTGCTTTGTGTGAAACTAATACAGTCAATTAAATTATTATTTCAGTCTCTTTTTTCAGCTTTTATTAGTTCCCTATCAAAACTTGCATTCTTCACTGCTTTACACAAAAACATTTGTTAAGCAAAGATTTTCTGTAATGTATTTTTGTTACACAAGTGAGTTCCTCACTTGACTGATGTTTTCTTCGTACAAGATTTCTAAAGACAGAATCAAATGCCTCAAAAGTATGAGAAAAGGGTGTCGACTTATCATGTTATGTTTGGACAAAAATTAAATAGACCCTGGGATGTCCACAAAACTGCTGTTGTAGCATACTGTCTATTCAGAATATGTGTAAATTATGTTTGAGGGCATCTGGATTGAGTCATGGTTAGAGATGATTTCTCACAGCTCCAGGGACCTAGATTTAAATGCCAGTCAAACTGCTACTCAAATTACCATACCCCCCAGCCCCCCACCTTACAGATATGTGTGGTAGATTAATTGGAGACTTAGTATAAAGGCTAGAGGTAAGGGTTGGAATGCATTTTAAAAAGAGTGTTAAAAGAAAGAGATAAATATTTTGCACAGTGAATGCGTGCTGTACTAATACAGTTCCAGAAAACTGAATAGGAGATGTGCTCAACTAGACAGAAAGACAGAAAAGGGGACTCATGGTGTTCTTTAATCTATTTATTATTTTCAGCCATTCTTTTTTTGATGTCACGGTTAGACTATTTCATACTATTTCCTCAGGTATCACTTTTTTTTGTAAAATCTTTGTATTTATCTACAAAAATCAAACTAAACATTTCAGTTTATAGGCTGATAAAATGTTGCCCAAACTGTAAAGAATTAATAGTAGACTTCTCTAGGGTTAAGTGTATGTGCCACCGAATTTTTTTTCCATTTAATTATTAATTATTGACAGCTTCATTGCTGAAACTGCAATTAATTAAGTCATTTGTTATAAACGAAAAATACTGAAAATATCTTTAACTGAAAACCTTATTTTTTTAGAATTTTTAGAACCATTACCACTGATGACAGCACTGATCATTCAACAGACATACAATAATGAACTTAAATCATACCTTTTCATATGAAACATCATCAAACATTTCTAGAATCTGAGCTGGATTTTCAACTGGTGTGGACACAGGATGAGAAGAATTCAAGGCATCAACTTCCATGGCTTCAAAACACTTTCCAAGAAAATAGTCTTCCTGGAAAGGAATTAATTACTGATTAGAAGACAATAAAAATATCCATCCATCATCCAACCCGCTATATCGTAACGGGGTCACGGGGGTCTGCTGGAACCAATCCCAGCCAACACAGGGAGCAAGGCAGGAAACAAACCCCGGGCAGGGCGCCAGCCCACCGCAGGGCGCACACACCCACACATCAAGCACACACTAGGGACAATTTAGAATCGCCAATGCACCTATCCTGCATGTCTTTGGACTGTGGGAGGAAACCGGAGTGCCCGGAGGAAACCCAAGCAGACACGGGGAGAACATTCAAACTCCATGCAGGGAGAACCCGGGAAGCGAACCCGGGTCTCCTAACTGCGAGGCAGCAGCGCTACCCACTGCGCCACCGTGCCGCCCCAATAAAAATATGATCACGTTAAAAAACTTCCATAAACTTTTTTGCTGGAAAGAAAATTTGGTTAAGTCCTTTTACAAGTGTTAGACCTTAAATGACTAAATTTACAGGTAGGCAGAATAAACAGATGTTGAGGAAGTGAACTCTAAAACTGAGGCTGTAGGTTAAATGACCACTACAACTCACTGTGTGAGCCTGAGCAAAGTACTTAATTTGACTATGCTCTTTTTGTTAACTAAAGATAAAACAAACATCTGTACTGTCTTGTAAAGTGCCTTGGTATCTGATTCAAGCTTTACAGTTAGACCAGTCTAAAAATGAAACCAGAAAAACAAGTATAATTGTCTAAGCCCTCTTTTTTTATAACTAAGCAAATATAAACTGTTTCTATTGACTTTAACTAAAATATATTCTGTCTAAAATAACTTTTCATACCCATTAAGAATACTTGATGGTGGGAAAAAATACATTGTATGGCAATTCTATTAAAATACTTCACTTCAGAATGCTATAAGGTCAAATAAACATTTGAACATCTGCTTCTTGAATACCTTTCACAGCAAAAAAAAAAATACTGAGAGAAATGTGAACACTAATCAGGGGATGGCAGACGAGAAGATACAAGGAGGTTCTGGTCAATGACTGAATTATAATAAAACCTCTGATCCAAGAGGGGTAAAATATTCTTTGACCTGTAAGTCAAATTTAAACTTTCATGTGAGGATGGGTAGGGATTGTGACGTAAATATTTTACAATATACATACTGTATATATATGCATTTACTTAATTAGAGGAACATATGGTCTTATCTTTAACACTATTTAATACTAGCAGAATACCCGCGCTTCGCAGCGGAGAAGTAGTGTGTTAAAGAAGTTATGAAAAAGAAAATGAAATATTTTAAAAATAACGTAACATGATTGTTAATGTAATTGTTTTGTCATTGATATGAGTGTTGTTGTCATCTCTCTCTCTCTCTCTATCTATATATATATATGTCTATATATCTATATATATATACTGTATATCTATATCTATATCTATATATATATATATATATATATATATATATATAATTTATATATATATACATATATATATATACATTGCAAAATACCCGCGTTTGGCAGCAGAGAACTAAAAAGAAAAGGAAACATTTTAATAATAACGTAACATGATTGACAATATAATTGTTTTGTCATTGTCATGAGTGTTGCTGGCATATATATATATACACTCACACACACACACATATATAAACATATATATACACATCATATATATATATATATATACATATAAATATATATACATATATACACATATATATATACACACACACACATATATATACATATATACACATATATATACACACACACATATATATATACATATATACACATATATATATACACACAAACACATATATACATATATACACATATACATATCTACATATATACTGTATATACACATATATATATATATCTACATATATATATATTAGGGGTAGGACTCAATTAAAAAAATTAATCCAATTAATTAGAGGCTGTGTAATAATTAATCTTGATTAATCGTATGTAATCGCACATGTAAATTTGCCCCAAATCGCAAATGTGTTTTTTTAATTTAAAAGGGTTTTAGTGGGCGACAGAATCAAATAATAGACATGGACATGAATATTGTAAACTCAAGCTCTTTTAATTTCTGAAAAAAAAAAATGCTTTTAAACTGCATTTGAATTCAAAACAGAAACAAAAATATCATCCCTGGTTAAAATTGGGCAGACTTAAAAATAAAGTGGTAGTTTAAGTACTTTAAGTACATTTTCAGAATGGTATTGTCTTTAAATAATAACCAAAATTTCAACAGAAAGTGCAGTTTTTCTTCTTAAAAAAATAAGTCAGAAACATAAAAGGTAATTTGACCAACTTAATCTTTAAACTCTGAGTAACCTTAGCCAAAATTATTTTGTACATTAGGCTAAAACAGTGTGATCATTGAACATTTTGTAATTAGATGTAATTAGAATTACTAACGGTCACGGAAGTCCAATGATCCCCAGTAAGAGCCACAAAGTCCGCTTTCTGTAATGCATCTAATTTTGCTTGCTTTTCACTGTGCACAAAACCATGCTTTTATCAAGGCTTTGCTCGGGTAGTTTTTTGAAATTAAATTTTCCTCCGATTAGTCGTAGGAACGCGCTTCATTCCGAGTGTAACATTTTTGTAGCTGTGATGTGTGCATCAGTGTAATCGATGTACCAGGAAATCATGCATTGACAAAAGTTCCCCTTTGCTTGGAATTGAAAATGTGATTAAATGCGTTATTTTTTGTTATGGAGTACATGCATCGAAGCTTCTCAGCTGTGCTTGTGCTAAGAATAGGAAAGATTTTAAAAATAACGTAACATGATTCTGCGTTAACCGCATATTTTTTCATACGTCTCAAACCAAGGAAATGCGAGGTTAAAATGAACCGAGAAGCACGTGTACATACTCAGTACATCCCCTCTTGGGAATCGAACCTCGGATGTAGGCGATAGAGGCAAAGCCTCTACAATTACGCCACGGTGTGTGGCTTATTTATTTGAGAGTATGTAGATCGGGATATATATATATATTCGCAGCGGAGACGTAGTGTGTTAAAGAAGCTATGAAAAAGAAAAGGGAACATTTTAAAAATAACGTAACATGATTGTCAATATACAGTAATTGCTTTGTGAGTGTTGCTGTGATCAAGGATTCGATTATCATTATTTGTTTCAATCAGGGTCGTATTTGTACGATGTGTTGTGTTCAAGTTACATTCTGTGTTTGTCAGTCGTTGTAAAGATTAAATTCTGTAATTACAGCCACATTAGCTCCACAAATGAGACACACGGGTTTACCGGCAATGTCAGTAAACATATACTCAGCCTCCCATCGGTTTTTAAAGGCTCTATTTTCAGAATCAACTTTTCTCTTCGGCATCGTGTGGGCTAGCTTCGCAATAACTTGCAGCAACGCGGTAAGTGTTCGGCAAGGCAGCTGAAGCGCTGCATTATGGGATCTGTAGTTTATTGTGTTACCAGCGCTTCATATACCCGGGCCATTAATAACAATAATACAGTATATAAAATGATCTCGCGGGCCGGATATAATTACACGCCGGGCCGGATGTGGCCCGTGGGCTTTGAGTTTGACTCATATGGACTAAATAGAACTTGAAAAGAAATATTTTTTGGAATGTGATCGCGCAAGTCAGTACATCGAGCCCGCGTGCTATTGTGGTTTTGCTTGTGTGCTTCAGTAAGTTACCGTCCCCTCGCTCTTACTTTTTTACCGTTCATCTAATGAATACACTGAGTATGGCTTTACCAAAACAATCATTGATCGCGAATAAAGTATCCATTATTCATGAAGCTTCAATAGGTGAATAGGTGATCTGTCTTTCTGCGTTAACCGCATGCGTTTTCATACGTCTCAAACTAAGGGGATGCGAGGTTAAAATAATTCGAGAAGCACGCGTACATACTTAGTGCATCCCCTCTCGGGAATCGAACCTCGGACGTGGGCGCTACAGGCGAATGCTTTACTATCGCGCCACTGTGTGTGGTTTATCTATTTGAGCATAGCAGTGTAATTCGGTTTTTGTTCAGCACTCTTTGGAACTGTTACTTTTTGTCTGCGCACTGCGTCAGTTCACGTGAGTCGCTGAATATGGTTTTATATGTCACTCGCTCGCTTCTAATTGTTTCGCTGCCTTCTTAATTATATAATGCATGTTTTCTAAAGCGCGTTTTGTAGCTCTTCCTGGCTTTCTACGTAATGCGTGATTACGTGAGACGCGTGATGATGTCATACGAAACTCCGCCCCTCCAGCTGAACTCCATTACAGTAAATGGAGAAAAACAACTTCCAGTTATGACCATTACGCGTAGAATTTCGAAATGAAACCTGCCCAACTTTTGTAAGGAAGCTGTAAGGAATGAGCCTGCCAAATTTCAGCCTTCTACCTACATGGGAAGTTGGAGAATTAGTGATGAGTCAGTCAGTCAGTCAGTGAGTGAGTGAGTGAGGGCTTTGCCGTTTATTAGTATAGATATACATTTATTTATTTATTATTGAATTCTATCTATCTATCTTCTCAGCTAAAGGGCTCAAGAGAAGGTAATTCCCGGTTGGACCAGGGGGTGGCAGAGTGCACTGATTCTTTCTCTTTTTCCCCGCAGACCAAATACGGGAATTTCCGCCTGGAACCTATGATGTCATTTCCGGTTCCAACCCAGAAGATATCACTTCCTCCCTTACGACTTTAAAGCCAACTTTTTTGTACCATAACCTAAGTTCTGTTAGGGACTCTTGTCTGTAAAGACCTTTTTCAACAAACTGTACACTTATACAGTAGGCTGATCCAAACCCTCTTAACATGTCAAGGCTTGATTATTCTCACTATATACATAAGGAACACTTTGGATGACAGAGTTCATATAATCACACACTGCAAAAAACTCTCACACATCAGCCTAGACTGGGATTGGGTGGCAAGGGATAGACCATTAGGCCCTTAGATGTTCTCTCACCCTTCTCCCACCCCTGCACCTAGAAAAGGGGAAAAAATAACCTGGGCTGTAACAGAGGTTAGGCCTGGCTCTAGACACTAAGTGTCCAGGCTTTCTTCTAAATCCCAAAGACAGGCTGACTGGCAATCTAAACTACAGTAACTGCATATGAATGAAGGTGAGATTATGTATAAATGTGTATTGAAATCGGCTGGTTTTGTTTGGTCTCTCAATTGCTCCCCACAATCCTAAAACAGAAATATGAAATTTTACTTGCTGCATTTTAAAGAAAATATTAAAGGCTAAGTTAAAAATTCAGAGTCACAAAAGCATAAATTAACTAAGCTTAAGCTGTATTTTCAGAAATTATTTCCTTTGGGTATGTGGAATTCTAATTTTATCCATAATTTATAAGACTTATTAGTATATATTTGACCACAGATTTGACATTACCTTTGAATATTTTCAGCAGTTACAAAAACAATGATCACAGACACAAAAAAGCATGCAGTCATACTGGGAAAATAAATGTATCAATGTAAATTTTGTTTAGGCCATTTAAGTGCAGACAGAAATACATACTTCAAACAATAAAATCCCTGAGGCAGTGAAAGGTAAGTACAATAACATTATAAAATAGCAAAACCAAACAAATAAAAAGTCCTCAGAAGTAAAAATAGCAAAACCAAACAAACAAAAAATTCTCCGAAGCAAAATTAAATACCATTTATTTGTTTAAGCAAATGTGTTTTTGCATATCTGACAATCTAGAAGAACCAACAAAAATAAGCTCTCACTCAAATACATTTGTGTGGCTTACATGTACTAAACTTTGATTAATGTTTGAAATAAATTGTATAAGTCAACTTAATAAGGCATATAATAATATAAAATATTTGTGTATATGATGTAATTTTTACATTAAAAATAATCCTATTCACAGAAATCTGTCTGTGTCTTGTAATAAAATATAAAATCAAACCAAAGTAAAACATAAAATCAAACCAAATAGAAAAGCACAAATTATTGGCTTTCTCATATGTCATACTGCACCCAAGCCATATTTAGTTAAAGGACAAAAAAATTATTTTAGGGTGAAAAATGGTGTAACCGTTTCTTACCACTTGCAGTTCCGGGTTGGTGACATTTACTGAGACAAACTCCATAAATTTTGCAAAGCCTTCATTTAGCCAAAGGTCGTTCCACCACTCCATAGTGACAAGGTTGCCAAACCACTGCAAGAAGCAAACCAAACAGGGTTATGAAATACATCACAATTGTTCCAGTGCTGTCAAAGATGAAAACTGTAATATTTTACAAACAGTAAGTTAAAACTGAACCAAACATATTAATCAAGAGGTGGTGCAGACAATGTGAAGTCTCCTATTGCTTTTGTAACTCTAACTTTTTTTTTGTTCTACAAACTTTATAAGTTAACTTTTTCAGAATACTTTAAACCAGGCATGTCAAACACGCGGCCCGCAACAGAAATCTGTGCGGCCCGCATGACAGATCCTAGTTAGCACTAAACTTGTACAAAATGATTACTATCGTTTGTGATTGAATCATTCTGCGTCTTCGGCGTTACTTATTGACTTTTCTTACTTCTGCCTTCTGACAAAAGCACGTTTTCCCATGGCATTACGGTACCGGAAACGTCATCTGCTAGTATAGTTGCAGCCGCGAAGCCGCAACTGAAGTGCTAGGCTGCGGTCTCGGCCCACTACCGAGCCGCGAGAGAACTGCCAGCAACGGAGACTCATTCAGTGAAGGGCTACAGCAAAAAGGCTTCCCCCTTCACTGAGGACACTTTTCAGAACACTAGGCAGGGACGGGGCTTTGCAGCGGCACAGAGAGAGGAGAGACTGCGGTGAGAGAGTATTATAACAAAGTATTTTTATGTTTCTGACAGCTTCCCCATATGACACAAGTCTATAGAAATCTCGTTACTACGAAGTACATTCAGCAGCAGATACTTTCATTACAACGAAGTGACCTTGAAATGCTTGAATGAATCATCCACAGAGCAGTTAGTTCTGTGGTCATAGCTCAGTTGTGGACATTTGCACAACGATCCCCAAAAAGAAGAAAAATCTCGGGTTTCAAACGTATGCGAACTGCTGCATTTGAAGACGCCGAAAAAGCAGTTTTTATGTGGTTGCAGTGATGATTGTTCAAGAAACATTCCTATTAATGCGGCACTCATTCAAGAAAATATGAGGTTTTTAAACTCTCTTGGGACCCGGACAAACAATCTCACACGTGGCAATAGCACTTCGGGGCACACTTCAGCGTGTCGTTCCCGTTGGGTGGGGGGGATCCCAGATTCCAAAAGAGTTCAGAAACCTCACAATATGAAGAAGAAGAAAAGGATAACTGTGCTGACCACAACATGCTTCCGCATTTAGATAATGTTCACGTTGAATTCCTCCCACCCAATTGCACGGCAGTGCTTCAGCCATTGGATTTGGGCATCATTCGCACCTTGAAAGTGTATTATCGCAAGGAAATGCTGAGAAAAATTCTCGTCAGCATAACTTGTAGATAGGAGAAGATTAAACTAACGTGAAAGAAGCTATTGAAGCTGCTTCCATTTCCAACATCCTATCTTTGTGATGCACATTTTCTGCAGTGACAGCAACCAAAACGAGATTACGGAGTAGACTGAACATAAGCAACACACTTTGCGTGTCACTGTCTTCCATCTCCCCATATGGGATCGTCTGATTGCAGGAAAACAAGCTCAGGGCTCTCACTGATTCTGCATTATGATAAGCTGTATAATTTCTATTACTATATTATAACAATAATAATAGAAATGTAATGTAAATTGTGTATAAAACTGCCCTACGAACCCTTCCATAATCATCCCACAAAGTCCAACCTCCAACAACTCACCCGTCTCTGGAAAAACTTGCTTCTAGTAAAGCGGTCCTTGGTGTCAAAAAGATTGCGGACCACTGGGCTACACTACTGGCTGGGCTGCTGAGACTGGCCACTGGGCAGAACTGACCATCACGAGTAGTAATAGCGCGCATATTTTCACATTTTTTTGCTCTAGTTTTATGTCATTTTGTGCTAGTATTGTAATGAACAGTTAGACTACAGCTGAAGATCTAAAGTGGACATGAGAAGTTGGTGAGTTGTTTATTAACAGATTTTTGTGATTTTGAGTTTGTATAATTAGTGTAGGTCAGGGGGCTTTTTGCATATCGGCTTATTTTACAATATTAACTTTGAAGTAAACTTAGTAAAGTAAAATTTGACTTTTGGAGGATTTGTTTTCCAACTTGAATTACTTAGCAATGAATTCAGTGAGCATTTTCGCGATTTCAGTTCACACGAACAGGACTTTGTGCTGTTTACGTCACCATACTCTTACAACGTTGAGAATGCGCCTGAGAATATCCAAATGGAATTGATTGAACTGCAGTCAGATTCTATTCTGATGGCAAAATACAACGAAGCTGGTGTGCCAGGCTTGTATGCTTACCTGCCACCCTCGTATGTGCAGATCCATAAGTTGGCATCGAGAGCACTGTCTATGTTTGGAAGCACTTACCTTTGTGAGCAATTGTTTTCATTAATGAAAGCTACCAAAACCTCACATCGCTCAAGACTTACTGCCGAGCACCTTTCATCCCTCATAAAAGTTGCAGCTGCACAAGATTTCAAGCCTGATATTGACAAACTGGTTACTAACAAGAGATGCCAAGTGTCAGGACAAAAGAAATATATCTTACACTGTAAATCTCCTATATAAGCAATGAATATAATATAATAATATAAGGACTTAGCTAAGAGGCTAAGACTCTAATTGTACGCTGTTGTACAGAGATTGCATGGAAATACATTTCTTTTCTTTAAACTTTAAACTTTAAGTGTTACATTTTTTAAAGTTTTCAGTATTGGAAAGAAAGCTACAGTAACTTTGTATAATAGTATTTGTTACAGTGTGGCCCGCTGACGCACGTATGGCAGTCGAAGCGGCCCACCAATGGTAGCGAGTTTGACATGCCTGTGTTACAGTGCGGCCCACTGACGCACGCATGGCAGTTGAAGTGGCCCACCAATGGTAGTGAGTTTGACATGCCTGTGTTACAGTGCGGCCCGCTGACGCACGTATGGCAGTCGAAGCGGCCCACCAATGGTAGTGAGTTTGACATGAATGCTTTAAACCAAAATCTTCAAACATGCTAGGTTGTTAAAGATGAAAGGAAACTATTCCAGCAGCTTCCCTGATGCTCTCTGTACCCTTGTCAAGATTTCCTATTCATTAATACAGCATTAAGCCTGATGTGGCCAAAAGCACAGTAGTTTTTTGACCACCTCGGTGACCTCAGTCCCAGAGATGGGAGAGCCCACCTCAGAGTCCCCAGGCTCTGCTTCCTCATTGGAAGGCATGTTAGTGGGATTGAGGAGGTCTTCAAAGTACTCCCCCCACCGACCCACAACGTCCCGAGTCGAGGTCATCAGCCCACCATCCCCACCATATACGGTGTTGACACTGTACTGCTTCCCCCTCCTGAGACGCCGGATGGTGGACCAGAATCTCCTCGAAACCGTCCGAAAGTCGTTCTCCATGGCCTCTCCAAACTCCGCCCATGCCCGAGTTTTTGCCTCAGCAACCACCGAAGCCGCATTCCGCTTGGCCTGCCAGTACCTATCAGCTGCCACCAGAGACCCACAGGACAAAAAGGTCCTATAGGACTCCTTCTTCAGCTTGACGGCATCCCTCACCACCGGTGTCCACCAACGGGTTCGGGGATTGCCGCCACAACAGGCACCGACCACCTTACTGCCACAGCTCCGGTCAGCCGCCTCAACAATAGAGGCACGGAACATGGCCCATTCAGACTCAATGTCCCCCACCTCCCTCGGGACGTGGTCGAAGTTCTGCCAAAGGTGGGAGTTGAAGCTACTTCTGACAGGGGACTCTGCCAGCCGTTCCCAGCAGACCCTCACAACACGTTTGGGCCTACCAGGCCTGACCGGCATCTTCCCCCACCATCGAAGCCAACTCACCACCAGGTGGTGATCAGTTGACAGCTCCACCCCTCTCTTCACCCGAATGTCCAAGACATGTGGTCGCAAGTCCGACGACACGACCACAAAGTCGACCATTGAACTGAGGCCTAGGGTGTCCTGGTACCAAGTGCACATATGAACACCCTTATGCTTGAACATGGTGTTTGTTATGGACAATCCGTGACGAGCACAGAAGTCCAATAACAAAACACCGCTCGGGTTCAGATTGGGGGGGCCATTCCTCCCAATCACGCCCTTCCAGGTCTCACTGTCATTGCCCACGTGAGCACTGAAGTCTCCCAGCAGAACAAGGGAGTCCCCAGAAGGTACGCCCTCTAGCACCCCCTCCACAGACTCCAAAAAGGGTGGATACTCCAAACTGCTGTTCGGCGCATACGCACAAACAACAGTCAGGACCCTTCCCCCCACCCGAAGGCGGAGGGAGGCCACCCTCTCGTCCACCGGGGTAAACCCCAATGCACAGGCTCCAAGTCGGGGGGCAATAAGTATGCTCACACCTGCTCGGCACCTCTCACCGGGGGCAACTCCAGAGTGGTAGAGAGTCCAGCCCCTCTCAAGGAGATTGGTTCCAGAGTCTGAGCTGTGCGTCGAGGTGAGTCTGACTATATCTAGCTGGAACCTCTCGACCTCGCGCACTAGCTCAGGCTCCTTCCCCTTCAGAGAGGTGACATTCCACGTCCCAAGAGCCAGTTTCTATAGCCGAGGATCAGACCGCCAAGGTCCCCGCCTTCGGCCACCACCCTACTCACACTGCACCTGACCTCCTTGGCTCCTCCCATAGGTGGTGAGCCCATGAGAAGGGAGAAAACATGTGAAGGACAAAAGCAGGTTATTTTAAAAGGTGCTGATGTCTGCTTGACCAATATGGTTAAAGAATCCAGAGTCTGTGAAGGTATTAATAACCAGCCATTTCTTCAGGCCATACCTGACATGAATTCTATGAATATGTAATTATGTGAGTGACGAGGATCCAGCATGATGTCAGAACCGTCTTACTATGCCATTAACATTCCTAGCTGCTGGATGGGCCATCTGTGTGTCAGCATTCTCCCACTTGGCTGTGATGTCCCTTTGCTTCTCTCTGGCCTGAATATGTATGTATACAGGATTATGCATTATATTCCGGGAATGAATGTTATCTTTTTAAGCTAGTTAAATACATATCTCTTTTTGTACCACATTTCTCTCTTGTAATCATTTTCTGCCATTGGTACAAAAGGGGTGGTATTTGTTGTAGTCAATTCTGCATCAAGAATCACATCCCAGGGGAGAAAGAGCACACCCTGATGGACACGGAATTTGAATGTGAACATTTTGTTAAGAGTATTTAGGTACAGTGTTACTACTATATATACTTAAGTATTTATAAGGCCTTTATCTTGTTACATGCCCTTGAATGTCTTGAAGGGCATATTTAAATAAAATGTATTATTACTGTTTTTATTTTTTACTACCATTCTCTGTGAAAATGATCCTGAAAATGCACATCACATTCAATCAATACAGAACAATAATAGCTTAAAATCAATAAAAGTCTGAACAGTGTACAACTTAATTTCTTTATTTGCCATTTCAAGCTTTCAGTGTTCTTTCATGAAGTTTTTCAAACTAGCACTGCCAATTTACTGAAAGCTTCTTTCTCTGGTTTGATATGGGAGGTTATATTTTGCAAAAATGAAAACGAAAATGCAGTATCTCTTTTGCAATTTAATTTTCAAAGTCTGCATGCAAAAATAAAAATGAAAATTAAATAACCCCATTTGCGATTTCATTTTCAAAGTCTGCACGCAAAAATGCTGCAAAAATTAAAATGAAATAGACTTATTTGCAATTTCATTTTCATCCTGAACAGCAATGAAGCTGCAAAAATGAAAAGTAAAACACATTACCACTTTGCATTTTCATTTTCAAGTTCTCAACATGCAAATAGCACAGGTCAATAGGCAGGGCTTTGTACTTCGATTTACCACAACTCTTTGTCCTTCGTAGCTGTAGAGCCACTTCGATCGATAGAATACTCCTCACTTCGACTGTGTTTAATTCACATGATTTTGATCTTTTCACCCCCGCACTGAAAGCTTCACTTCAAATAACATTTATGTTAATGTAAACTATGATGTAATAATTTTGTCATGTTAAATATTGCAATTAAATCGCACATTAATTTCTTCAGAACTACAATTATGCATGGTCTTTGGATTTTTGTGAGGCAGTTTTCCTGTGAAGTTTGCAGTACGGGGTTGAAAAGATCAAAATCAAGTGAATTAAACACAGTCGAATTGAGAAGTATTCTATCGAACGAAGTGGCTCTACAGTTACAAAGGACAAAAAATTGTGGAAAATTGCCAAGCCTCACCCATTAACTCTCGCTATTTGCCTGTTGAGAACTTGAAAATGAAAATGCAAAGTGGTAAATGAAAATTCAATGAGCAACAGGTGGTGCCAGTGTTTATTTGCATTTTACTTTTAATTTTTGCAACTTTATTGTGGTTCAGGCTGAAAATGAAATTGCAAATGGGGTTGTTTCATTATACTTTTAATTTTTGCAGCATTCTTACACGCAGACTTAGAAAATGAAATTGCAAAAGAGATATTACATTTTCATTTTCATTTGGCAGAAAATATCTCATAGTTTGATACGGGCAGCGAACAATAATTTTGAATGGCTGCATCTATATAACCTACACTTTCAGTTTTTTGCAATTGACAATAAAAAAAATCTAAATTGATAAACTGAACAACGAATATTGTTTTTTAATTATTCTATTATATACTGTATGTAAACGATTACTATTTTGTCTTAACCTGAACAGTCCTGAGACAAGCTCTTGGACAGTATTCAAAGATAAAAAAATATAATGCAAACATAAACAAATGAATATGTATCTTATATCTACACAAACAAAAATATGTAATTTGATATTATAAATGAACAAAAATCCTCCAAAAGTCTCAAAACATGCTTTTTTTTTGAGGAATTTTAATATTTATTATGAGATTTTCTTAAAATGTTCATACACTTAGCTGCAACTCACAACACCATACATCTTTTTTTGCAATATGTGGATAAAGACGGCAAAGGACATAACCTTAGCACAGGGAATCAAAGACTTTTGTTAATTTGCAGCAAATAATATTTTTCTAAAGAAAAATATCCAATTTATTAAAAAAAATACTGTTTAAAAAATAATATATTAATATGCATATCAAGTTGTAAATGAAGCTGTGTATAATGTATTATTCCTGAATAATATATTGTAAATTTAAGTAAAAATGTATATACGTTTTACAGTTTACTGTACATTCAATACCTGATGTGCCAGTTCATGAGCAATGATCATTGTTATGCCTAATTTGTCTGAAGCAGAGGATATTTTAGGATTAAACAGAAGAGCAGATTCTCTGTAGGTGGTCAAACCCCAGTTCTCCATAGCACCAGACTGGAAGTCAGGTACAGCAAATAAATCTGCAAATTAAGCAAATAGCTAAAATTAGATTTAATTTCATTGGATGATAGTAATTTACCAGCAATATTTTAAAAATTGATCAAAGCAATAGTAGCAAATATTGTTATGAAAAATTATACACAACATATCTGAATAGTACTGCATTGTTTTTATTTTCTTGTCAAAGAACAAAAGCATCATATTAATTACCTTTTTAAATTTAGTAGGGGGCTCTGCCCCCTGCTTTCTTTGCTAAACCGTGATTGTATGTAAAGAAATGGTATACAGAAAGTGTGCAGGTCTCGGGAGGAAGATGGTTTGGTCCTTAGTTATTATAAACAGGAAGTTTTGCAGAAAACAGAAAACTTTTTTAACATAATGGAGAGAAAACTGTAAATTGGGGGTGTGTATGAAAAAGTGGGACACTACTTGCAAACATTCAGTATTAAATCTCTTTAGAGCAGTCACAGCAGCAAATAATTAACTATATAATGGCTGTTTAGGTGAGGGGAACAGATTGGTACTGTGTATTTGTTTTTATTATCACATTGTCAAATTATTTTTTTTAATTACTAGGGGGCTTCGCTCGCCAACCCATGTGTTTGGTTAATCAGATATACAATTTAATTTTTTTTTCTTTGGAATTGTTTCAATTTCATTATTTGCATTTTTACTTTAAAGCTTCATTAAAAACAATATTTTTTTGGAGACAGATTGTGACAACGCAATGTATAACTGCCCGTAAGTGACTATTGTTTCTGTTTCTCTAGTAAATAATCTGACTTTTTCTAATGTTTGTCCCTGTGATTTATTGATTGTCATAGCAAAAGCTATTCTCACGGTAAACTGTAAACATTTTAATACAAATGGCATATCACAATTTCCTTTGGTGTTTAATGTTATTCCCAGAATATATACATTACCTTTCTTTTTGCTTGTTAAAATTTGCATCGCTTCTCCGTGATCATTAATATACACCTGACCAAATTGTGCATTCTTTGAAATTCAACTTGTCGTTGCTTTAACTGTTCCACGACCACTGATTCTCACAGCGTACGGTCCATTATTGTGTAAATCCACGTTTTGTGCATTGAATGATGCAAATGCGAAAAGACTTTGTTGTCTACTCTTTGCCTTTTATTTCTGACCTCGATTTGTCCTGTTATTTTTTCAATTAAACCTGGTTCTGATGATTAATCACCTTTTGTTTGCGGTAATGTGATCTTTTCTATCTTTTCTTTGATACTGTAGCGACTGACGTGATAAAGTGTCACAAAAGTTTTACTTGAACAATCGCCGACTTCCTAACCCCAAACACAACTTTCTAGCACCCTCTCCAACCCCCCCTTCCCCAGGTCTCACCCCCCCTTACCGCATCAATCAATACCCTGCTTTCAGTCTTCCGTGCTGTACTCCGCCCTCCCTCAATCGGACCGAACAGTCACTTAAAACCAAAAAGGCCTCAACCTGGCTGGGACGCTACAATACTTTCGAATTTTACTGCTTTCATATTCTGTACCTTTCTCTGCATGTGTATCGCGCCATCATTTGTTTGAGCCTTTCGAATTCCACTGCTTTCATAATCTTTTATCTGCCTTTTTTTCTCTTCAACGCCTTTGGGTCTCTATTCTCTGTATTGTCCTTATACGCTTTATATGTGCTGAGAGCACAAGATGTGTGTGTTCTACGTGCTTTTACACGACTGAGTGTTTTTTGAAGGGTGTGCTCTTATATGATATCTTTTGTAAGTAGGGCATGTCTTGCAAGAATCTCATGTTCCACGTCCCCGTGAGACGTTCCTGGGACAATCTCTTGGCACCAAGTCTCATGTTTATGGTCCCTGCGAGACAAAAGAGACTTGCCATGGAGCGGGATCTTTTAAATGTCTTCCGAGAACTTCCGAGAAGATCACGTATCGTCACCATGCTTTTGCTTTGCAGGATTTTTTTTTTATAATAGAGAGAAATATTGTTTGTATTAATTAAATACATTTACAAGGAGAATGCCCTAGTGGATTCCGGTTTGATTCCTAGCCTAGACTTTGCCCAGTTTCCCCCTGTATCACAAAGATATATCGTATATGGTTTTTTAAATGGTGATACTAATCTATCCTAACATAAATGGATGTGAACCATGAACCTCAACGCAAAAAGGGTTTTCTTTGCTTTTGCCCCAGTGTTTCTGGAAATGAGCTGTGGCTTTTTGTGGCACAGTAATGTAAAAAGCAGGATTACAAAATGTATGGGTGATTTATTATATTACATTAATTGCTTCCACTAATCTACCTGTAATGTTAAAGTTACAACTCTTTCGATTCTTTGACTTTTTTACATAACAGGCCAACATTTGATAGCCTCCAAATTGTAGGAATTTCCCCAGTGAGCAACAATGTTTGAAAAATACACATTGTTTATATCTATCATACATTCTCCTTATTCACTGTAGTATAAATGCTACCTGTTCTTGGCAATTTGTTTGATTTTATCATTTTTAATCTCCCTCTCTATGATTTCCAAATCACTGAGCACCTCCTTAATTGTCTTTGTAACAGTTTCAAGGTTATCAATTTCTTCAGATTAAAACATCAGAAATATGCAAATGAACTGTATACTTTATTTAGTTCAGTTGTAATGATCTTAATACATTTCACCGCCTCCTTAACCATTAAAATTACTACTAAAATACTGAAAGAATCACTTTTAGATTTTCTGCAATATTCTGCAATATAACTGCCTTTTAGTGTTTCTAATATCATTTATAACTGTTTAAATGCTGTTGCTCTAATGTGTTCCTTACTATAGATAGCACTGGAATTATCTGTCTTATACACATTATACAGAGAGAGAGACAGAGAGGTTAGGAGCACGCACTGATACAATGCATTGCCGCACCCAACACACGACAAACCAACTCAGGATCCAGATTAGGACCTGAGTGCAGCCATGCAACAGGTGATACATCAGCACCACACCACTAGTAGCTGTATAGACAGAACTGAATTTAAGTTTTGCCTGGATTACAAGTCCCATGCATTTAAGTTATCTTTCATCACCATTTACTCAAGCAGAATAGTATCCACTGATGTGGTAGAAGAGTGATGCATCAAAGCTACCTCACCTTGCTATAAAGTTGCCTGGAAGCTTTTATGTATTCCAGTAACCAGTATACCATCAGAGAGATGGTTCAGTGCCAGTGGACACATTGCCTCCTGTAACAGGTCACAGATTAAACTATGCTAAATATGTTGACATTTTACATTTCCATTTACAATAGAGAAACTAGAATACATATAAGAGATTAGGTAACAGATGAAATCAGACAAAGTAAATATGTTGAAATTTTTACATTTCAATTTACAATGAAGGAAATTAAATACATACAAAAGATGAGGTCAGAAGCACTTTATTTCTGCTTATTTGATTTGTTTACATTTGTGGTCTGTGAATGCTATCAGTTGCATATCTGAATGGATTAAAAATCTGCCAACTGAAAATAAATGCTTAAATAAACTTATTTATGTTTTATGGATGTCTATTTATAGTGTGTTTCAACTGTGAATTTCAGTCTTAAATTAAAACAGTATATGTTTTGTTTCAATAGAAAATTCGTTGAATGAGTATGTGTATTTTTTTTTCATGAGCACATTTTAACAATACAGAGATAATACTGAAAAACAAGATAATTTCAGTCATTATAATTATATTGTGAAATTTTGAAATTGTCAACCCCCTACTTCACACTTAAAACTTTTTTCCAGTTTATCTTTATTAGACTTTACTGCATCCACTTAAAATTTGCCCTGAACATCTTCCATTTCTATAAAGCTACTCTGCCAAACACTGCTAAATATGGTCACTAATACCTAAAGGACAAATCAATTATACTGCCTGAATTCAATTCTGTTTGTTACAGAATAATAAATCTAGGCAGGTTACTGATTACAGCTATAAAATACTCTTCATTTTTTAAGGTTATCCTAAATATTATTTGGGTGATCTAAGTCCTTCATTAATATAACATGTCCATTTAAACTTGATTAGTTAAAATTATTGAAAAGATTAATATATATTGTAATAAAGGCACTATATAGCACCCGACCCCGCACAGACCGACACGGAGGCACGTGTAAAATCCAAACAAGACTTTTATTTTCTCTTCAGCCGTGGGGCACGTTTTCTCCATGTCCCATAGCTCAACACAGTCCCAAAAGCACTTAACTCCAAAACACACAACTCTCCACCTTGGCACCACCACGCCTCCCAGGCAACCTTGTCCTCTTCTTCCCGATTCTGGCTCCTGAGTGGTGGATGCTGGTCTTTTTTATAGCCCACTCAGAAGTGCTCCAGGTGCTTGATCACCTGTTGCTAATTGCACTTCCGGGCGGGGCTGTAGAGGTGTCCAGGTTGGCTCTGGGATCCATGCAGCACCCCCTGGCGGCCACCCCAGATCCCCACAGGGTTGTGGAGAACCCCATCTCCCATGGAACCCTGCGGGAAACTGAGGCACCATCATCACCCAGGGAGGCTGCCACCAAGCATCCCGGGGAAGGTACTGAGGAGCTCATGGCTGCTCCCCCGTTACATATGCAGCAGGGGCGTCCTGGCCAGGTATGGGCCCCAACCGCCTGTCACAATATATAACAATTGTTGGGAGTCTATAACACATTCCCAATATTACCAATTTAGCCAAAAATACTCACTAATTATATGATATCCTGAAAAAGGCATCCATTTCAAAGATTATTGAATTTCTAGAAGGGACTAAAAACACAAAGTAAACGTGTCTCTGAAACTGCACCTACAAAAATTAGGGAGGAACAGTTAAAACTCCTGGCCCCAATTAAAAAAAAAAAAAAAAAACAGTGAGACCAAGAAAGGGAATGTGACAATGTGTGGAAAAAATGGCATAAAAAAATAACACAATTAAAAAAAGAACTAATGAAAAACTGAGGTCAAAAATGAAATCCTCATGAACAAAAAACTGACAAAAGCAAACGTAAAAATGTGACTAAATACCCCACACACAAACAATACAATTCTCTTGTAACATATATCGAAACTCCACCACTTTTTATTTACTCCACTTTCTATATTATATCTATAATATACATTTCTCAGATTTAGCCATGTTTCTCCGATTGGTGTTTTCATTATTAAATGAAGCTACAAAAAACACCAACTCATTTGCTTTAACTAAATACTTCTTTTTAATGTAATACAAATGTAATTTCATCTTATTACTAGTGGGCTAAAAATTCCAAAATTATCTTAATCAGTTTTATTAACACTATTGCCCATTCATTCAGTGAAGGTATAAACTGGTATGTAATAAAGAATTTCTTAATTTAAACAGCACTCCACTAATCTATTCATATACCTCCTCAACATGTTGGTGCTATTCTGGTTCAAGTATAACACTTCATGACTGTTCAGGTCCCATCTGTTCCAGAAAGAGCCCCAATATGCCATAAACCTGTGTCCCTCTCTTCTAAGCCAACAGTGCAGCCATATATTACTTTGTTTAATCTCTTCAGTCGTTCCTAGATTAGCTCAAGGTGTACGCTGAATTACAGAGGATACCACCTTGTCAATTTTAGGTCTCACATCATATCATATTTTTTAAACTTGGATTGCAGAAATGGCTGCATGCCCTTACCATTTATCATCATCTTAGACAAACAGCACCTTGTCAATGATTAGCTATATTAAAAAATAAAAAAATAAAAACATCTAAAGTTGCATACTTTATGTACACTGTTGTGATGTAAACATTTAATATATTAATTAAACATTCCTTCAATTATCAGAAAATCATAAAAAACAGTTATTCTGACAAAGGAATAAAAATAACTGAAAGTGTCATTCAAATTAACTATTTAACATAATCAAAGGAATACAAGGATCATCAATACTGAAACTGTTATAAAATGAATCAACTTGTAGAAGAAAAGAAGAAAATCCAACATGTGCTTGGCAATATCTATGGTCTACAAAGGAGGTAAAACAAGTATAAAAAAATGAGATTGACAAATAGAAACAGTAAATATAAGAGAAACATGGCCAAAGGCTGGGGCTTAGATCAGCTTTGAATAATTTGTGGCAGTTGTCTTACTTAATGCCATGTCACATTAGGCAACTTTTCAAATGATTTTTAGTCAGACTTAATTAGATAATATAAGCGAATTGGAGACAGTCAGCGGTGTGCTCCTGTGAAAACCATTGTGTAGTCTGACATACAGTACCTAGCAACTAACTCCTCAACTTTTTTAGTCGCATGGACGGGCTCTGTGTGCGCAAGAGCTGAAAACCAATGAAAGCTCACCTGGAAGTACAATACATAATACAGTGAAATGGAATAAGGAACGCAGGTATTTTGGACATCACAAACAGAAGAGAAGTTTTCTGCTGAACTAGCTGTAACCGTTAACCATTCATGCAGCACTGGCTCCATCAAGCAGTAGCAGGCTGTCTTTCACTTTATTACTTATAACACTGAGGAGTTAAATGCATTTGTTACCTTTGCCAGCACATTATTATATGTGTATGGAACCCATTCAGCTGTTAATTCCAATCATTGTGGCAACAGTAAGATTAAAAGATCCTGAAAAATATACTGTTTTTACACAACAGATGAAAGCTATATGCCCAAAATGTTGCATCTGAATAATTCTTTTTTTTCCAGAATGGAAATAACTTTTTATTTTTTTCCTCTTTAAATAATAGAAATCAGGAAAACAGCAAGTATTATTGTGCTTTGATAAGTGCATCAGCCAAAAAGGAAAATTCAAGTAATTTTAACTTACTTGATGATATTAGAAGACTACAGACTAATACTAGACTACAACATCACATAAGCAACAAAATTAATGGTTATGTGTTCTTTATAGTCACTAAACATTTCAATTATTTGTGAGAAAGGTATAGAAGCTTTAAAAATATTAGAATAACCTATGTACTTTGTATGATGTTTTTATTAATAAAATGGCAGCTAACAACAAACATTTGTTTACCTTGTTTTGGAAGAGGGTATGGAATATTAAAATAATCTTCATAAAAGTCAAGAAGTTTCACTGCTGCTTCCAAGGCATAGTATGCCTGATCTATTTTCTCTGGATTTGCGTATACGGAAACCTGTAACAAGATGACAGACTCTGTAGAAGATGCCCATAAGGTTATGCTGTATTTGAGAATGACTAAGCAGAATACATTAAATAGAGACCCATCCTTGGTAATATTTTGAAATGCGCCTTCCATCACTTTTATTCCATTCCTGATTACAGTACATGATATATAATGGATCTGTTTAAAAGTTTTTCTTTATGTTTCCTTGAGCTGCTATCCTTAAATGCTGATTAGTCATTTAAAATAAACATTTTCCTACTTTGTTATGAATTGCTACATACCATCAGGAATAATAGTTAAATACACTATCTGAATTAGTTTTCAAAACAAAATTTTCATATGAAACTGAAACCATTCATATTCTGTGTCTATATTAGTATTCAAATAGTAGTTTTTACCCAGAGCCTAGCAAAAAGAAAACATAAGCTAATGTATTATAATTAAAAATGTAAATAGTTTAATGGCATAATTTTTCTAATTTAATATTTAGATAAGCATACTTGTTATTTTAAATGCATTAGATGAGTGATTCTTAACTGTTTTCTTAATATGACTCCCTTTTGATTTGTGACAGGCTAGTGGGACCCTATCCATCAGTATAATTCAAATTCATAATGAAATTCGTATGATCCTATACTAGAAAATAACCTATAGAAATTACAGTCTTGCTAAAAAATAAATGAAGCAGTTATTATTTCTTTGAGCTTTGTGCTGTAATACAGAAAACTCTGAATAAAACATATGGCTATAGCTTTAATAGTCTTTCTTTAAAGTAATGCTCTAAAAATCAGTGAATTTTGTTCTTCAAAACTGATCTGACAAGAGGTATATCTGTGCCTCTACAATTAACTTCTTTGTGACACATCACAAAAATGAGTCTACATCGAAGCTTGTTGGTGCCTTGTCTGTGTCATTTTGCATTAATTGTGATCACTTCCGCCATTATCATCAAAAATAAAGTAATATAGCTTTTAATATTACACAGACTGTAAGAATCACAGCCACCAACTGACCTAGAGAATACATTGGCTTTGAACTGCCGAAATCGATGCAGCAATGCATATATTAGAGTCACACAGTTTTCAGCTGTCAACAAACAATCCAAAATAACAGGTAAAGGACCTACAAAAAACACTTCATTAATTGAGCATTCTGAGGCAGGGAGAGAGTAGGACAAAATGATTGTGCAGTCACACTTTTACTGGACAGCACAAGATTTGGAAATGAATAAAGCAACATTTTTCCACTTATATTTTCTTTTTGTAATAGGACTCTCCATTTCTTTAAAATGGGGGCATCCTGGCTAAGCCATTTTCTGGGTAGTAGAGCAGATCTCTCACTACCACAAACTGAAAGGAACACATATATAATGCTTTTTAGATGACTTTTTAATACATTAAGTGCCTTCAGCTAGAGAGACTGTACCTCTCTTCAAGTTATTGGCAACAGGTCAACATTAGAAGGTGCTCCAAATTCATATGCTTTTCTGTGTAAGAACTTGTGTTCAAATCAATGTTGGTTCAAGATCTCTTTCATTAAAAAAACTGAGACAGTCACTAACAGAGCTATTAGTTCTGGATTTTTTTTTTATATCTCAGCACTACCTGCAACATGTACTCTTGACTGGAAAAGCTCAAGCTAGAAATGTGTATGTGATTTTCAAATAAAATATCATTGCCCAATATCCTGGATAGAATAAGGTGGATACTGAAACTTTAGAAGGCATGTTCACTTTATCACATGATTATTTTACTTTCTGTTTGTTCTACTATATAATAGACATGCAGACAGGTATGTAGTTCAGAAGTGAAAATTACTCTTTATAAACACCAAGAATTGTGAGAAATACCCAGTGGTATTTGAGGGAGTCCCGCTGGTTGAAGGTTTACTCTCGCACTATGGAAAATACATTAGATATAAAATGAATGTAAACAGATATGCATATCTTCTATAGACAAATTGCATTATTCACAGATATGCAGTCTATAAACAAAAAACATGCCAGCATAACTTAAGGCCAATTTCCATAATAAACGTGCACTCAGACTTCATCTGTCAAAGACTGCTGCAGGTCTGCTCTGACCACCAAATTTTTAAGTGCATGTCAGTATTTCAACAGCTCCTGAGCAGTTTTGCTGACTGCTGGGAATAGAAATTCATTCAGTAGGACTGACACAGGTTTAATACAATAATGGGCATGTTTATTGAACAACAATATACAGCAACAATATACTATCAGAGTCTAATGAGTTTGATGATTTCACTTTACCATTTTAACAGGCATGCGAAAAGCCTCCAAAACTGATATTACCTGGGAACAAGGTATGACTAAGTTAGGCTGTTCCCAGCTATAGAGCTCTGTCCAGCCTGCTGCCACACTCTCAACTTGTCCCTTTCAGCCCCTGGGGTAATATCAGATAGCCTCCTGTCAGTCCTGCTTGGAAAGTGCTTTCTGTTCTCTATTAATTTATAATACCAGAGCATAATTTTGGATTTTTTGGGGTCTACAGGATTTATAGGGGTTCCCAAACCCTCTGTATTTTGTACCTTGACACCAAGTAATTATATCAGCCATTAAACAACTTACTTATGGAAAAGATTAATTCATAAATGATTGTGCAATTCACATATTATTGAGGTGGTGAATGTAGAACTATAAAGCTCCAACAACTTTCTTAGCTCCATTAGGTCCTCATGCTAAAATTTATGAAAGATTCTCTCACCTTAACTCCATGGTCAGTTTTCCTGCTGACTGACACAAAATTAGAGACAATAAAAGCAACCAAGTAAGTGCTCATCTTTACAGTCACATCAAAGTGGTCCTCTATGAGCCCTTCACCCAGCTCTATGGACTTAACCTACAAAAAGAAACACATTGATGATGAGTTTAAATCAGTGACTAATTAAATAATTTATTTTTTAACTAAATATTAATAGGTTTTACAGGAAACTGAAAATACTTTAACTATATACACTTTAAACATACATGGAGCAACATAATAAAAGTGGAATTACAGTATGCCAACCCAGTCTTCTAAAGTAGCTGAATAAGTATAGAAAACCCAGAACGCGTAGTTCAACAACTGGATATGAAAGTTACAGCTATGGACAAGATGGAATAAATGGAACTGATATTAATCAATCAATAAATTAATAATCAACTTTGTTTTTGCAAAAGTTGATGAAACATTCCTTTACCAGAGCTTTTCCAGTAGATAAGAGGTTCCTAGCCATTAAACCTATATTAAGAAAACTATATTTATTTTAAAATACAGATTAATACAAACAGAAACACAGAAATAAAATAATTGCTTACATATTGACTAGAATGGCAGGATGCAGAACAGATGAGACAATATACATAAAACAAAGAAGAAGCTGTGGAAGAAGAGTGGATTTTACAGAAACTTCTTTAATATTTCAAATGTGTCCTGACACTTTGACAACCACACCCAAGGTGCTTCCTTCCTGGGGAGCTGATGTAATGGGATAGAGATTTCAAACAGGTTCTGGATGAATTTATGGTACCACTCCACCATATCTAAGAATCGCTGAAAACGTCTATTGTAAGTACTGTAAGTGGGATGCATTCCATAATAGCAGACACTTTCTTTCAGTCGACCTTCACCACTCTGGCTGATGTCACATAGTTGGATCTATAAGAAGTGGCACATCTTGTTGTTAAGGAAAAGTCAAACCTGCCTTAGTTGTTAAAATATACACAAAACATATCTTCCCAATCAAGCTTCTCAGAACCTGCTTTATAAGCCTTTGAAATGTCACTTTGGTACTTTTTAGCCCAAAATCCATGACTAAGAAATGGAACAAGACTTCAGGGTGATGACAGTTGTCATCTCTACACTCTCCTCCCCTATGTGCACCTGACAATATACTCACTGAAGATCTGGAGAGCTGAAACCACTGCCCCCTGCAGGGATTCCCATATGTCATGTACCAGTGGCATTGGGCAGCTGCCCAAAATAACAGCAAAAGGTTATATCAGATGACATGCAAACTAACGGGGAAAGGAATGCCAGGTAATGGCCCAAACCCAACACGCTCAATGGATTGAACACTTCAAGGAGACGCTCATCCAACCATCACCTGTGGAACTGTACGACTTCAATGACATACCGCCTATGCCAGAGTTAGCGGTGAATATGGGTGAAATCATGGTGACGGAGGTACAGAAAGTGATGAAGACCCTGAAGAACAAAAAAGCCCCTGGATAAGACCAAGTTACAGCACAGCTGCTGAAACATGGAGGCACTAACATGGAAGAGGCCTTGACAAAGCTATGCAACAAGTGCTGGAAGGAGATGACAGTGTCGATGGATTGGAGAAAAGGTGTTATTGTGAAGATACCTAAGAAACAGCGCACATCGTGACTAGTTGTGGTGAATCCTACATCATTATGGAATTCCACAATGTTTCATCAAGATCTTTCACAATTTGTACCAAAACTCCTCTTGCTACATCAAGACCGAGGACAGGTTCACCAATGATTTTGCCATTGAGACCAGCAAAAGGCAAGGATGCATCCTGTCGCCAATTATGTTCATCTTAGCCATGGATTTCGTTACAAGATGGGAGATGAATGGCACACAAGGAAGCATTCCATGGACTGAACACACCCTACTCGACAAAGCAGTATTGATAATGGAAACATAACCAGACCTGTAAGGGCTCATTTATACTTCATGCTTAGAACACGTATGCGCACGCATCATGGCTGCCACGCGTTCCCAGCGTTCATTTGACGCGTCCTCTGAGCAGGTCCTCAGAAATTAACGTGACGCATGTGTTTACTATCTACATGTGACAGAAAGCCTCCATGTGGATCCTATGTGATCGATGTGTGCGCTTCGATGTTTGATGCATGGTTCTATGTGGTAAAGCAAAATGCCGATATACAGATGCATTTGTGGTGCTTTTATATTCAATTGTCACATATTCCCGATCGTAATGACATGATACATTTTAAAAGTCTCACATCCTATCTTTTGTGCCGTCTTTTTTTTGCAACTTCACAACAATAACATATTTACAGCACTGTATTTGAGCCACAGAGAAAAAAAAAACTTAAGGACATGGTGAAAACGTGTATTTTGTGATTAAAGTTGAAATTTCGGCTTTAATCTCGAAATGTCCACTTTAACCTTGTAGTTTACTTCATCATTAAAGCAGACCGTCATAAATGTCATCCCAGTTTTTAATTGCTGCAAGTTTTTTCGACCTGACAGCAGCAGCAGGCAGCAATAGATCACCACACAGAACACATTAAATGTATGATATTCCAACTCTCTGCAAATTTAGAATCTTTAGATTTATACGTGATATCACTTTCATGATGAAATGCATTAAAGTATGTATGTTACATTTTACAGATAAAACGTTAATTTCGTTTAAATAATGAATACTGCTAATACAGTAATTACACACATGGGGGTGACATAGTGGTGGAGCAGTAGCACTGCTGTCTCGCAGGGAGTCATGTCGCTGGTATTCCCTGCTTGGAGTTTACATGTTTTCCTGATGGGTTTCCACACTGTGTTCCGGTTTCCTTCCAAAGATATGCAGATTTGGGGATTTGGTGCCACTAAAATGACTCCAGTGTATGTGTGTGCTTGTATTCACCTTGCAATGAGCTGAGACCCCGTATAGGGATTGTTTCTGCCTCGTGCCCAATGCTTGTTGGAATGGACACATCCCTGGATTGATGGATTTAATCATTAAACACCCTTTTCAGAGATATTGCGGTAAGGTGTCATTGGAATTTAATGTTGTTCCAGGCAATTCACAACACAGAGAAGTTGAACCTGTTCTCACAGTGATAATATCTCGCACTGCCACCTGCTGGATTCCTCTAGATTTACGTAAAGTACGCGCGCAAGTATAAACAGTAAAACGCTTGCGTAGCAGGAGTGTCCACTGCAGCATGCGTCGCGTAGGGTGAAGTATAGACCCGTCCTAAGACGCAACAACACGATTGAAACATGAACCATTAAAGCCGGGCCTTCAAAAGAAGAAGAAAGTCATGACAATAAATCAAATCACCAAGCTGAACATCAGTGTCCGACAACCAAAAATTGATGAAATGGCTAAGTTCACCTATCTGGGTAGCACCATCACAGGAAATGGTGGTGCAGACGTAGATGTCAGCTGATGGATCGGCCAAGCATTGGCAGTATTCTAATGCCTGCAGTGAATCTGGTCAATGACGTCATTCAAACATGCACCAAAAGTCCAACTCTACAATAGCATCATGGTGCTGACAGCTATATAAGCTAGTGAAACACAGAGGGTGACAAAAGCGCCTTTACATCTTCCACCACAAATGTCTACGACAAATACTTGGCAGAACATACTACAATCGTGTCACCAACAACAAAGAGCAGCAATGGTGTGGGCTCCAAACACTTGAAGACATTGTCACCAGGCAGCTAATGCGATAAGCAGGCCATGTGCTCAGGCTACCGGAACGCCATATCCCAAGGACCACTACAAACTGAACGCCCAAGACTGCCAAAAGAAAACAAGGGTGACCCTTTAAGACCTGGTGGGTGACCTGCTGAGAGGATTTCCACGCCGCCAACATTGACTGGGAAGAAGCACCATTGATCGCAACTGATCAAACTCGTCGGAAACCACTTGCTGCTCAATGCACCACACAGCATTTGAGGAATTAAGCTAAGAGGTATCGGGTAAGGACCATTACAGATTTTAGCATTTACACCCCTATAATCATTGAAAAAGCAATAATTGGCATCATATTTAAGGTTAGAATCACTGGCAAGGCCCAGCCTGAGGATGAGGGTTTCAGGATACTGTCTACTAACATCTTCCTAACCGTCTCAAAAATAATTTGTTTCTTGTGACTCTTTTTACTATAGACTCTGTAACGATCCAGGACCTCATCGAGAGTGTGAATGTGGTGTAACACCACATCCATATAATTCAGGTTCTCAGTCCTCACTTCAAGCCAGTTTCACAACAAAGGCTGAACCTCAGCAGGCTGGCTCAGGATATTGGCATTGAAGCAACATCCTTCATCACACAGGCATAATAAAATCAAGCATGGTGCCAGTGCAGATCTTTGTGTGCCCTCACCTCAAACCTGTTTATACCATCTATTACCACTGTATAATTTTATTGTTTTGAGTTTGTGGTCATTTAGTAGCAGGAGCAGTGGCATGGTCAGGTGAACATCCTCCAGGACATATTCCCCCCCATCCCATTATATTGGTTTTTATAATTAACTAAAACAGTTTTTCAGAATGGTATATTGTTTATTTCATCATGCATAGTGATACAGTGTGATTATAAGTGTGACAATTCGGTACTAATTATTTTCAAACTGTCTTCAGAAGACAGACAGCAATTCACATTTGGGTGCCAATGTTCAGTAATGTCAAGTAATAGTAGCAGGAGATGATTTTGTCAAGGTAAAAAGCATATGCAAACACATTTACATGCGAGGGGGTACACAGCAATTCATACCAGTATACCAGTGCTCAGTTTCATTGCTTGAATCAGTATTGAGCAGAACGTGACAGCACAATGATGAAGTAATTCAAAATTTAAAAACACAATGCCCATTAACGTCATCCAAGCAGCAATACCACATGGTCACCCACCTGAAGCTAAGCATGTTTGGGCCCAGCTAGTACTTGGATGGGAGACCATCTAGGAAAGCTTGGGTTGCTGGTGGAAGAGGTGTTGGTGAGGCCAGCAGGGGGTACTTATTCTGTGGTCTGAATGTGGATCCCAATGCACAAGTGCAGTGATGGGGACATCGTGCTATAAAAATGGCACCGTCCTTCTGTGGTCATTACAGTTCCCTGAGCATCCTTCTTAAAGAGGAGGGTGTATCCCAATGGCCAGGCTAAACTGCTTAGTCATTCTGGCCCTCTAATCATTCCCTGTCTCTAACTTGTCTCTCTCTCTCTCCCCACTTCACCATCTAACAGTTAATGTGTGGTGAAAAGTACGCGCAAAATGACTGCCGTCACATCATCCAGGTGGATGCTGTACATTACTGGTGGCTGAAGTGGTTCCCCATTCACTGAAGCACTTTGAGTAGTGAGAAAAGCGCTATATAAATGTAAAGAATTATTACTAATATTATTCTAGTGTTATTAACAAGTAAAATTACAAGTAATGTTCAATAGCAAATAATTCCTTAATTCCTTCCTTTTCCCCAAAACTTAGGGAAACATTGCTATTAGAATTACTCAATACTGTTGTAATTATTGCTCTGTGAGTATTGGTTTTATGTATTGAACTGAATTTAACTGCTTTAAAGTAAAGAAAAGCAAGCCATTGATACATTAGATGTTTGAATATCACAGTTAAATGACGACAATAGACATCATTGTTCTGCTGAAATGCTGTCAATTGGCATATACAGTATTTCTCAAGCATTTTAAATATGCAGAAATGGTAAACAAGGCTGATACAGTATTTCATTTGCAAACCCTCTTTCAATGCTAACTGTTTAACACATTACAAAAATATCTGGGGAGTTAATTTGTCCCATTAGGTTTATTTGAAAATGTTTACAAATGTAAATAGATTTTTTTTCTGAAAAAGCATGACCTCAACAAACTAATTAGATTTTTTATCATTAGGAAACAGTGAATGTCCCTGACCTTTGGCATATTAGAGACAGCAATGTGGTGAATGTCTCTGATTATCTTGATGGAGAAGTTGGCCTTAAAGGCAGGCTCATCAAAACATGGAAAAGCCATGCGAGCAGCAGTTGGCTCAAACTGTGTGGCAGCCAGAACCCTGAAATCCAAAAAAAATAAAAACGTAATAATTAGATGATTAATAACTTAAAAATCCATTACTTTATACAACATTCCAATCAAAAAATGTACAATTAAATAATGATGACAACCAGAATAACTAAAGCTAATTTCCTCACTAATGTTCTGACACAATTTTAAAACATTCATTGATTTTGAGATTCTTGAAAATATCACAGTATCATTTGTCAAAGGCAAGAACCAGTTCTGGGCTTAGCACCAGTCCATTACAGAGCAGTCTCATGCACACTTTCACATCCATTTGAACAAAAGAATGTCCGGATATTATTTTTTATAAACATCATCATTGGGGGTAATGCAAACCATGTATGTCTTGAACATTTGAAATAACCTATTGAAATTCAGAAAATGGCACAGAAAAGGCTATTAAAATCTGGAGTTCAATGAAAGACAAAAGCAACCTGTAACAAAGTTTGTGATTGCAATAAAATGTTATAGCCATCCATGATCACAACCGATCACTACTATGTGCATTTCACGAGTTACAACTTTTAAAAATGTTTCTTTTAATTCATGAATTTGCTTTTTTTGTTTTGTTTTTTGATGTTTTCTTCTGCTTAATTAGTTTGTTGGTTAAAGGTCATTTTCACATATTTCAAATTCTGGTGTGACACCATTTTATTTCTTATGGGAGCCTCTATTTTTGGTAGTTTGTGCATCCCAGTTGTTACCACATGATATCTCTGTCAAGAAGTATAAAGGTCAGTGTTGGCATTTGTCCATAATTCTACATTCAAACGTCAAAAAAAAAAAAAAAAAAAACTTTTGTAAGGGTAGTTAATGTGTGTGTCTTTGACCAAAAGTTTATAAATACTTGCCAGTCTCCTCTGGTCATTATTTATGGTTTGAGCTCTGAGATTAGTAATTTGGTATATTAAATTTTGGTAATGACTCTTTCGATAATTAGTTAATTTAATATTGTCTTGTTTATTTCCTGTTTACCATTTTCCCCTACTGACTGCTTAGTTAGGCAGAATGTAATCTTGTACCTAAGAAACTGAATGACCGCAAAACGAGACATGTGTTACCTGTTTGCTGTGCTCTTCTCTTTTCAATACCTAGACAAAGAGATTAATAAACAGCAATTGCAAATTGATGCCTTAAAAGAAACTTCATATCAGGCTAGCTGTAGTGACCATTATTTCTCTGGAGACTTATTGAAATGCAGTGGGTTTTTGAATCAGTGCAGACTGATACTTGATCAAGAGCCCAGTACATACCTCAATGAAGCAGCAAAGATAGCATTTATTATTTCTATTAGATGATAATTACCATGAATGTGTATTAACTAAATATGATTCTAACTATTCGCATTGCTTTTCCCTAGAACATTTTGCCAAGAACTTTAAAAATATTCTTAATATAAAAGTCTGTTCTGAGGCAACGTTCAGTTATTTGCTTGAATTCAAACTAAGCAACATGAACATAAGTGACAATGCCATAAAACCCATGGAAACTGGAGAAGGAAAATTTAGGGTTTAGGTAAGAAAACAGAGGATTAATGAAAACTAATTTTATTATTGTGGTAACTACAGACATGATGTACTGAATTGCTCTGAGCTAAAGGAAAACTAAAGTTCTCACTCTGAGTCAGGATTTGTAGACTAGGCATTTGTAGCCCACCACTTTTTGAAACTTCATTTATCATACCAATTGAGTGTGTAATATGGATTTTCTGGCAGTGGTGGATTTTGGAGCTGCTGAAAATTTTATTAGTTCAAATTAGGTGCCTTTTTAGATCTGTTAAAAGTAACACTAAAATACAAACCAAAAAAATATGGGTTATCAAAGGAATCCTCTAGTACACAGCAACTTTGGTAGATAAGGATCTAATAAGGAGACTATTACATTTTTCATTTCTAGCATAGCAAAATATCAACTTATTAAACAGGGTTAATTGTACAATAGGAAATGTATCTGTTTTGATCACACTGTGATCAATTTACAAACTTTTTTTCACCATATATGCCTTACATCCCTTTTTCTTTATGCTTCTTATTCTCTTCGTTGGGCATTCAAGGCCTGTTGTGTCCCAACAAGAATGCGAAGTCCAGAAGTATAGATGTATGTCACACAATTTACTATCTTAAGTCAGCCACTTGTCTTTGTTCATCAGACATTCCCACCTACTTGTAAATGCCAGTCCACGCTATGTCTGGGCACAGATGCCAGGAGTTGTTTATCACTTTATAGAGAAAGAGACTTCAAGGTTTTCCATGGCCTATTTTAAGATATCCAAATTTACACCAACTTCCAATAGACTAGCAAAAAATAAATAACATCTTGGGAGTATTTTCTCTAGATGCAATTGTCTTACACAGGTTTCATCCCTGGTTATCGATTGCAACATTATAGAAACATTACCCTCGTATTCTGAGGAATACTTAGATGCTTCTAATTAACAAAAATCCACTGAACCTCCCCCTAACCAAAAGGATAACTGTGCTATTGACCTTACACCAGGTGTACCTTTGCCTGAAAGGAAGATTTATGTTCTCTCCAAAAAAAAAGGTTTGGGTATGGATGAATACATCAAAGAAAATCTGTAAAATGAGTTAATTAAACTGTCCATTGGTCAAGTAAGTAGTGGTTTTCTCTTTGTTGTGAAGAAAGATGGTGTGTGTCCCTTTATAGACTATAGTGAATTAAATTAGATCATCACAAAGGACAATTATCATGTATTTAATATTATCATAAGAAAAATTATTTCTTCCATTTGATCTCTTCTTTGTTTGATCATGTTACTGGCTCTATTACTGTATACATTAGACTAAATCTATAAAGTGAATACAATCTCACTTGATTTAGAAAAGGTGACAAATGACAAAAATGATGAATGGAACACAACTTATGGGCATCATAATCATCAGTTAATGTCCAATGGGTTAGCTAATGACCCAGCAGCTTTTTTTTCCATAGTTTGTAAACTGTATATGTCTTTTGACATTTGTACCAAAAGGCTGCAGTTATACTAGTGTCAGACCCAGTACCTTAATCATAATGGAATAACTGCTTAAACACCCAGAGTTCCTACAAAAGTGCAAAGAAAATGATGACAATTATTAGAATAATCTTAAAGATTAAATAAAAAAAATACATTTTCTCCATGCAACACATATTTCAATTAATTTTAGCAAGCCCAGTTTTGAAATGTCTGGTGTCCAGTCTATAATTCTTCTTATTACCCATACTGCTAGAAAGGAATGTATTCTGAAAATCCTCAAATATGGTATTCTGTTAAACTACTAGGCTTTTTTGCTGTAAAAAAATTATCTAGACTGGGAGTATGAAAAAATCAGATCAGGGAAAAAGGGAGATGAACAATCCTTCCAGACATCTACATGATTTACAATTAATGAGTGTTTCTTAGATAATTCCTTGCTAATCACATGTAAAAGATGAAAAGAAAGTTACAATCTATACCTTTTTGTTGAAATAGAGTATAAGTAAAAGCAGATGAAATACCAGTGCTAGATGTATTTTCACAATGTACAGGTACAAACTCTGGTTGAATGTTTTGGAATTCTAGTAATTAACTGTTAAGTGAGTAACACAACAAATAACAGCTAGAAGCATCTGCTTACCTGAGTTCACCTTTGGTTGTCCTATAGATGCTTTTGTAAAAGCCATGGAAGCTTTCAGATAGATTAGCAGCATATTTGAGAGAAATAACATATCGCCGACCAGCCTTCAGTAGTTCAGCTGACAGCAAGGCGATCTGCTCAAAAACAGGATACTCCAGCACATGAAGATTACCATTTATAGTGTTTTCAATTTGGGATCCGATGATTTTGAGATTTTTACTATGAAGCACAATAGCATGTGTGTCTTTTTTAACTTCCACCATTATTTTAACAATGCCAGTGAAATCTAAACTGGTCAGATTTGGGTGGATCAGCAGATCATAGAAGACAGGACTAACATTGTCGGGTAGTCTCATTTTATTCCAAGGAAATTTCTGACTATTTGTAACAAATGGAAAGGTTGTGTTGTTGTTATAGTCTTCTTCCGACGAACATAAACACAGCAGGATCATTATGTTGAAAAGAACTGCTGTGAACAAGGCAAAGCCCGACATCCTTCAGGGTTTATCTTTCCAAATGCAGGACGTAAATCCAAAGAAAGGCTAAAAATAAAAATACAACATTTAAGCTGATAGCAATGACACTTAAATACATACAGTATGTCATCTTTATTTGTTTTCTGCATTAGTATTTACTTATTTCTTCTACTTTAAAAACTATCAGCAGTTCTCATTCACAGGAAGTTAAGATTTACAATGTACATTCACTATTACGATTTTTTGTCTACTTTTTAACTTAAAAATTATTATCCTTTATAAGATTATACACACGGCCCTTTTAATGAGCAACATGGAAGGAACATTTTACATAAAAACCAAGAAAATTTAAGTAAGTGCCATTAACAGCAATATTTTATACATGCAATAATAAACTTTATTACTTAAAAGTTCTTCATTACTTTTTAAAGTGTAGTAAAGAATAAAAGCACTGTAAAATGAAGGATAAATGTAAAAATAATTATTATACAAGCAGTTCAATAAACAGGAATCTTTAAGAGGTACATAAAGAATATTAGTCGAATGGAAACTTTTTCTTAAACATGGTTCTAGAATGCGAGGCTTCTCATATTGCATGTGAGTAGTATTATTTTAAAATCAATTTTATAAACAACTTTCAACAACAGGAGTTCTGCATGTATCAGTGTAATATGGGACTACCTGCTGATATTTATCAGCACCCTTGCTACTGCATGTTCCACAAGATACACTCAAGACATGGAGAAATATTTAAAATTGTATCAAAATTGCATTTAATTTCTGAGCTGAAAATATACATTATATTCCATTACTAACTTAAGAAAGACTTGAGTCACTGAGCATTTTTCCTTTCTGAATGCAGTGAAACATGCTGTTCAATTTAAAAAGAAAGCTAAGTGTGATTTGCATAAAAATGTGAATATACTCTTACGAGCTGCTCAATGGCAAGGACTTATCAGGCAGAAAAGGTTGGCATTTGATAGTGGTAAGGCCTAGTAGGGGTGTGAGAGATGAAAGATGACCAAGAGTGGCACTGTGAATTAAAATATCACCGTTAGAGAAACAGCACCAACAAGAAATGTCTGTCAGGAAGTAGAACACCGATCTGAAATGGAAGAAATTGGACCTTGTTACCACTAAAGCTGTCCAAGTGACCAGGGGCCTTATGCATAACGCCGTGCGTAGAATTCACACTATAACATGGTGTACGGACAAAAGCGGAAATATGCTTACGCACATAAAAATCCAGATGCATAAATCTGTGCATTAACCAACTTACATGTTCTCCCACTACATAAATCCTGGTCATCGTGAAAAGTAACGCATGTGCACACGCCTGCTGTCCCGCCCCGCCTCCTCCCAGAATTAGGCCTCTTTGAATATGCAAATCAATATAAATAGCCTTTAAGCTCAGCGTTCTGTGAAAAGGAAATGGCAAAAAAACAGGGGAAAAAGAGGAATTTCAGCATATACCAAGTGGAGGCAAGGAAAAATGTACTATTTTTTGGTTTAAACAGTGGTACAAACAACAAAAGGAAGTTGATCAAGTGACACAGAGTGTCTGAGAAACTCAAAAGCTCAAGTTCACAAAGTCACACAGTGCCCGAAATAAAAAAAGAAGTCAGATATCAAAGTCGCCGTGAAAAGGCGAGTCATAGCCCACCGTCTGAGTTTCATATAAAAGCTTATTAGGGTACAGAGAAAAAAAATAGACACACAGTGGGAAAAAAGCATGAAATGTCAACTTTAATCTCTAAATTTCCACTTTAATCACGGAGTTTATTTGGTCATTAAAGTAGAACATCATAAACTTCATCTTAAAATCGTTTAATTTACTAGTTTCTCAAATCCCATCGTAACTAAAGTAGCACATTAAATGCTTTTGTTTTGTATTTGATCTTCTATGTGTGTGAATCACTGCGTGCTTCTTAAACTGGCTTTCTCTTCCTCTGACAGGACACAGAATCCATTACATTCGTGATATTACAGCTCTTTGAATAATTAAAATACTGAGATGTATACTTGATATCATTTTCATGATGACAGAAGTTAAAGCATGTTATTAAACATGGGAACACGGTGGCAGTGATTGTTCCTGCCTCACACAAGAAGCTTGCTGTGCCGTGCGCAACCTTTGATGAAATAATTTATTGCAGCAGTACTGTCTCTTTCAAACGTACTAACCTCCAATTCCTGTCCTTCCTTTTCTTTAAGATGCTGCAGATGTTCTATCAGACGGTTGTGGCGAGCGCCCTTTTCTACCCAGTGGTGTGCTGAGGAGGCAGCATAAAGAAGAGGGACGCCTCATGCCTGGACAAACTGGTGAGGAAGGCAGGCTCTATTGTAGACATGGAGCTGGACAGTTTGACATCTGTGGCAGAGCGACGGGCACTGAGCAGGCTCCTGTCAATCATGGAGAATCCACTGCATCCACTGAACAGTATAATCTCCAGCCAGAGGAGCAGCTTCAGCAACAGACTGCTGTCACTATCCTGCTCTACTGACAGACTGAGGAAATTGTTCCTCCCCCGCACTATGCGACTCTTCAATTCCACCCTTGGTAAACGTTAACATTATACAAAGATATTGTCTGTTATACCTGCATTTTTATCACTCTTTAATATTGTTTTTTTTTTAATCAGTATGCTGCTGCTGGAGTATGTGAATTTCCCTAAAGTATCTATCTTTCTCCAAGTAACCAACTGCCAGACAATCAGCTCTGTAATAGACGTTAAGCCATCTGTAAGCTTAGAACACCGATTCTTCAAAACTTTTAAGGAACATTGAAATATCTTCGTAGTACATGTTTAATTATTCCAGCCCTCTATCCTTCACTTGTCATGACAGCCCCAGCAAGAATACAGCACGAGGCAGGAACAATCCCTAAATGGAGTGCACTAATCTAGTTTACAAAGAAAAAGGATCAGATGAGTGGATTGTTACAGTTTCTTCACCTTTATGTGTACTCCAATCAATTTGTCATCATGTATAGTTACATGTAAGCCTAGGCCTTCATCCCATACGAGTGTTATTGTTTTTTGTGTGTCCTTTGTAATTAAAGATTAATTTTCAATAACATTATGAGCTTAAATAATTTTGACATTAGAACCAAAAAATAAGGGTTAAATTCAAAATCACATGAATACTAAATGATGCAACATAAAACTGGAAATGTACTTTTTTTAATAATTGCCCCACTCGGGATCTGTTGCACCAACCCTTCCACGAGAAGTTAGAAAACGTATGGCTTATTGTATTTTATGTAACGTATAATGTACTTAGTACGTATTAAACTACAACAATCTTAAAACAAAATCCATATAGGCTACTTGTGGATGATGGCACAAATCAGGACCAGTATATGTTTATCAAACTTCCACTTTTGGTAGTAGTACAGTGTAATTGTTTATTAGTAAAATGGTTCAGAAACACTTGCATTGAGCAATACACAACATGAACAACTGAAATATGAATGCCGGATCAAGATTCAAATACTAAGTGTGACGTGAAATAAATAACACATCCTCCCGCTGTCGCATTTCTTTTCTCTGGTTCAAACTGACGGACTATTACTGGCAATTATAACGTCCAGAGGTTGCAAAATATGGCAAATGCACACACCGTTGTACCAAATGTATCATGAAACAAACTACACATTGTTATAAATAAAGCTATATGTTTAACTAAAACCCTCATTGTATTTGTCCTGCTTGCGAACTACAGTATCTGGGAAAAACGGGGCTTGTCAACAATTGAAATTGCTTGTGAAAAAGGCCTTGAAATTTAGGCAACGCATTAATATGAAAACCTGATTAGGTCGGTACGTGATCGCAACAGGGTAGCGCTGCATCGTTTTGTTTTCAAATCTTCACTCACCTTTGTATGTTCTGTGGAAAAGTTGCAATAGGAAAATGTTAATAATATCAGAGGGCGAAGCCTCTAATTGTTCTCGGTGCAACTTTCGGTTACTGAAAGCGAAAACAAAACTATACTCTATGTAAAATGCGGACGCTGTGATGACACAAAAATGAACTTTATATATTGAAGGCTAGAAGCTCTACTTTTTAGACGAATTAACATTTTCGCCTTATATTTAATGCGTTACAATCAATAAATGCAAGGTTAGTTAAAGTATTGCCAATTTCCAAATTCTAACTTCTTCCGCAGTAGCAAAACGAGCGCTTATATTACCGGAAGTGACGCGGGACGTGACGGTACAACTTAGGTAAAATTACCTTTATATTCGATGTTCATCATTTGACATTCGATAAAAATGAGTGCAGGTTATAACTGAAACCAACAGCACAATAAAGTTTTTTTTTCTAACAATGTTGTTAATTGCTAAAAAAAACAGAATTAAATAACGATTACAAGTGATAAGTTAATAGTATCAAAATCAATTGGTAGGCACGGGCAAACATGGGCTGCAGCCCAGATCTATATAGAAATATGAAAAATATTTATTTTGTGTGCAGTCCTCTTTTAACCCTTTACTGTGAGGGTTACTTCGTCCATCACTAATCGCACACACGCTGTTATCCCCGAGATTTATTGACTCTAGTGAATGACTGAAGAGCCAAATATTGGCTGCTGTAACATGATGTAACATTAACATGCGTGAATAAGAAAGCCTACAGTAATACAACATGGTAGTTTCTTGTTGTAGTGATTATGGTGGGACTATGACAACGATTTTGGCACAAACGGTAATCAATCATGGTGGATGCTGGGCAATTTTCAAATGAATACTCCACCCAAAAAATGCTATTTTTTAAATGTTACTTACAACGTGTAATTTGTAGTTGTGACCGAGGAAAAAAATTTCACGTCATATGTTGCCATGGAGAAAGTAAATATTAGTTGTTCAGTTTCTTTAGTTGTCAAGAGGTTGAGTTCTGAACGCAGAGCCTGCCTTTTCCTATGAAGCGTCTCACTTGGACACCTGGCATGTTCTTGATCTATTCTAGTAATTTCGTTGATTAGCTCTGATAACTTCTTGGTTTCTAATTTATTTTTGTGGGAAAGGTATGAGATAATCTGTCTTCTTAAGAAGGCCTTCAGGGTTTGCCAGAGTGTTCCTGCAGAAACCTCTGAGGGTGTATTTGTCTCTAAAAAATGATTTGCTTGGATATAAATTCTGTGCAGTTCTCGTCTGCTAATAAAAGTGGATTAAGACACCATCTGCGAGATGAGTATGTGGGGCATAATGATTTTAAAATCAAGGAGGCATGGTCAGAAATAACAATAGCGTCATACTTACAAGATTTAATCATAGGCAAGAAATTATTATCTACAAAGAAATAATTCTTGAGTAGCAATGATGCACTGGTGAGTAGAAGGAATATGCTCTTGTGTTTGGGTTTAGAAATCTCGAAAATTAAATACTGAATGTTTCAACTCAATGCTGTCGATAGATGACCAGCCCTATACAGTTTCAAACGATATGTTAAAAGTTACTGGGAAAAACAAAAAATCAGGAGTGTGCTCACCTCGACTTTCTCGTATAATTAGATGGAGGAAAAGGTCATCAGAACCACTTACAGTTGCGCAATATTTCTCAAATATCATGTCTTTGTTTCTCATCATAACTAATTGATAATGTATAGATACACAATCATTTATCTCTATGTATAACCAAACTTTAAATTAAAATATTTTCGCACTTCGAAAACGGTGGTGGAATTTTTTCATGATTACATAATGCATTTCCTAGATTACGTGCAAAGTAAAAAGGTTTGTACTCACCTAAAAGCATAAAAAAATTGTTAGTAGTATATAATATTTGTTGCAAAAATTGCTATAGGTAAAACTGTATTTAGCTACATTTAATTATGATAATGATGACAGAAAAATAATAAATTAAATGTATTACCAGGAACATGATGGGGACGTAGCAGCTTATTGTTCCCATTACATCTTTATTTTTATATCCATCCATCCATTATCCAACCCACTATATCCTAACCACAGGGTCACTTGAGCCAATCCCAGCCAACACAGGGCGCAAGGCAGGAAACAAACCCCAGGCAGGGCGCCAGCCCACCGCAGGGCACACACACACACACACCCACACACCAAGCACAATTTAGAATTGCCAATGCACCTAACCTGCATGTCTTTGGACTGTGGGAGGAAACCCACACAGACACGGGAAGGACATGCAAACTCCACGCAGGGAGGATCTGGGAAGTGAACCTGGATCTCCTAACTGCAAGGCAGCAGCGCTACCCACCGCACCACTGTGCTGCCCTTATTTTTATATGACATGTTCAATGTTTACACGTTTTTGATAAACTGATGATGTATATATTAAAATTAATATTTTTATGGGCAAAATATTTCTTTAATGGTACCGTTTACAGGTCTCCGGGGCATTATGAGGCGTGCAGTTTAGGAAAAAAAGTGTGTTTTTAGTGCGGCTATATTAAAATGTTGGTGCATCTCTTTTAGCGCTACTCTACGCATGTATGGGAAGTGTAACTTGACAGAATTGCTGGTGCACATATTGAATTCAGAACAACTCGATCGATTTACTGGTGCAGGTATTGGATTGCCGTCTGGAGTTTTTTTTTGTTTTTTCTGTCCCCCCTGGCCATTGGACCTTACTCTAATTCGATGTTAATTAATGCTGATTTATTTTGTTTTCTTATTGTGTCTTATTTTTCTATTCTTTATTATGTAAAGCACTTTGAGCTACTGTTTGTATGAAAATGTGCTATATAAATAAATGTTGTTGTTGTTGTTGTTGTTGATGTTAGGCAGAGAACTGACTATTGCTGTGGATTGTCTTCTTTGGGGGGAAACTTTACCTCTGCCAGCACACTCAGACACACAGTCACCATGTGGCCACTCATCAGAGTATACAGAAGTGTTTTAGTCAGATCAAAACAACACAACTGCCGTTTATAAAGGAATAAGAATGGGTGAATGTGGCTTTCTCGCCATACCAGTGAGATGAGACACTGTTGGTCAAATACATTACAAATTTGGACCAGCTACTTTCTTCTGCAAGATAGTTCTAGACATCACACAAATAGCCTCACAAGACTTACACCACCAAGTCAGATATATTAGGGGCCACATAGGCACGGTCGGATGGCACGGGAGTCCCAAACAGTTGTTGGAAATGGAATGGCTGGTCCTCAGTCACTACACCAGGCCTCCTCTGGGGTTTCACATTTATTTAGGCCCAGAAGACCTCCCTCTTGGTTTAAGGACTATGTTACACACTAGGACATAATTTTAAAAAGGGGAGGGGATGTGTGGTGTCTTGCAAAAAATGGATGTGGGGGAGGTGGTAGGATTTAACAAGAGAAGGAAAACTGAAGTTATGAGCAGGCCATGCATTAGCGTGCAGGGAGAGTGTTGAAAAGCGTGTTGTTGGTGGTGGTGGTGGTGTTAATAAAGGAGTTAAATAAATATGTGACGTGCTATTTTAGATATAAAAGACAACATGTAAAATGCAGTTTTGACTGTGCCAAAAGACTTTCACAGGGGGACATACATTGCAGCAAAGCTCCAAGATGCACATGCCATTTGTCAGCTGTGACAAACTGGCTTTCTTTGCACCATATTTCCAGGGCAGAACCACTAGCCTAGGGAATATAATTTACTCATTTATAACTATATGCATCTTTTGTGTGTTTAATTTGAGTCCTACAATAATTTACCATATTAGGGGGCTTCGCTTGCCAACCCCCCTGCCTGCACTACGCACCAGCCACTTCACATCTCAGCCACTCGCTTATGTGAATTTCACTTTCACCAAACAACAAATCTTTTAATTTTTGTGGACTCGCCCCTTCATTCGGAAGAAACACTACTTTTCCCTGATGGCAACACAAATTAGACTATCTGCAAGTATCCAAGTTAAAGTTCAAATCCAGACAATTTATTCGATCTCTTTGCAGTGTTCCATTATTTCACTGAGTAATACTTTCCATTTGTTTGCACTAATGTGATCTTTACTATCATTTTTTTGAGACTTTCAAATTTTAGTACTTTCATTATTTCTAACTTGCTCTGCATGTGTATCGCGCCAACATTTTTGAATTCTTTATGACGTTCTACTTTGTCATCTACTCTTTGTCTTTTATTTATCGCCCCGGGCATAGTTAAATCTCTTGGCACAAAGTCTTGCGGGACATGAAAGTATCTCTCTGAGAAATTCACGTCTTGTCCCAGGCTAAAAACTCTCATCTCGTCCCAGGATTTCTTTATTTTAATAGAGAGATTAGTATTTTCCAGTTTCTACTTTTTTGCATCACACCAAAATTGTAACATTTGTATAGGAAAATAGTAACATAGTAAGCACTTCTGAGTTGCATAAACAGAGACTTAAAGTAGTACTCTTTTCACATTTTAAAATTTTGCTTTCTCATATTTACAGTATGTACATATATTTCAGGTTACATAAACCACTGCTTACTAATAAGTATTTTCACAAAAAGCAGACACAAGAGTCATAAAAAGGTTTGGGTCAGACACCCATATAATATTCCCTGGCTGCAAATGGGTAAATTGCTAGCACTGATGTGCTCTGTATGGTGTCCAAAACAGAACTGATTAGGTTAGTCAAATATGGCAACTTTAAAAGCCAGAAAAAGAAGTGAAGTCTTCGAGGGAGGAAGCGGAAGCTTCCATAGGTTCGGACCCGGACGTGACATCATCAAAATGGCCGGAACAGGAAGTCTTCAGTCATGGGTTATTCACTGAAAGTGACGTCATCCAACGGTCCGGAATCAGAAGTGACGTCACTAGGGCCAGGCGAAATTTCCCGAGAATGGTCTGTAGGAAAGTAAAAAAAAAGGTCATTGCACTCTGCCACCCCCTGGTTTGGCATGAAATTATTTTCATTTAGACCCTTTAGCTGCCTCCCATGCACACGTGTGTGACAGTATGTAGGTAGATATGACACTGACATAATTTCTTTCCAATAGCAATAAATGTCATTTACACATTTGTTTGGTCTGATTTTTATTCATTTCTAATCTTCTTCTTTTTTTCTCACTTCTATGTGGGGTTGATGTGCTTGATTACCCTTCTCTATACAGTTCATTCCTGCACCTCCTTCCCAGTCAAACTCTTTTCCAACAAATCTTTGATTTTATCAGTCCATCTTTGCTTCATCCTCCCTTGCTTTCTCTTCTACGTGCTTCCATTTTCATCACTCTTTTGTCCTCATCTTCATTGTCTCTCTTTATGACATGCCCATGCCACTTCTACCTACATTTCTTTGATATCACTCTTTTGTTGTACCTTTAATTATCTTGTTTCTTATTTTGTCCTTTTAGTTTTGCAGCGATCATACAGAGCACATGCATGTAAAATCTTCCCATGGCTGCTACAGCTTAGCGATGTACGCTGGCCTCACAAATCATCATGGGGAGCTGGGTAGAAAAATCTTTGTGTATGTCTATGGGATAAAGTGTCTTTTTATCTTATCTTATCTTATCTTGTCTTGTCTTGTCTTGTCTTGTCTTGTCTTGTCTTGTCTTATGTTGGCTGCACAGCAATTTTCCAGGAAAGTATTTGGTGAATGCAACATAGTGGTGTAAAAAAATACTAAATAGAGAACTCTGCAAATGTTTTTTTCTCTCTCATGTGGAAGTCAATAAAAAGACAATTGTCCAGAAGGAAAAACATAAAGATTAAAACTGTAATATATTATACCTGGTAATGGTATTCTTGTAAGAAATATAAATATAATATAAGTTCAATTGCCAAATTTCTGATAGGGACCATATGTAATGAACACAACTAAATTCTTATTCTCTTTAAAATCATGCCATTAGCTTGTTGTTAATTTTAATATCCAGATTACAGAACTTTTGTCAGTGTTTGTCAGACATAAAGATTCCTCGGACACTTTCTTAGTGTTCCAAAAACTTCTTATAGCATTTTTTGTTGAGTGTTTATATCTGTCTGTTAAGCTATTTTTGTCTTCCTACCTTTAACTTTAATTTTTTTATTGACTCTCCTGTATTAATTGTACTGGACCTGATTCTTGTAATGTATTTTGTGCTAAATTATATTATTTACCTTGTTGCTATTAACTGTGCACTTGTTTGTGTTATACATTTTAATTTGATGGTGTTCTCAATGAAAACCCAGCCACAGGGGATGCACAAACCAGTGTGTTCCTTCATGCCTGTCCCAAGCCCAGATAAATGGGAAGGGTTACGTCAGGAATTTTGCCAAATCAATATGCGGACAGCAATGCAAATTTCCATACCGGATCGGTCGAGCCCTGGGTTAACAACAACCATCACCAGTTCTGTTAGCCAACAGGGTGCTGGCGGAAATTGGGCTACTGTTGGCTGAAGAAGGAGAAGAAGAAGGGGGAGACATGTCTGGAGGCAGGAGGAGAGGCCCAGGGACTGTTATGTGCCCTTTAACCCGGAAGTATGTCTTAGTCACAGTGGCAGGGGAAATGATGTACTTCCGGGATGAAGAAGAGGAGTTTTGATCTGACCCGGAAGTGTTAGGAAGTCACATGGACTGAGGGTTCAAAAGCACTTCCGGGTCATGGACTATAAAGGACTGTGAGAGATCCCAGATGGAGGAGCTAAGTCGGGAGGCAGGGGGGCAACGCGTCTGAGAGTAGGAGGATTGTTTATTGAGAATTGTATTGTGTATTGATTTATGAATATAGTGGAGTGGAGGGTGCTTTGTGCACTTTATTATTGTAATAAAACAAAATATTGGACTTTTATCTGGTGTCTGGCGTCTGATCTGAGGGTTCAAGGGGACAACAGCGCCCCCTATCTGTCACAGTGTCAAGGAGAGGAATGAAGAAGGTCAGATAATAGTGGTTTTTGCCAAAAGGATGGATATGGCTGTGGTGAATACGTATTTTAAGAAGAGGGAGGAACATAGCGTTACGTACAAGAGTGGAGGAAGATGCACACAGGTAGATTACATCCTATGCAAAAGAGTCAATCTGAAGGAGATTGAAGACTGCAGCAGACTCTGGACATACCAACATATTAATTCTATTAGACCTCAGTGCAGTATTTGACACTGTCAGACATGACATTCTACTGTCCAGAATGGAGAACATGCTGGGTATCTCTGGCACTGCCCTCCAGTGGTTCAAGTCCTATCTGACTGACAGGCAAGAGTTTGTTAGTCTTGGCAACAGCAGGTCCAGCTCAGTGCCAGTCACACAAGGAGTTCCTCAGGGCTCTGTCATCGGCCCTCTTCTCTTCTGTATTTATATGCTTCCCCTTGGCCATATTATTCGTAGCTTTGGACTGGGTTATCATTTTTATGCAGACAATACTCAACTCTATTTTAATGTTAAAAGTGGAACTTCATCTGAGCTCTCTCGGCTCACAACCTGCCTTAGTGAAATTAATACCTAGATGGAGCAGAACTCTTTAAAATTAAATTGCAACAAAACTGAACTCCCGCAAATTGGGACTAAAGTACAACTTAATAAAATGAGCACTTTCCCAGTCCATCTTGGCGGTGATCTCATCAGACCTGCCTCTACTGCAAAGAATCTTGGTGTCATTTTTGATTCCCCCCTTTCGTATTCCACCCACATAAATCACATTAAGAAACTTTCTTACTTTCACCTCCGTAACATATCCCATGTTCGCTCCTTCCTCTCCTTTTCTAATGCTGAGAAACTTGTCAATGCTTTTATCACATCCCGCATCAATTATTGTAATTCCCTACTGGCAGATGCCCCTTCTAATCTTATATCACAGCTCCAGCTTATTCAAAACTCAGCTGCAAGAGTCCTTACTCAAACCAACAGCAGTGAGCACATAACACCCATCCTGCTCCGCCTTCACTGGTTACCTGTGTCTTACAGAATCAAATATAAAATCCTACTAATAACCTACAAAGCCTTAAACAATATTGCACCAAACTACATCAGTGACCTTCTCCATCACTATGTGCCTGTCCACCCACTAAGGTCCTCTGATTCTGGCAATCTTGTTGTGCCCCACACTAATGTACACTCCATGGGTGACAGGGTCTTCAGCTGTATAGTGCTCAGACTCTGGAATGACCTACCAAAATTAATCAGGTCAGCTGACTCCATGAATTCTTTTAAAAAACAACTCAAAACTCATCTGTTCAGGAAGGCTTTTAGCTCTACTTGACTTTACTACCCTTCTCTCAGTTTACCTCTATGCCAAGATGCTCATGTAACCTGTATGTGAGTGTGCTAGACCATCAATTATGTTGTCTGTTAGGATTTTTCTCTGAATTTACTTTCTTAATCTTCTTTATTTATTTATCTGGTTTATACAATGTTATATACTGTATACCCTGCCATTCTTTCTTAAATTCTGTGAAGTGTCTTGAGTATGGGAAAGGCGCTATATAAATAAAATGTATTATTATTATTAAAGTGGTGGCAGAGGAAAGTGTAGTTAAGCAGCATAGGATGGTGGTGGTCTGTAGGATGACGTTGGAGATCAAGAAGAGGATGAGAGTGAGGGCAGAGCCAAGGATCAAATGGTGGAAGTTGAAAAAGGAAGACTGCAAGGTTGAGTTTAGGGAGAAGGTGAGACAAGCACTGGGTGGTAGTGAAGAGTTACCAGACAGTTGGGAAACTATAGCAGATGTAGTAAGGGTGACAGCAAGAAGGGTGCTTGGCATGACTTCTGGACAGAGAAAAGAGGAAAAGGAAACCTGGTGGTGGAATGAGGAAGTACAGGAGAGTATACAGAGGAAGAGGATGGCAAAGAAGAAGTGGGATAGTTAGAGAGATGCAGAAAGTAGACAAGAGTACAAGAAGATAAGGCACAAGGTGAAGAGAGAGGTGGCGAAGGTTAAAAAAAAGGTATATGAGGAGTTGTATGAGAGGTTGGACAATAAGGAGAGAGAAAAGGCACTGTACCGATTGGCTAGACAGAAGGACTGAGCTGGGAAAGATGTGCAGCAGGTTAGAGTGATAAAGGATAAAGATGAAAACGTACTCACAAGCCAGGAGAGTGTGTTGACCAGATGGAAAGAGTACATTGAGAGGCTAATGAACGAAGAGAACGAGAGGGAGAAGAGGTTGGATGATGTGGAGATAGTGAATCAGGAAGTGCAACGGATTAGCAAGGAGGAAGTAAGAACAGCTATGAAGAGGATGAAAAATGGAAAGGCCATTGCTCCAGATGACATTCCTGTGGAAGCATGGAAGTGCTTAGGAGAGATGGCAGTGGACTTTTTAACCAGATTGTTTAATGGAATCTTGGAAAGTGAGTGGATGCCTGAGGAATGGAGAAGAAGTGTACTGGTGCCGATATTTAAAAATAAGGGGAATGTGCAGGAATGTAGTAACTACAGGGGGTTAAAATTGATGAGCCACAGCAAGAAGTTATGGGAAAGAGTAGTGGAAGCTAGGTTAAGAAGTGAGGTAATGATTAGTGAGCAGCAGTATGGTTTCATGCCAAGAAAGAGCACCACAGATGCAATGTTGGCTCTGAGGATGTTGATGGAGAAGTATAGAGCAGGCCAGAAGGAGTTGCATTGCGTCTTTGTGGACCTTGAGAAAGCATATCACAGGGTGCCTCGAGAGGAGCTGTGGTATTCTATGAGGAAGTCAGAGTGGCAGAGAAGTACATAAGAGTTGTACAGGATATGTATGAGGGAAGTGTGACAGTGATGACGTCTGCGGTAGGAGTGAATGATGAATTCAAGGTGGAAGTGGGATTACATCAGGGTTCGGCTCTGAGCCCTTTCTTATTTGCAATGGTGGTGGACAGGTTGACAGACGTGATTAGACAGGAGTCCCCATGGACTATGATGTTTGCTGATGACATTGTGATCTGTAGCGAGAGAAGGGAACAGGTCAAGAAGACCCTGGAGAAGTAGACATATGCTCTAGAGAGGAGAGGAATGAAGGTCAGTAGGAACAAGACAGTATACATGTGTGTAAATGAGAGAGAGGTCAGTGGAATGGTGAGGATGCAAGGAGTAGAGTTGGCAAAGGCAGGGGAGTTTAAATACTTGAGATCAATAGTACAGAGTAATGGGGATTGTGGAAGAGAGGTGAAAAAGAGAGTGCAGGCAGGGTGGAATGGGTGGAGAAGAGTGCCAGGAGTAATTTGTGATAGACGGGTATCAGCAAGAGTGAAAGAGAAGGTGTACAGGACGGTAGTGAGACCAGCTATGTTATATGGGTTGGAGACGGTGGCACTGACCAGAAATCATGAGACAGAGCCTGAGGTAGCAGAGTTAAAGATGCTAAGATTTGCAGTGGGTGTGATGAGGATGGATAGGATTAGAAATGAGTGCATTAGAGGGTCAGCTCAAGTTGGGCGTTTGGGAAACAAAGTCAGAGAGGCGAGATTGTGTTGGTTTGGACATGTGCAGAGCAGAGATGCTGAGTATATTGGGAGAAGGATGCTAAGGATAGAGCTTAGAGCTGCCAGGGAAGAGGAAAAGAGGAAGGCCTAAGCGAAGGTTTATGGATGTGGTGAGAGAAGAAATGTAGGTGATGGGTGTAACAGAACAATATTCAGAGGTCAGAAAGATATGTAAGAAGATGATCTGCTGTGGCAACCCCTAACGGGAGCAGCCAAAAGAAAAAGAAGGTGTTCTCAATGAAGAGATCTAATATATAAAAGAGAGAATTAGTGGATAGTGTAGTGGTTATTATTGCTGCCTCACATTACCAGAGTCCTGGGTGCTAATGTTTGCCCTTTCATTGTCTAACTTAAGAATGAATGTTCTCCCTGTGTGTGTAAGACAGTTTCAAATACATCCTAAGATACGCAGACTTAACTTGATTGGAAACTCCAAATTAGCTCCTTATGTTTGATTTTAAATGTGCAAGTAAGCAATACCCATTATAATGCATTCCCTGTTGCTAAGATAAGGCCTCTAACAACACTCTAATTGAAATAGACATGTTCAAATAAATGAACAATAGATGAAACTGATTTACTGATTGAGCAGTTTTAGAGATATGACCAAAACAAACAGCATTAATTATCATCCTATGCATATGAACAGTCATTATTGTGCTCTACAGCTACTGTAAAACTTTGACATTTTTTTAACCTTATGAAATTATTCTTATAAAATTAGTGTGTATCAGCCTGTTTGCCATTTGAACAAAATACCCATAGAGCTTTTTTGCTGGATTTGGTTTCCTGTCCCATGATGTCATTTTGCAGATCATCGTTTCCATGGTATTGTGTAACAATGTTCTAACCTTCACCACACCCTCCCGTACTTTTTCCTTCCATACTTCATAATAATGTTAGTATTCTACTATGCCATCCTGACTAAACACTTAATAGTATAAAACATCTACAATTCATCATTCATCATAATGGGTTGTGGCTGTGAGTGTGTGTTGTATCTAATTGTTCCCTTTTTCCTTCTGGTATGGTTTCTATGTATTGTAACTGAAGCCTTGGAGCTAGAGTTGCAAGATGCAGTTTGGGAGATATCTCTGGGAGTGTTAGCAATTGGCCTTTTAACTGCATCATACCTGTGGTTACTTTGTGAAAAGAAGGTTGCTAATGCTGACTTTGACGATTTATCAGAAAGTGATGCATTTCACAATCACAAGAAAAGATATTCTAATTGGAAAAAGGTAATGAAAATTAGGTCATTGTTTATAAGCCATTCCCTGTTTCAGTTTACTTTAAGTGCCATTTTAATTGAGCAGACATACCTTCACTTTCACTTGGTTTAGTTATCATAGCAACTACACTTCCCATATATTTCATAGTCATTAATATTCAAGTAATTTATTGATTTGATTTGAAATAAAATTTGAATTAATTTATTTGATTAAATTTGTTGTACCAGTTGTAATAATGAAATATAATTTTACCTCATAATATCACTGGTCAAAATATAAAAAATCTTGTGTCATTTAAAACTTACCATATGTTCTAAAAATTTGCATGTCTTTTGCATATTCTGTTGTTTTGGTAAACCAGGCTGTATAATTGAAACAAGAAATTTCTATATCAGTCTAATTTAAATGTTCAGGCTACCTTACTGAATAGTCAGAGAATTACATCAATTTGATATCATTATTAGAAATTAAAATAAATTTGTGCTGAAATTTTCTTTAAAATTTTAATTATTTACTAAATCTCAATTGCTTCACTAACTGGAATGTGTCTGCAACCAAATGGCCAAGGAAAGACAAAGGTCATATCAGGCACTGCATCAAGAAAAATGTTTAGAAGAAATTCAGCAATGGTGAATGTATAAAATGAAACAGAACATATTCTTTTCCTGCATTGAATTCTCTTACAAAGAGGAAATGAATACAAATGTGCAGTGTTTTTCTATAGTTGGAAATGAAAAAATATTATGATCTATGGCTGACCAATTAACCTATATAGTTCATCAATAGTTTAATACATTTTTGTTACCAAATGTTGAATGTTGGTCGGATATGCAATTTAAGAATTTCACTGTCCTCTCCTCAAATGACAAAACTACTGCTACTACTACTACTAAATATTGAATTACATGCAATAAATTTTCTGACACATTATTAAATATATAATTACATTTTGCAACTTTGACAAAAAATGTTTAAATAGAACAGGTGATCCACCCATCCATTATCCAACCCACTATATCCTAATACAATGTCACGGGGGTCTGCTGGAGCCAATCCCAGCCAACACAGGGCGCAAGGCAGGAACGAACCCACTGCAGGGCACACACACACACACACACCCACACACCAAGCACACACTTGGGACAATTTAGGATTGCCAGTGCAAGAACAGGTGATAAGCAGCACAAATTGAAGCCCATGATTTTACATTTGACTGCATGTGTATAGTAAATGTATAATTAATTTTTTTAGACCTGAACTTCAGAAATATTAACTTCGATGAACTCCCAGATTACCATTTAGATGCAACTCCACCATTGCAATTGGCTGCAGGACAGTACCTCCACCTTCATAATATGAACCAAAACACCTGAGAAAGGTTACATAAATAGCTTTGAAATTTCTGAGTTTTGATTTTTTATAATAACCACATGCAAAATGTTACGCTACTTTTGTTACCGTCTGTATGTGCTATTGAGAAACAGAATATTACAGTTTATTTCAAGAATGCTATTTCGTAAGATGGATAATTTAAAATAATATAATTATTTGCATACTATTTTAAGGTGTACAAATAAAAAAAAGGTAGAAATTAGAATTTCAATTTAATGAAGACAAGGAATGGGTTAACTGCTTAGGTCATTAGTATTACAAAATAACGTTTTGTTATATGCATATCCACTGTATAGAATGTGCACTTTATTTGTAAGCATAATGCTTTATTATATGAATAATTTAAATGTAACTAGTTAAGAAATAATGTAAAAAATCTAATAATTGCATTGAAGGTTTTTGTTATAATTTTCTTATAATATATGTACTGTATTATTTAATTAGGATTTCTGAAAGTAAAATTTTCAAATTAGTCAAAATTTTCAAAAAGTTACAACTTTTCTTGTCTTTTTTCAGGTCAACAAACAAGAGTTTTTGAAGAAACATCCATTGCATCAAAAAAGCAGTCAGTATTTGATTTGAAGCCTTTAGTAGCCTGTTTGGGATTGTAGCAAATGCTTGTAATCTGGGTACAACTGTTGAAACAAGGTTTTGAGTGGGCCCCAGGAAGATCACTTCTAAAATACCTGTATACTATTATTGCTCTGATTTTAGTGATTTTATTGTTTATACTGGCAGATTCACAACTGTCATAGTATATGTTACTTAATTTTGCTTTTACTCTTGAGGAGAACAAATCCATGTTATATGTGCATAGCACGGTTTATATCTGTATGCTCCCTAGTAAGTACACAGTAGATTGTCCTCATTTACGGTGATCCATGCACTTAGTATATTATGGATAGTGGGGTGGGTGATATTCCCAAGTCAGATATGTCTAAAAGCATAAGATTGTAGTTAAACTTTGGACTAAAATAGACAACAGAATTTAATGCTGTATTTTATGTGACCATGTTTTTCATGACTTTTAATCTGTTTTTCTGAATCTATTGCAATTATGTTAACTTCTGCATTTCTGTTCAATGTAGTTCATGATTTCAAATTTGCAAGAAGAAAAAATAATAAGAAAAGGAAAAGGTAAGTACAGTACATTTTTAAAAACGATTCACTCTGAGGTGTTTCTTTTTATTTAAAACTGCTTATTTTGTCTAGTCACTTTTTCACACTAAAAGCACCAATTACCATGTTAATGGCTGTTGTGTTTTTTTAATTTTTAATTATTTTATCAGTATGCATGTCATGCTCTTGCCCTTTCTAGATTTCTCCTAAATAGCTGCACTACAAATGCTCATTAAATTGTTTTCAACTAGCAGTATTATTGAATGGTCTCCAGGCTACAAAAAGGACATAGCAACGCTAGAAAAGGTCCAGAGAAGAGCGACTAGGCTGATTCCAGGGCTACAGGGGTTGAATTATGAGGAAAGATTAAAAGAGCTGAGCCTTTACAGTTTAAGCAAAAGAAGATTAAGAGGTGACATGATTGAAGTGTTTAAAATTATGAAGGGAATTAGTACAGTGGACCGAGACTTGTATTTTAAAATTAGTTCATCAAGAACACGGGGACACAGTTGGAAACTTGTTAAGGGTAAATTTCTCACAAACATTAGGAAGTTTTTCTTTGCACAAAGAACGATAGACACTTGGAATAAGCTACCAAGTAGTGTGGTAGACAGTAAGACGTTAGGGACTTTCAAAACTGGAATTAACATTTTCTTGGAGGAAACAAGTGGATAGGACTGGCAAGCTTTGTTGGGCTGAACGGCCTGTTCTCGTCTAGAGTGTTCTAATGTTCTAATGAATACTGGTGTAAATCTCTGCTTTTCTTCTGCAGCTCACACATGACCACAGTTGCATATCACTTTCACCTCATACTCTCTTCTTCTGTAGCTATTGACATTTTTGAATATTGTGTTGCTGTCCATGTGTGAATTGCTACAGACAACTAGTCAATAATCACTGTAAATATGGAATTCCTTCAATAACTTGCATTGTTTTACTATGTATGATTATGAAGAATATAGACAAATCTGAAAAAAAATTGTCAGCACTTCAGTTATTTCAATTAGTTAAAAAAATATTTACAATGCCATGGAATGTGTGAGTATGGCAAAACATTTTAAACTGTTTACACAGAATATGAAACTGCGTGCCAAAAAATGAAACTGTCAATATCTTGTATTAGTCTATAGTTTTTGAAGGTAAAGAGAATGAAAGATGTAGGTGAATGTTATGTAAGTTTAGTCAGTATTATAAAGTAACCCTGTAATTATTTCGGTGTACCATTTAACGACATGTTTCAGCAGCAGTTTCCAGACAACACAAAAAATACTTAACATATTACAAAAAAATGTAGCTGGACATTCATGCAATTGGTAAATTTTTCTTGTACATGCCTGATAAAAGCTCACAGATTTACAATGAACTATTTAAATATCAAAAATATAAAAAATGTGCAATGTTTTAAATAATAATATTTGGTCAATTTTTAGGAAGACATCTGTCTTACAGAACTCTGAACCTACAATCAAACAGTTAACTTACAAGAAGAAAATGGACAAACCGTCTCCTGTAAATCAACTGAATATAGCTTCAGAGAAGGTGACAGGCTGGGGGTATAAGGAGCAAGTTCACATTCCATGTTTTCTTGGCTCCCAAACTGAAGCATGTGCAGCTCTAGTGATGAATTTTTTAGTCAAATTATTACTAGACCAAGAAAATCACAGAATGCACCAATCCCTTTCACCATCCTATTTTGCAACATCAAGAAGTTATTTTCCAGACAATCAGCATCAGAAGTCAGCCTTACAGCTAAATCAAAAATTTCCTATGCAGCAAACTGCCTGCTCTTCCATTCCTTATTCTTATGAAACCTTTGATTCCCTTGGACATTTCTCTTCCATGTCCTCAGTCTCTCCAGCTTCTTCTCTTTTAATGTCCCAAACTCCTTATCATTCACAACATCTTCCTCCTTCATCTCCAGTATCTCCATATGCTTTTCAAACTCATCATTATTCTCCTGAAGTTAATCCTGAACAGCCTACAAAAAACTTCTGTTGCTTCACATCTCCAGTATAATTCTCATATTTCTTCATTCATTCAGTTTGCATTCTGAGTATCATCTACGTGCTTATTTTCTTCCAGTATGACACACTAACATACTTACTCACTGTGAATGTAAGCACCTTTCTAACAGTCTATTAGTGCTTCCCACATTTTAGATTGTTTCTAATTTCACTTATCATTCAAACTGTCTTACATCTTTTAATTCTTCCTCCTTTCAATAAAACCTACCATCATAAATGTTTCCATTTTTCCTACCCTTTTCTGAATTACTATCAATTTACAGTACCTTATATTTCATATATTACAGTCATTCTACTTTTTTATCCTTTTTCAGAAAGTCTCTTAGAATTTCACTGTAATTTGTAAATGTGACAGTACCCTTTCTCCCTATGAACCTATGTATCCAAATGCATCCCATGCATGAAAGGGTGTACTATCATAATGTGTTTATATTTACGTGCATGAGTTGTCTTAGTTTTAAGATGTTTTCATTGCTAAATCAATGTTTTTTAGATTTGCATTTATTAAGAGTATATTAAGAATATATTATTAAGAGTATATATATATATATATATATAGCATAGTTCCTTACATTCTGTTAATACTATTTATATATGTAAAAATGTTTTATTGACAGATTGTTTAGATTTTCTAAGAAGAATTTGTTTGGCACTTGTGTACATAACCTCTGCTCTATGGCCTGAAGAAAAAAAATACTTTTATTTGTCTGTCCAAACAAATTATGACAATAAACTGTTTATAAATTTAATAATCATATACACTGTCTCAAGAAAAATATAATAAAATACATTTCTAAAAAATGAACTTATTATGAGTTTATCTCACATCTTTAGCACATCTCTCAAACTGCCAGTTTAATTGTAACAGTTTGAATTTGTTAATGAGCAGTTTCTTGTTTTTTTATATATACTGTATATTTTGTTAATTCCCAAGGGGAAATTGTCTTTTTGCATGACCATTGGGAATTGGAGCACAGGGTCAGCCATTGTTCAACGCCCCTGGAGCAATTTTCATTTTATGTTTCTGCATGAGGTCCTGAATCCTGTTTTTCTAATTGTCTTTATGAAAACTCTTTCAATAGGCATGTCTTTGAGTTCAGATTCAGTAAAGCTGAAGCAACTTAGTTTAAGTGTCATGTAGATTGGAGAATTAGCCCCAGTCACATTATATTCAGGAAGATAAATGTTGATATACACAGAGTGTCACACCATTTTGAATTGATGAAACCGAAGAGCTGAAATATGAGGTGTGTTCACTATGTTGGACTTTCACATAAAGATAACTTCCTGAAAATGTACTCGTACATATACAGGTCCTTATGCAATCATAAAAACATCAGTCTGGAGAAATACTTGCCTTACTAGTGCAGTTCGGGATGCATTGTTCATTTTGTGTGTTGTTTGACACTGTTGCTTCAAAATTCTTTTTCCCAGCCCTTTTTTGATCCCTCCGTATTAACATATGGAGAGGGGTAACATAAAATGTGTAAAGTATGATTTGCATATAAAAGCTTCTTGAATGCTGGAAGAATCAGGGACCAGATGATTGGTCTTACATTCTAGCACATTATGATTGTGCCCTGAAGTTATTGTACCAATTTCATGAACAATTTTTTTTATAAGCCAGATGAGCATATTCGAAGCACACGTCTAAGGATAGGGTCTCAGCCGACAACTTATGTGAGTTCTGTCTAAAACATTTTTCTTAATATTTGCATTTATTATTATCACTGTAATAGTATATAGTGTCTATGGTGGGCTGGCACCCTGCCTGGGGTTTGTTTCCTGCCTTGCACCCTGTGTGGGCTGGGATTGGCTCCAGCAGACCCCTGTGACCCTGCAGTTAGGATGTAGCGGGTTGGATAATGGATGGATAGTATATAGTGTGTTTAATTATATACTGAGTATATTTATATAGTGTGTCTCAGCTAAACTGCATCCATCCCTGCAAGTAGTCCTACAACTGGCAGGGAAAGCTTGGCGGTTGGTGGCAGGATTGGCACTCCAGCCACCATTAAAAACTTCATGCAGCTCCGTTGTTTCATTGCTCGCTGCATGGCAGCACCCAACTCCCAATTCGAGGTGGCCCTTCCGGGTAGGCTCCTGGAACTTCTTTTCTCTCCATCTTGATAATCATCTTTCTTTGCTGTTGGAGCAGCTTTGTAAGCTTCACATTTCAGTGGCGGCACTCTCTGAGGTGTTCAAACCTAGGACTGGCCAGATCTCCGTAGGTGGGTACACCTTTAATAGTTCTGGTTGCTGTAATACCTGTCATACTCAGAGAGTAGCTGTTGCTGTGCAAGAACTTCACCTTCCAATGGTGTCCAATGTCACTCCTTTCAACAAGCGCATTATAAAACTCAGATTAAGGCACTCTCTGGGTGCCTTGTCTGTTTTCTCAGTGTGTTATTGTGATATTCCCCTATACTTACCCTTTACCTATTTTCTTCACGGATAATTGTACTCACAAGGTTCGTTACCAAGTTGGTCTACCGTCGCACCTAAAGATTAACACACACATACATAGATATACGCATACACACAGAACCTAGCCACAAAGGTACCATATGAAAGATGTATACACATTCACTTTATTCCCTAGCACTTTAACCTACACAAATACCATATGAATAACACGTGCACAGTCCTCTTTCCCTAGTACTCCAAGAGACATACTTATCATAGGCACAAACAACATATGATGAATTAGATATATCTCAGACCTAAATATTACTTTTGGTCTCTAAGAATATATTCGAACATAGAAAGACTCAACATCCTTGGCTATAGCCCATTTATCAACCAATAAATGTTTTATTTTAATGCACTGTTCATTATTGTACAGAGATCTTCATCCTCAGCTGAATACACCTTGCAGCTTGGATCATACTGTATGGCACTTCCTTGCTGCTCCAGGTGCGCAAAAAAAAAATTACCCTATTACTTCAGTCACTCTAGACATGAAGACAAAGTGTAGAAAGTTAAAAGCCTTGGTATTTATTAAAGAACAATAATACCAGTAGAGAAAAGCATAAAATAAAATGTGGACAGCAAAGCCTGCATATATTCTTTAGAAAAAGCTTACGAAAAGTTAAAGATGTCAAAGATGAATGTCCTAGGATGAATGTCCTATATGATTTAGCAATCGATATTCATGAAATGCTTTAGTTCGCAATCAGATGAAAATTGTCGCATGTTGCTGGCGCTCATCCAATGTTGCTCTCTTCTTGTTGTTTAGTCTGTCATATTTATTTTAAAATTCCATTGGCGTTTCATAACACATGATTGTTACATACTCCTGATTGTCTGGCTGTCAATATGATGGATGAATTTGCTAAGACTCTTTAATCTGTTTGAGTACATCTGTGTCCCAAACAATAAAGTTTTTGTTGTGTCCCAAGCTGTAAACTGGTTTGGCAATTCCAGTCCCTCAGCATCTCCTTCTGTTTGCAGGTTGTAAAGTAATCGGATATAGCTTGACGCATTGCATATCTTCCTTTCACAGGCTGTAAACCAATTTTAGCCCTAGGTGCAAAAGATGCAACTTTGCTTTCATTACTAGTACAATTCAGGAAAACAGGATGCACTGATGTAAAAATTGTTCATGCAAGTGCCCTATATTTAAATTCATCTTGCTTGGCTTGAGCAAAATACAATGGAAATATTGACACAAAATTGCAGATTTTGCTCACCCGAACACTCGGTGTATGCTTCAGCCATGGTGAATGATGCCTCAGTGATGGAGACATTTTATTCACAACTTTGTTTGGTGGTTGATGGGTGCCCACAAGGAGACATTCCTCTGGTCATGGTTGACTTTAATGCGACCACTGGCACTGACAGGGCTGGCTATGATGATTGTGTTGGTCCCCATCGGTCTGCCAACTGTGGTGAAAGTAGCTCCATGTTCCTTGGCTTTGCAAAAGGTCAGGGGCTGCGGGGTCCATTGCCCTGAGCCCCATCGTTGGTCAATCACATCCTTGTGGGCAGACGCTGGCGGCTCCTACAGAACTGTAGGGTCTGCAGAAATACCCAGTTTGTGAATTCTGACCACAGACTTGTTGTTGCTACGCTGAAATCGAATTTAGGTTCAGTATGCTACCACCAACTAGGTTGTACATGGCCAAACTCAAAGACCAGGCTGTTTCTAATGAGTTTGTACATAGTCTGTGTGAGGAAGCTGCAGATTTAGGTGCGACTGCTGATCCTAATGTGATGTGGGAGTCCATCCGTGATAAGACTTTGAAGGTTGCTGAGGGCTGTGTTGGTGTTGCCAGTGTTCCCAGAAGGAGGCATTTCATATTGCAGGGCACCCTGGATATTATTGAGAGGAGTCGCAGTGCATGGCTTGATGACAACTCTGGTCCATACCAGAAAATGAGAAGGATGGCTATGAGTGCTCTGAGGGCTATGTGGAATCTGTGAGCAAGTGACAAATCATCTCTGGTCTAATGACCCATGTCCTGCTTGCAGAGGAATCAAAGCATTACTCACATCTGAATCTGTTCCTCAGAGAGTCGAAGTCAGGGTGGGTGATGGAATGGTCCTTACGGATGACACTGTAGTTGTGGCCCACTCGGCTGGATACTCTGAGCAGCTGTTTAAATCTGATACTCTGGCTAGAATGTTGAACATCTCTGTGTCCACGGTTCTTGAGGCTGATCTTCCAATTAGTTGTAAACCACCCAATCTCCCTAAGATTGCACAGGTGGTGAACCAGCTGAAAGTAGAGAAGGCTGCAGGGATCTGTGGTATCTGGGGTGATATCTGGTCTTCAGGCTGGTGGTAAGGCTGTCCTTCTGGTATTGCAAACAATCTTTGCTTCCATTTCAGAGACGGGTGCCATCCCAACTGACTTGTCATCCCTATCTGGAAAGGGAAGGGTGATCATCTGGATTGTGCTAACTACTGTGGGATAACACTGCTCTCTGTGTCAGGTAAGTTCCTTGCTAAGGTCATTCTCAATAGAATCTGTAATCACTTGCTCACTTATCAGTGACCGGAGCACTTTGGTTTTATGCCTAAGAAGTCTACCATCGACCTTATCCTGGCACTGAGGTTTCTTGTGCAGTGCAAACACGAATATCTGCAGAGGTTCTTTGCAGCCTTTGTTGATTTTCATGAATAGTTCAACTCAGTTGATCGAGCTGCCCTATGGGACATCCAGTTGCTGGATATCATGGCCAGCTTGTACACTGGTACCGTGAGTGCTGTGCAGAGTGGAAGCAGAGCCTCTGCTTTTTTTCCAGTTTATTCTGGGGTTCGTCAGTAGTGTGTTCTTGCTCCTTCTCAATTCTGTGCTTGCATGGAATGGATGTTGGGCAGGATCGTGGGGTCAATGGCTGTGGGGTATCTGTTTGTGAAGAGAGATTCACTGATCTTGATTTGCTGATGATTCTGTGATCTTCACAGAGTCAATGGAGGCTCTGATCTGGGCTCTCAAGAGACTGAGCCAGGAGTCTGAGTGTCTGGGCTTGCAGTTGTCCTGGATAAAATCAAGATCCAGGCCTTTAATGACCTCTTGGGCACAGCCATCAGCAGTGTGTCTGTCTATGGAAAGAGTACCAACTTCGTTGAGAGGTTTACTTACCTCAGCAACGACATTCATGTTTCTGGTGACTCTTCCTATGAAGTCAGTATGCAGTTTGGGAGAGCATGGGGGGAGTCATGAGGTCACTAGAAAGGGATGTGTGGCGCTCCCAGTTTCTCTGCAAAAGAAGGAAGGTCCAAGTTTTTAGAGTCCTGCTGCTTCCTGTTTTGCTATATGGTTGCGAGACATGGATGTTATCCAGTGACCTGGACTCTATCGAATTGTGCCAAATGAGTGGTTCTCATGGAGTCCCAAATGAGGCGCATTACTAACGTGACCATTTATTTTTTTCCTCAAAATGGGACATCTAATTTTTAGGTAATAGTATGTGTATTCAAGAAAGCGCATATTTCTTCATAGTTTTTATTTATTAATGAAAAGAACAGGAATGAACATGTGAAAATAAATAATTTATGTCATCTTATATTTTTCTGAAGAACAAGTATATTTGGTGCTGATTTCAAATAAGAATTAAATTCTTGGCAGGATTTCTTAAAATTTACTTTGGTAATTAACATTGTTTTAAGATCTGCGACTTGCAACTGTGTTTTTTTCCTCGTCCACAACTTATTCATAAGAGAAAAGACCCTTTCTATGGATGCATTAGTGCCAGGCAGACATAAAATATATTCAATAATTATACGTAAGTTCATATGATTCAAATTATTGGTGTGAAAGTGTTTGAACAATTCCACCCAACGACTTTCGGTTGAAACATTCCCAGTGTTCCATTCTGTCACTTTTTGCGGTGTAATGTAGTTAGAAATAAGTGAATACTCATCAAATACTTCTGTATCTTGGTTACAATTAATAAATCCCTTTTCAATCAATACATCCATTACACTTTGAATTTCTTCCCACGTAGGTATGTTGGTTAAATTCGCCCATTCAAATATTTCTAATTTTTCATATAACAAAGTCCACTGCTCCAAATATTTTTTGCTTATTTTATAGAACTCAGCAGCTGTAGTTTTCATATATTCTTCGTCAACACCACTGCAGCCATTTTCTTGCAATTTTGCCATTAAATTACGGATGGAGTGGGGAAGAAACAGAGTACTTTGTTTCAAGGCCAAATTGTCTTTAAGTTGAATTATTTCCATCATGGCTTCAATTGCAGAAATACTCTGACCCTCGATCTTTAACACAGCTTGATGGAACGTTGCTGACTGTGCATGCATATAAAAAAGCCTTAATTCAGAGTTAGGGTTTTCAAAAAAGGTTCTCAATATGTTTGGACATTTATCGATACTTAAAAAGTAGTTTTTTAATGGCTTTTACAGTTTCAAAACTCTTTCAATAGCTGGCATAAGCACAAGCCACCTAGTTTTACTATAGCCTAGCAATTTCTGATACTCTGTGTCAAATTCATTACAAAATTCTTTCAGAGCTTCCACGTGAACACTATACATATAAAAATATGAATATATTTTCACAATAACGCATTCAAAGTCTACAGGTAGACAATCTTTCAATCACGTTGTGAATTATGTGAGCTCCACATCCGATTCCTATCAATGTTCTTCCGAGAGATAAACTTATAAACTTAGTTTTGCATAAACTTTGTTGACACTTTGTCTTTTCAATCCGCCAAAATTGCAGTTAGTATTATCTCCACAAAATGCCACGATTTTTGAAGTCAAATTATTTTCTGTCAATACTTTCATTAGATAATTGACAATAACATCTGATGTTTCGTCTGGTTGGTCTTGAAATTCTAAAAGTTTGACTTGTGTGCCTTTGTATGGTAAAAATAAGCGAACTAAAACAGGGAATATTTTCTTGGACCCGTGGTTTGAAGCATCAGTTAATATAGTAACACAGTTGCATTCACTGAGGCGATCTTTTAATTCACCTATTAATATTGGTGCTAACACATTTACAACAATAGCTTCTGTTTTTGTACGAGCACATCTAAATTTCTGTTCAAAACATGTTTGAATTAACTTAGAAGCACAATCGTTTAAGCGAAAACTGTGGTTCTCTTGCACCGTATGATAAGCCCAGGCGCATTCCGTTGCAGCAACTTCCAGATCTTTCGAAGTTGGTGAATTCCTTTTCTTAAAAAAATTAAACATCGAAGAACTTGAGGCGGCAGCAATATCGGAATTTTTATGTTTTTCTGATCTTAAATGTTGCTCAATATCGCTGGCACCTCCATGGGCTACGGTAAATTCTCTACGACACTTTTCACATCTGACATCCGATGTAGTACTTCTTTGCTTTATAAACGGGTACTTAGTTAGTAAGTTAACATTAAAAGTGCACTTGCGTTTAGGCATTGTTAAAATGAAGGGTTCACGTACAAGAAATTTAAATTGACTATAATAACACACGTCAATAAAAAAACAATGATCAATCGTCAAGAAAGATGTGCAAGCTGTCTACATGTACTTGCAACTGAGGAGTGAACTAGCTAGCAGGCTTCTGACCGGCTTGCATGTTTGTGAGGCGTATTATTACGCATGCCGTCATCGTCGCGCTACTAGCCGTGCCTTTTTTTGCAATTGTTGCAATGGTGGGTTGCTCTCTTTCTTAAAACGGGATATTTCAGCGTCCCAGAGTTGTGCTTGGGGACAACGGGATAGGCTACCTAAAAACGGGATGGTCCCGTTCAAAACGGGATGTATGGTCACGTTACGCATTACCAGCATTGAGAGGGAGCATCAGTTATGGCACTACAGCCATGTGGTGCAATTCCCCGAGGGTGATCCAGCTCACAGGATCCTCATTGTTGAGGACCCGAACGGATGGACAGATAAATGGTCATTTGTGGAGGGTGGGACTGGACTACATGTCTACCTGAAGGATTGCCAATCAGGATCCTGAGCTGTTTTGTCGTGTGGTGGGTGCCGCAACGTGCCGTTACAGTGCATGCTCCCCACCCTGACCTTATTGTTATAGTTGTTATGTTCACTGGTTGAAGTGGAAAGAAGAGTGGATGATACTCCCTGTTATTATTTTTCATCCTCATCCAACATATATAATGTTTCGACTTGAAATGCTGATATTACAAATATTGTATTAAGGGAGTTCTAGGGAGTTGGGGCAGATTGGCCCTTTAGGTGTGTTGCACTGTTAATGTGGTGAAGTGTAAAAACCGGTACATATACTGTACATTATCTGCCGGTTCTCTAAAGGGCAGAGTGGTGAAGCTAGTACCAGCCCACTTCAAGCAATGGTTATATTAATGATTTCATTGCATCATCATTTTGATTGTGTCTTCTTCAATAAATGGCCACAGTATATATGTAGATTTTATAGGCTCCACCTTGTTGTTGTTATTTATAACAACTGTTGCTGGGCACATGGGTGTAACGCATGACGTCAGATGGATATGATGCATGGTTTTATTACACAACCACTGCAAAAGATTGTAGTACATGCTATTTCTCATCTGAAATACAACAGAAAATGAAATATTTAGGTGAGACAGAGAATGTATAAGAGGTGGTGTGTTTATGTTTTTATTACTTACTTCAGTAAAAGTTTTGATTTTGTTTTGGCTTTGAATTTTGGGATTTAATGTCAAGAGATGTCAAGAAATCCCTGTCTGGTAGTTGAATGTTCATTGGTTTCTTTCTCAAAAAGTCTTCCTAACTGAATATTTTAAATACAAAGCTACCAAAAAAGATCTTTCTAGAAATATAACAATGCCACAATGGGAGAAGCTGCACAGTGCCAATTTAAATTGTTGCAGTGTAATGATACATTATGTTATATGATTTCAAAAAAATCTCACTAAAACAAGCCTAATATTGAAAGATGACTGGTAAACATTTGGAGCATTTGCCAAACCAATCAATTGCTATTTGTAATGGCCATTAGTGATGCTGAATGTAATTTTCTATTAATCTCCCTTCCTAATGCAAATTAGACTATACTTTTTAACACTAGCTTTGCAACAATTTTGAGCCAGTAACATGTTTTAACAATTAGGAGATTATTGGAAGAAGTTTTTGACAGTGATCATTTTAGGTTCATGACAATCAATATATGACTTGTATTTGTAATGGTGAAGATTCATTAAAAACATTTTCTCCTTGGACACATTTTTACTGAGCTTTTTTTGTGGTTTATTCCTGGGTTGCGGTACCAAGGAACATTTTTGGTTGGTTAATTCTTTTATGGCTGTTGATTTAGAGACATTTATCTTTTGTTTAAGGTCTTATTTTTAAAGGTCCAGAATGCCATTTTGTTTTTGCTGTGCATGCTGACAAGATGCTACTCCCATTTGTCTCTGGTGTGGCCTTGGAGGGCTCAACCTTTGATGTTGTTAAAGTGACATTGTTTAAAGGCTGGCACTGGCAGCCATGTTTGGATCGTTACCACATAGTGGGGGGTTCATTTTTGTATGTATGTCCTGTTTGGTGATTGTTAAATGTTAGTAACAACACCGGTTGCTAAGATTCCTGGTTTGTAAATATTGGATTTGTGTCTTTAAACAGGTTTACATGTATGTGGAGGGGCTTGTGAGATTTGTAGTTTGTAGTTGTAGGCACTGTACACATAAAACCAGAAGAGAAAGATGTGGTGGGACCTTTTGACTTTTCTATTATCAACCAACTTCATCATCATCAGCACCTAAAATCCTTTATGAACTGAACATCCATGCCAGAGGAGGATTTTGCATGGCAATTGATTACAGGGATGGCGACAGGTACTTTTTCTCCAAATCCTGTGTACAGCTCTTTGTGAAGAGATATGCCTTAGAAGATCATTCAACTTCTGGTTGTAGGACTGTGTACTTTATCCCTGTTTCCGGGACGCAGTTTAACAAAGGGGGATTATTCAACCACATCTTTTCTTCTGTTAACCATTGTTTGCACTTCAGGATCCACACTCCTCACTTACTGTAAACACTTTTCCAGGACTGTAAATATCATTGGGGGGGGTTTGTTTGTGGCATTTTTTTGTATTTTTGTCTTTTATTTCTGTGTTTGTAAATAGTTATAATAGTGAATAGTTAATATATTTATTTGTTGCTGAATATATTTAATCTATTTGGACATTTTACTGGTGTGTGTTGTTAATATAGGTGTTGACCTGGTTCCATGCATCACTCCTTTTAAAAGTGTAGCGGCTTCATCACTATTCAAATCTGTTGGCAACTTCAGTGCCCTCCCAGAAGTCAGGGTTTGCTATGTATTTTATCAATAACCTTGTGAAAGAAAGAATGTACAGTACAGGCCAAAAGTTTGGACACACCTCCTCATTCAATGTGTTTTCTTTATTTTCATGACTGAAGGTATCAAAACTATGAATGAACACATGTGGAGTTATGTACTTAACAAAAAAAAGGTGAAATAACTGAAAACATGTTTTATATTCTAGTTTCTTCAAAATAGCCACCCTTTGTTCTGATTACTGCTTTGCACACTCTTGGCATTCTCTCGATGAGCTTCAACAGGTAGTCACCTGAAATGGTTTTCACTTCACAGGTGTGCCTTATCAGGGTTATTTAATGTAATTTCTTGCTTTATCAATGGGGTTGGGACCAGCAGTTGTGTTGTGCAGAAGTCAGGTTAGTTGGACGATCATTTATTTTTCAACAGGACAATGACCCCAAACACACCTCCAGGCTGTGTAAGGGCTATTTGACCAAGAAGGAGAGTGATGGAGTGCTGTAAATGGTCATGAAAATAAAGAAAACACATTGAATGAGGAGGTGTGTCCAAACTTTTGGCCTGTACTGTATGTGTATTTTTTCAGTTTAGCTTTCATTTTTGAACTCCTATCTCTTAAGAGTTACAATGTGAATTACATTCTGGCTTTGATGCTTGCTTTATTTGTGACTTTTGGTTCCAATGCTTACTGGTTGTTGACTAGGAATTTGGCCTTTCCCTATTCTAATCCTTTAATCCTTTCTCAGGTCTGCTTTAGTTCAGAAGAATAGTATTTGTTTTGTGTTTTACTATTATTTTGTTATTGAATTATTGTTTTTCATGTTTTTATTTTATTTCTTTTGTATTTGTTTATCATTTATTAGTATTTGTGTTCAATATCTTTAAATGCACGTCGTTTCTTGTGTTTTATGGGAAGAACCCCAGGAGTTGGGGCTACCCTGACATCACTGCTACTGTGTTCTCCCTCTGTCTTTATATTGAGGTCAAGAAGAAGGATACAACAGTGGTTAATTGATTTGTAGAAGATTTAAAAGTATTGCTTTTACTTTGTTATATCTGGTTATTGGATTTTTTGCTGGTTTTCTAGATTTCTGCTCATTGGATTGCATATTGGAACTTGTTCATGTTTGGATTGCCTTTAAGATAAATCATTTTTTGTCTTTTTGTTATATTTTTGCTGTTTTCCAGTTTTTTGTTAGTAATTCCTCAATTTGTAAAGGTTCCTGTTTGGATTATCTCCGCAAGCCAGAGTTTTATTGTTTTCTTTCCCTTTAAAAACATTTTTCAACTTTCATTGCATTTTGAACTTTCAAAGTCAGCTACCCACACTTAGGTTCTGCATAAAAGCCTGCAGATAGTAGTTGAGAACTAAGGGCAGGCTGGTGAGGCTCCTTGTCGTTTTTTAGGACTTTTACGAATCGTTTGTTATAGTTTTGCAGGTGTTATGTATTTTATTGTATTTGATTTTTGCATATGTTCTGTGTACTATTCATTTTATACTGCATGTATCTCTGCTTTTCCTGCTATGTTCCATGTGTTTTGTGGGTGTTTCCCTAATGTGTAGGGTCATCTGCCTGTTACTATCATGGGGCTTCCCTCTGCCCTATAAAGACTGAAAAAATATGAAACCTTTGCAGTTGATTCTGTCACAAACCTGGGAGTACTTCACCATAAAATTTAATTTCCGGCGCCGCATCCGAGTGGCAGCCTTTTCCAGCAGCTCCGTATATGACTTTATCTTTTTACCTTTTTATCTCTATTTTTCTCTATTTCACTGATCACTTCTACCACTTTCTTTTATGTGGAATTGCTCCCTGGACACTTTTTACTATTTTTACCACTTGACATGGATTTTTACACTCCGAGAATCGCCTATTCAAGTAGTCAGCTTAAAGCACTGAGAAGAAATGCTCATGCCGGTGTGGTTCCTTATTTACCTGACGAGGTAAGAAGACGATATCGGGGCAGCGAGCCGGCGCAAAGATAAAAGATAAGATTAAATCGAGACAACTTGAGAGAAAATGGTGTTATAAACCGTCGGTGCCTTCTGGGATCCAGGGAAATGTGAACTCACTACCAAATAAGATCGACGAACTGGCTGTGCTGGTGAAAAATATCAGAACCTACAGAGAATGCAGCTTGCTGTGTTTTAGTGAAACGTGGCTAACAACTACCATCCCAGATGCTAACGTGGAGCTACCCGGGTTTAGCACAGTTAGAGTGGACAGAGACGCAAGTACCTGCGGGAAGAAGAAAGGAGGAGGACTCGCTCTCTATGTCAATACAAAGTGGTGCAACTCAGGACATGTAAACGTTAAAATCTCCAATAGCTGCAGGGACATCGAACTGTTGGCCGTAAGTCTGCGTCCCTATTACTTGCCCAGAGAGTTTGGACACGTGATTGTTGTTATTGTTTACATCCCCCCTCAAGCGAACGCGGAGATAGCGAGTGACGTCATCCATTCCGCAGTTGCTAAGTTACAAACGCAGCACCCTGAGGCACTTGTGCTAATCGCTGGAGACTTTAACCATGTAACGCTGGACAAAACATTACCTGCCTTCTCCCAGTATGTGGATTGTAACACCTGGGGAAATAGGACTATTGACCTACTGTATGCAAACGTTAAAGACGCATACAGCGCCACCCCGCTGTATGCGTCTTTAAAAAAGCAGATCATAACCTGGTTCTGCTTCAGCCTCAATACAAAGCAAGAGTGAGGGCGCTACGTACAACCACACGCTCATTCAGGAAGTGGTCCCCTGAGGCAGAGCAGGCTCTGAGAGACTGCTTTGGAACTACAGAATGGGATATATTCCTGGGGTCACATAGTGAGAACATTGAAGAGGCTGTTGAATGCACAACTGATTACATCAACTTCTGTATGGACATTGTAGTTCCAGTAAGAACAGTACGCTGTTATGCTAACAACAAGCCATGGGTTACAAGTGACATCAAGGGCCTTTTGAACCAGAAGAAAAGGGCTTTTAAAGGTGGTGATCAGCATGAGCTCAAGCGCGTGCAGAAGGAACTCCGAGTCCAACTCAGGGCGGCGAAAGAGCAGTACAGGAGAAAGCTGGAGCAGAAGTTGCAGAACAACAGCATGAAGGAAGTGTGGGATAGGATGAAGATTATCACTGGCTGCAGCTCGAAGCGGGGTGCCGCCATCGATACAGACGTGGAGAGAGCAAACCAAATGAACAACTTCTTTAATAGGTTTGATCACCCTAACCCACTCTCACCTCGGAGTACTGCATCCTCCAACCATCCTTCTGCTGATACCAGCATAGGTGAGACATCCCCACCCACAATTACAGCAGCACATGTGAGCAGAGAGCTGAAAAGACTTCGTGCCAGCAAAGCAGTGGGTCCAGATGGTGTATCGCCACGACTGCTGAAGGCCTGTGTGTTGGAACTGGGGAGTCCTCTACAGCACATCTTCAACCTGAGCCTGGAACAGGGGAGAGTCCCAAGGCTTTGGAAAATGTCTTGTATCACCCCTGTCCCAAAGGTATCACGTCCTAGTGAGCTGAATGACTTCTGGCCTGTTGCTGTGACGTCACATCTGATGAAGACCATGGAGCGGCTGCTGCTTCACCACCTGAGGCCACAGGACCGCCACGCCCTCGACCCTCTGCAGTTCGCATACCAGGAGAAGGTGGGAGCGGAGGATGCCATCATCTATATGCTACACCGATCCCTCTCCCACTTGGACAGAGGCAGTGGTGCTGTAAGAATTATGTTTTTGGACTTCTCTAGCGCCTTCAACACCATCCAGCCTCTGCTCCTTAGGGACAAGCTGACTGAGATGGGAGTAGACTCACACCTGGTGGCATGGATTGTGGACTATCTTACAGACAGACCTCAATATGTGCGTCTTGGGAACTGCAGGTCTGACATTGTGTTCAGCAATACAGGGGCGCCGCAGGGGACTGTACTTTCTCCGGTCCTGTTCAATCTATATACATCAGACTTCCAATATGACTCAGAGTCCTGTCACGTGCAAAAGTTCGCTGATGACACTGCTATTGTGGGCTGCATCAGGAGTGGGCAGGAGGAGGAGTACAGGAAGCTAATCAAAGACTTTGTTAAATGGTGCGACTCAAACCACTTACATCTTAACACCAGCAAAACCAAGGAGCTAGTGGTGGATTTTAGGAGGCCCAGGCCTCTCTTGGACCCTGTGATCATCAGAGGTGACTGTGTGCAGAGGGCGCAGACCTATAAATATCTGGTAGTGCAGCTGGATGACAAATTGGACTGGACTGCCAATACTGATGCTCTGTGTAAGAAAGGTCAGAGCATACTATACTTTCTGAGAAGGTTGGCATCCTTCAACATCTGCAGTAAGATGCTGCAGATGTTCTACCAGATGGTTGTGGCGAGTGCCCTCTTCTACGCGGTGGTGTGCTGGGGTGACAGCATAAAGATGAAATACCCCTCACGCCTGGACAAACTTGTTAAGAAGGCAGGCTCTATTGTAGGAGTAAAGTTGGACAGTTTAACATCTGTGGCAGAGCGACGGACATTAAGCAAACTCCTGTCAATCATGAATAATCCACTGCATCCACTGAACAGTGTCATATCCAGGCAGAGAAGTAGCTTCAGTGACAGACTTTTGTCACTGTCCTGCTCCACTGACAGACTGAGGAGATCGTTCCTCCCCCACACTATGTGACTCTTCAATTCCACCCGGGGGAGTAAATGCTAACATTACTAAAAGTTATTGTCTGCCTTTTTTTTCCATTTTCATTACTATTTAATTTAATATTGTTTCTTTGTATCAGTATACTGCTGCTGGATTATGTGAATTTCCCCTTGGGATTAATAAACTATCTATCTATCTATCTATCTATCTATCTATCTATCTATCTATCTA
>JANRMT010062837.1:36962117-36975786 GCA_026402145.1 Polypterus bichir lapradei | reverse complement strand
ATCTATCTATCTATCTATCTATCTATCTATCTATCTATCTATCTATCCATCCATCCATCCATCCATCCATCCATCCATCCAAAATCCTGAAAAAGCCCTGACAAGTGGAAGGATCCATTAGTCTTCAGCTTCTGTACATAAAGGACAGACAAAGATTCTATTTTTTTTTAATATTTAATGCACAAAAATGTTCTTCTTAACAAAAGCTCCAGAAAACACAAAAGGCACAGCAGGAGTTACCTAAAGTAGGCAAACCCCAAGTAAACAAAATTCAAATAAACAATCCAGTAAAGAGGTCAAAAACAGAGCAAAATGGTAAAATAAAATCCAAGGAATCAAGAATAAACAACAATCACAGGAGAGCTCACAAAAACCTCCAACTGCATTCAAATGAATCACAAGCCACTCACTCATACATTTTAGGAGCGTTGCTCACAGATTTGTATGGCAAGCCAAATTAACATTTAGAGATATCTGAAATTGAATTACAGATATCTAACAATACATCTATTTCAAGATATCTAAAAAGCATTTTATGATATCTCAAATAGATTTCATGATATCTTGAAATGATATGCTGTACAATTTGAGATATCTTAAAATAAGTCCTGTGCATTTCAATATATCTCAAATACATTTTGAGATACAGTATCTCGAAATCACTTTCTGTAAAATTTCCTATTCTTTCAATGGGACTTCCTGTCTGTTTTAAGATATCTGAAAATGTATTCGAGATATCTTAAAATGCTCAGGAAGTTATGTTGAGATATCTGAAAATGCATTCAGATATCTCAAAATGAATTTGAGATACTGTATCTTAAAATGATTGGGAAATTATTTTAGGATATCTCGAAATATAATTAAGATTAGAATTAAGATCTTTAAAAGCATTTAAGATAACTTAAAATTAACTGTTGAGATATCTTAAATATATTTTTAGATATGTAAAATTAATTTCATGATATGGGTCTCTGCTCCATTTCAGATATCTTACAATATATTTCTAGATATCTCAGATATCTCAAGTTGTATTTCAAGATATCTAAAATACATTTTAAGATATCTTTAAAAAGACACTAAATTTTTTTAAGATATCTCAAAAGCATTTTCAGATATCTACAATACAATTTAAGATATTTGAAATACATTTCCAGATATCGCAAAACAGCTTCCTGTCCATTTTCAGATATCCCAAATACATTTTTAGATAATCTCAAAATCACTTCCTGCTCATTTAAAGATATCTCAAATACATTTTAAGATATCTTATAATAAACAGGATATCTTGAAATGCATTTGAGATACCTTAAAATGCATGACAGCTTAATTTAAGATATCTGAAAATTCATTTGACGATATCACCTAAATTCCCCTGGTGCTGTGCTGACTTGAGTTAATGATATTGAAGCCAGTGCTTTCTAAATGAGTATGTAGTGAAACCAATGATACATGAAAGGATTTGCATGTAGAGTTTTGCACAAAAACTGAAACAAATCCAAATCATGTGTCAAAATAGGGGAGTAGGTTTTATAGTTTCAGGAAATGTTTGTATTTTGATAGTTGCTGGTATGCTGCGGTGGGCCGGCACCCTGCCCGGGGTTTGTTCCTGCCTTGTGCCCTGTGTTGGCTGGGATTGGCTCCAGCAGACCCCCGTGACCATGTGTTAGGATATAGTGGGTTGGACAATGACTGACTGGCTGGTATGGTTTGGTATTTTTAGTTAATAAGTTTGGTAATAGCATCTAAGTGATGTAAGGTAAACTATAATATTATAGAAGAAATCTGGAAAGTGAGGAAATATACAGTAAGTTTGGTGTTATATAGTGACACAACAAGTTTTTTCAAATACACACATACATTAACTCACTTATCAGTCACTGAGAAAACTAGCCTATGTTCTGTTGGACTTACCTGTTAGCTTATGGCAAAACTTGTGAAAGCTGGGAATTTACCCACTTTCCCCATGTTTTTATCTAAATTAGTGCTTTAGTGTTAGCTGATTCTCTGTGAAAAGTCAGTCAGTCATTTTCAAATCCACTGTGATATGAAGAAACAAGAAACATGTCAAGGTTTGGGACAGCCATCCGTATAATTCTGAATCCTGGCTGCAAAAGTAAATGTTTTTAGTTTGAGTCAAGTTTACAAGCCAGAGTCCAAAACAGAACTGAATTCCAGGGAAAAGGTGTGAGGCTTTATAGGAAGTCTGGGGGAAGTGATGTCGTCCCCGGGGCCATGACCAGAAGTGATGTCGTCCTCAGGGCCGGGACCGGAAGTGGGGTGTCCCGAGTCAAGGTGGTGGCTCCTGGTGGGATTTCCCGGGAAAAGCCTCTCCTAGTGCCTGCAATACCGCTGTGACCTGCTGTATGTGCGTCTTCCATGTGCTGGAATAGATTCATCCAGGTAGGCAGCACAATACGAGTTATGGGGTCGGAGCACTTTGTCCACCAGATGCTGGAAAGCTGCAGGCACCCCGTGTAACCCGAATGGAAGGACATGATATTGCTAGTGCCCGCTAGGAGTGCTAAACGCATTTTTTTCCTTCGTGGACTCTGTTAAAGGAACCTGCCAGTACCCCTTCGTCATGTCAAGTGTGGTCAGGAGCTTTGCTGGTCCCAGCCTCTCGAGGAGGTCGTCCACACGAGGCATGGGATAAGCATCAAACTGGGAAACCTGATTAAGCTAACGGAAGTCTCCTCAATCACTCCTAGTTCCAGCATTCGCTTGATTTCCAGTTCCACCACAGCTTTCTTTGCCTCCAGGAGTCTATAGGGCCACTCTCAGACGATCACACCCGGGTCAGTCAATATGTCATGCGCAACCAGAGAGGTCCGGACAGGAAATGCAAAAACGGCGAACTTCCTCATTAATCCCAGGCCAAAAAAAAACAGAGCTTGATTCGCTGTAGTGTTTTGTCGGAGCCGAGATGGCCCCCAAGAAGGTGGGAGTGCGCTAACTCGCAGACCTGCCTCCGTTAGGTTCACAGGATTAGTAGCAGCTTCCGATCCTTCCCCTCATGCTCTGAGACCCGATATAATAGGTAATTTTCAATGATGAAGCGAGGTCCCTGTGGCATGGGCTGATGCGTGCGTTGGCCATTGACGAGGACCACTGCATTCTTTGCATGTTTCAGAGAGTCGTCATGCCATTGTTCTCTCTTGAAAGAAGCTGGCGTCGCTTTAAACTGAAAGTGCAACTCAGAGAGTGGGTCCGGTCTGACCTCAAAGGGCGGAGATTCCTCCCGAGCTGCTGGGGCGCTGGCAGATGACGTAGCAGCCCTCATCGGTCCAGGAGTTTCTGCGTCACTCTCTTGGCCTTCCGCCCCACTCTCTGCCGGCTGATTACACGGCGTGGATGCAGCTTGAAACGAGTCTTTCTCACCTATCACTAGGCCCAAAGCTTGTCCGGAAATACTCACTAGTCTACCGCAGTTACTTTCAGACCAGTCCCGCCCTAGGATTACTGGAAAAGGTGGATCAGGAAGAACCGCCACGGTGAGTCTTTTAAGGGTTCCACCCAGACAAACGTAACACCGGGCAGATTTATACACGCGGACATCTCCGTGTATACACCTAAGACTAGTCTTTCTTTTAATCCATTGTCGCGGTAAAGCATAACGGCGAGCAACGACAGACACATTACTGCCGGAGTCAAGCAAGGCCGTCACTTTATATCCATTAATGAGTACGTCCACCATATTGGTATCCGCCAGAGGGCGACTAAGGGCACACAAACAATATTGCCGCGTCCCCCTGCAGTCCACCTTGTTCCCCAACAGGTCACATACGAGGTGGTCCGGCGACTTCGGAATAGGCTCCGGATTGAGCAGAAGGGACTTCCTAAGTGGGACGTAGTTCCCATGGATTCCACTAAGGGGCCGTTCTGCCCCCCCAGGTTTCAAGGCCGGCCTTGGGGTCTTTAGGAGTTGTATAAGCTCCTGCATGGAGTGGAAGTCACCCCAGGCCGGCTGGGCAAAGTCCTGGGGTAAATGATGCAGCAGCAAAAAGCAGGCAACCTGCTGCACAATTTGTAACGGGGTCCTCTCAAATGGCCGTAGCCACAGACCCACCTGCTGCCAGAGAGCCATAGCTTGTTCTGGGAGTGATCCCTTTGGATTAAACTCCCAGGATTGCAGTTCCTTCACCTGCTGGCCTGGGGAAAGCCCATCTTTATCAGGGACCTTGGTCCTGATGGGCAGCTCAGCTCTCCTACCCTGGAGAGCATAATGAGCCCCTTTTTGTCCTCCCCAGAAACCAGCCCACACCAGTGGGTCCCTTCAACACTCTCCACCAGATAGGGCTTCAGCCCGGGTTTGCCCTTGTGGAGCGGAGACTGCACCGGGTCCTTCCTGACCCCCCGACGCACTCCCCACCCAGAAACTCGGCACACATACTTTTCTACCTGGGTTGTTTTAGGGTCCTGTCCCGGATTCTTCAGGGACATCATCCTGCCGACTACACCACTGTGATATGAAGAGACAAGAGACATGGCAAGGTTTGGGGCAACCACCCGTATAATTCTGAATCCTGGCTGCAAAAGTAAATGTTTTTAGTTTGAGTCAAGTTTACAAGACAGAGTCCAAAACAGAACTGAATTCCAGGGAAAAGGTGCAAGGCTTTATAGGAAGTCTGGGGGTAAGTGATGTCGTCCTTGGGGCCGGGACCAGAAGTGATGCCGTCCTCGGGCCCGGGACCGGAAGTGATGTCGTCCTCGGGGCTGGGACCGGAAATGATGTTGTCCTCAGGGCCGGGACCGGAAGTGGGGTGTCCCGAGTCGAGGTGGTGGCTCCTGGTGGGATTTCCAGGGAAAGGTCTACAGGGAACCTAGAAAGAGCATTAGTGCACCCCGCCACCCCCTGGGCAGATGTATTACCATTCATCTCCAAGCCCTTCAGCTGCCTCCTATTCACATGTGTGTGACACCACTTAGTCCAGAACAGTGTAATGGAGGGGTCAGGAGGAACCTATCCCAGCTACCACAGGGCACAAGGCAGGAACAAACCCTGGACAGGGCACCAGTCCATTGCAGGGTAAACTCACACACACACACCGCAATAACACACTAGGGCCAAATAAGATCACCAATTCACCACTGGGAGGACCCAGGATGCAAATCTTGATCTTCTTACTGCAAGACTCCAGTGCTACCATTACATCACCATGGCACCCTCTATGATAAGTTTTAACGCTATTCCTAAATGCCCAGAAAAGGCATAGGAATACACAAAGGGGCTAACATTGTTTATCTAGCCTTTATGGAACACGCTTTTCTGACTTACCATTTTCCGTCTCCACTCCTGCTCTGAGTAGATAGCATACTGTTGCCAGAATGATAAGGATATTTTCCATAGCTAATTATAATTTAGTTGTCTCCATATTTCACTCTGCAGACAGAATAATGTCATATTTGTTTCTGAGCCATCTACAGAAGTTTTATTTAAAGACAGACATGAAGACTATGAACATAATGTATAACTACACTAGTAAGCATAAATATCAGGAATATTACTTAACCATTAGCTGGGTGAAATGCATTAACTGCAAGCTTAGATAACGATGTCAGACTGTTCACTACATATGTACTATCCTGACATTTTCTATATTCACTCATAGATCTTATACCAAACATGTTTTAAAAAGTTCACATCACTTTGAAAATTCCATGCATCACCCCTCTTTATATAATACATAATTAAAATCATTTATGTAAATATAGTTAAATGAACCTTAGTTATTTTTGATCATATTAAGGGGTTTTCAATACACTATATACTTTCAATAAACTATAAAAAAGTATATGAAAAATATTGGTAATGACAGAAATTTAATATTTTTCTTTCATTGATAACATATAGTTGTTGTTGTTGTTTAGCTGAAGGCAGTATAGTTATGGAGTGGGTAACAGTAACATCTCACAGTACTTATAGCCTGACTTGATTCCAGGCAAAAGTAACTGTTTATACCATGTTTATGTGGATTTCTTCTGGTTACAACTATTTTCTCCAGATTAATATATTTGAAATAACATTGGCTTACAGGTTTAAAATGGCCAGATAAGTGTTTGTGTGGGGATGTACACTAATCATCCCCCATGGATTTTTTCTCTGTTGGCATCCTCTGACATTTGGCGCAAGTGCTAGGAACCCAAATATTCAATGCTCACATTATGCAAACCCAGGTCAGGTCAGGTCAGGTTGGGGAGCTTATTACTGCACTCAACAAATGACGAAACAACTCAGGATCCTGGTTGGCAACCTCCCAGGCAGTCACAAAAATGACTATCTATTTGCCACAGCCAGGTATTACATGGGTATCCCCTTGGCCTGGTCGGGTTCCTCAGGTCCTCAACAATGAGGATCCTGTGAGCCCGATCACCCTCAGGGAATCACACCACATGGCTGTAGTGCCGTAACTGACGCTGCCTCACAATGCAGGTACTGTGCCTTATTTGGGACTCAGTGAGCAACCGTTTATTCAACACAAAGTAAAACTAGTGGTACTCAAGGATTCTCTGAAGAGACACAGTGCTAAAGGAGTCCAGTCTTCATCATAGGTCACTGGATAGTGTCAATGTCTCGCAACCATATAGCAAAACAGGAAGCACCAGGACTATAAAGACTTGGACCTTTGTCCTTTTGCATAGATGTCGGGAGTGCCACACATCCCTTTCCAACGACCTCATGACCCCCCATGCTCTCCCAATCTGGTGCTGAATGTCGCTGCTGAGGTAAATAAACCTCTTAACAAGGTCGACACTCTCTCTGCAGACAGATACACTGATGATGGCTGTGCCCAACAGGTCATTAAAGGCCTGGATCTTGGTTTTTATCCAGACACCTCTCAAGTCCAGACACTCACATCCCATCTCCCAAATGGAAGCAAAGGTTGCTTGCAATGCAAGGAGGATAGTCTTATAATCAGCCTGGATAAATTCACCCTGGATACCACAGATCCCTGCAGTCTTCCCTACCTTCAGCTGGTTCACCACCTGTGCTATCTCAGTGACAATGGGTGGTTCACAGCTAATTGAAGGATCAGCCTCAAAAACTGTGGACCCAGAGATGTCCACTCTCCTAGCTGGGGGATTAGCTTTAAACAGCTGCACAAAGTAGCCAGCCCAGAGGGTCACAATTGCAGTGTCATCCGTAAACACCGTTCTATCACCTGCCCTAACTGCGAATCTCCAAGGAACAAATTTGGATGTGCATAATGCTTCAGTTCCTTTGTAAGCAGGATGTGGGTCACTAGTCCTTCGATGGTATGTCATCTCCTCACAGATTCCTCTAACAAATGTCTCCTTATCTGCCTTCAGAGCCCTGACAGCTGTCTTTCTCAGTACAGATCGAAGTTGCCATCAAACCGTGCACAGCGACTTCTTCTCAATGATATCTAGGGTAACGTGTGAGATAAAACACCTCCTTTTGGACACACTTGTAACACCAACACAACCCTCAGCAACCTTCAATGTCTTGTCGCAAAAGGTCTCCCACATCACATTAGGATCAGCAGTCACATCCAAGTCTGTAAGTTCCTCACGCAAACTGCATGCAGACTTATTAGAAACAGCCTGATATTGGATTCTGGCCAGGTCCAGCCTTATTTTCCTAGTAGGTGGTTGCCTACTGGACCTAAGCTGGGTCTTCAGAATAGCAACAACAAGTCTTTTGTCAGAATTCACAAACTGGGCATTTATGTAGACCCTACAGTTTTGTAAGAGCATCCATCATCTGTTCACAAGGATGTGATCGATCTCCTTCACCACACCACCAGTATTGGAGTACCAAATCCAGTGATGTGGCTCATGGCACTGGAACCAGGATCCAGTGATCTGCAGCCCCTGAACCTTTGAAAAGTCAAGGAACATGAAGGCACTTTCACCATGGTCACTAAACTCATGGGAACCGACACAATCTTCATAGCCAGCCATGTCAGTGCTAGTGGGCACATTGAAATTACCCATGACCAGAGGAACATCACATCGCGGGCACCCACCAACCACCAAGTGAAGCTGCAAATAAAATATCTCCCTCACCAAGACATCACTTACCACAGTCGGAGCATACACTGAGACAACAGACAATAAACCCAGAGAGTGCCTTAATCCAAGTCTCATAATACACTTGTTGAAAGGAATGACATTGGACACCATCAGAAGGAGCCGATCCGCCACAGCAACAGCTACTCCCTGAGTATGACAGCCATCAGAGTTACCAGTTTAATAAAAGGCGTATGCAGCTACAGAAATCTGGCCATTCCCAGGTCTGTGCACCTCAGAGAGTGCTGCCACTGATGACCACTGATGAGCATCATTGCAGAAAGACAAGACGTTCCATACGCCTATCTGGTTGGGCCACCTGAAACTGGGATGCCTCAGCACTACACCAGTTCTGATCCCCAAAAGACCTGACTTCATTGGCTCTCAGGTGGTTTTGACTCTTCTGGGGATGAGGTTCCAAAGGGTTTTCCCCCACCCCCTTCATAATGCGAGCAGCCTTACCATGGGCAGCTGCAGCAGAGCTACTCCTGTGGAGAGCAGAAAGGAGTCCTGTCTGTCCTTTTGGAGCTGTGTGAAATTTTTTACAGTGGTTGGAGTGCCAATCCTGCTACCAACCCCCAAGTTTTCCCTGCAAGTTGGAGGACCCTTTTACAGGGCACATGCAGTTTAACGTTATACCCTATGTGAACCCCATTGAACAAAATATAGTTTAGATTATACAACTATTTTTATATGCTGGATAGCTTACAAATGACATAAAAACAAATAACTAAACAATGAGTAATTAAACAGTTCCTGTATTCAAGAGTTAATAATCTTTAAGCCACCCTTCAATCTTCCATGCATATTCCTGCTGAGCTCTTGCATTTCATAGAAATATTGCCTGTTCCTGTCTCCCCACCACCTTCTAATCTCCTTTCCTGTGGTTGTTTCCTGTGGCAAATATCTGGGTACAAGAAATAAAACTCCTGTGCTTCACAGTTTACACAGCTTATTTTATATCTTTTATTTAACTTTTCCATCCTTAAAAGAAAGTCCACTGACACTGTAACCTATGTCAAAATATCCTTTGACTTCGCATGACACTGTATTAGATAATGGCAGGTTGAAAGAATGCTTTGATGTATTCTGATGATGTGTAACTGCATTATCAGTCTTTCAAAAAGCAAAATAATGCATTGATTGAAAAATATACTATATATATGTACAATATGACATTAAAGTATTTATTTTATAGAGTGGTGCATCTATTTTTTTTTCTCAGAAAGTGTTTTACAACACAAATGCTATAGCTACAATATTGCATTCAATTTTGACCTTCTGGTTCAAGGTGTCCATTGTTGGAATAACAAGAAATTAAGTGGGATGCTCTGTTTTGCACTTCCTTCTCAATGACTGAAACATTAACTGACATTTACATCAATTGAACATTTTATTCATCCATCCATCAATCCATCCATTTCCTGAAATAAGTTTTCCTTTTTTAAAAACAACTGGAAAGGAGACTCACTAATTCAAACATATATGACACACCACAGGAGGCCAACTGATGTCCAAAGAAAGCAATGTATGTATACAGTGGATGCAAATGGAAATTTCAGTTTTACTCTCAGCACTGATTACAAAGGTAAGTTTCTTTGAACAGCTTTCTCTTGGATTGTACAATTATATACTATTTGTCTTTGCCAAAGAGCTCAGATTTTGACAAATTGCGATGGTTGTTGTCATTGTGTTTGTTTTTATTTATTTAATAATTTTGCTGTTCAAATAAATTTGAATATTACATTATTAATTCTATTGTTGATTTCCTTTTTTCATTGTGTAATATTTGTCTTCACTATTTTGTGCTATGCTAAGAATATATGTGGTGTTTATGATTATGTGCCCTGTCTCTTCTATGTGGAACCCTACAAAGTGCGGCCACCTGATAATGCCGCTAGGAGACTGTCTCCAGCTTTTTAAAAGATGGAGCTGCTGATCGAACAGCTGCTTCAGCATTACATTTTTGATTTTGATTTCTGTTCTTTGTGTTTGTTTTCTTTTTGATTCTCTGGTTTTGAGCCCTGGCTCTAGTATTAGTTTTTCTTGTTTGCTCAGACACATTTCCTGAAAATAAGTTCCATTTCCCAAAACTCTAAACACTATTTCAATACTGCACACTCAACTCCCCAAACTTCAGACTTCCAGGTTCAAACCAAACTCTCTATTCAAAACCATGTAAACTTATATCAAAACAAAATATTGCCTTCAGACATCACACAAAAGCCGTCAGAAACATATACACTACAACATAGCCTTACACAATGCTGAGATCAATTCAGAGCAAAGTGTAAAACCACTAAAATTTCAATGAGTAATATTACTTAAGGAAATGTTTGCATTTTCTTGGTTTGACATGGTCTGGGGATATTGGTTTCTATACAGTGGTATATGTAGTTCTTGATAGTTAGTAAAAATACTATTGTTTAAATTAAGAAAATGTATACACACTATTGTTAAGCAAAGGACAGTTGGTACTGTATGTACAGTCATATGAAAAAGTTTGGGAACCCCTCTTAATTCTTTGGATTTTTGTTATCATTGGCTGAGCTTTCAGAGTAGCAACTTCCTTTTAATATATGACATGCCTTATGGAAACAGTAATATTTCAGTAGTGACATTAAGTTTATTGGATTAACAGAAAATATGCAATATGCATCATAACAAAATTAGACAGGTGCATAAATTTGGGCACCCCAACAGAGATATTACATCAATACTTAGTTGAGCCTCCTTTTGCAAATATAACAGCCTCTAGACGCCTCTTATAGCCTTTGATGAGTATCTGTATTCTGGATGGAGGTATTTTTGACCATTCGTCTATACAAAATCTCTCCAGTTCAGTTAAATTTGATGGCTGCCAAGCATGGACAGCCTGCTTCAAGTCATCCCACAGATTTTCAATGCTATTCAAGTTAGGGGACTGTGACGGCCATTCCAGAACATTGTACTTCTCTCTCTGCGTGAATGCCTTTGTAGATTTTAAAACTGTGTTTTGGGTCATTGTCTTGTTGGAATATCCAACCCCCGCATAACTTCAACTTTGTGACTGATGATTGAACATTATCCTGAAGAATCTGTTGATAATGGGTTGAATTCATCTGACCCTCGACTTTAACAAGAGCCCCAGTCCCTGAACTAGCCACACAGTCCCACAGCATGATGGACCTCCACCAAATTTGACAGTAGGTAGCAGGTGTTTTTCTTGGAATGCGGTGTTCTTCTTCCACCATGCAAAGCGCTTTTTGTTATGACCAAATAACTCAATATTTGTCTCATCAGTCCAAAGCACTTTGTTCCAAAATGCTTGTCTAAATGAGCATTTGCATACAAAAAGCGACTCTGTTTGAGGCGTGAGTGCAGAAAAGGGTTCTTTCTCATCACCCTGCCATACAGATGTTCTTTGTGCAAATTGTGCTGAATTGTAAAACAATGTGCAGATACACCATCTGCAGCAAGATGTTCTTGCAGGTCTTAGGAGGTGATCTGGAGGTTGTCTGTAACCATTCTCACCATCCTGTGCAAATGCCGCTCCTGTATTTTTCTTAGCCTGCCAGACCTGGGTTTAACAGCAACTGTGCCTGTGGCCTTCCATTTCCTGATTCCATTCCTTACAGTTGAAACTGACAGTTTAAACCTCTGGGATAGCTTTTTGTAGCCTTCCCTTAAACCATGAGACTGAACAATCTTTGCTTTCAGATCTTTTGAGAGTTTGCTTTGAGGATCCCATGCTATCACTCTTCAGAGGAAAGTTAAAGGGAAGAACAAATTGCAATTGACCACCTTAAATACCTTTTCTAATGATTGGACACACCTGTCTATGAAGTTCAAGGCTTAACGAGCTAATCCAACCAATTTGGTGTTGCAGGTAATCAGTATTGAGCAGTTACATGCGTTCAAATCAACAAAATTACAAGGGGACCCAGATTTTTGCACAGCCAGTTTTTCACATTTGATTTAATTTTATACAACTAAATATTGCTTCACTAAAAATCTTTTTTCGGAAAACACCCCAGTACTATGATGTTCCTACGAAATGAAAGACATACCACTGTTATCTTTTTTTGTTGAATTTAGAGTCAATTATTATGCAGGCTGAGAGGGATTCCAAAACTTTTTCATATGACTGTTGTTGTGATGTAAGATTTTGCATATAACTTGGTAAATGTTTTGCATGTCTTTATTTATAATTTAGGCAAAGCAATGTAATTTAGTGTTACTTTGGTGAGAGGCATTCGTGTTCACCCCCCTGTTGACTGACTGAGTCTATTTCTAATTTTACGACAGGAATTGGGGAATGTGTCTTAAACCAGTTTGGTGAGTGTTTCTTTGCTAAACTCTTTCTACCCCCGCAAGCAGGCTAAGGTGTACTTTAACATATGGTTTGGGGGGGTGTTAAGATGTTCTATTTCCCCCAATGGTCTGAGGTATGGCTGTTTGGAATTGGCTTGTCTCAGAGGCCTTTAAGTACCATGATGTCCTATTTGCTGTAGGGGTTGGATAGAACATCTATAAATGTATGTGCTTAAACTCACATTCTCTCTCTTGCTAACCTGTGATGATGTAGACCATCACACCATGAACTGACAAGAACAGCACAATGAAGAGCACAGCTTCAACCATATTGAGACAGGCTTGAGGCCTATTCTGAAGAAAGCTGAGCACCAATGATGCCTTAACTAGAGATATTTTAAGTAACTACAAGTCTGTGTGCCGCCTGAGTTAAACATCACCATTTTATCAGGTTCTATGGTTGCCAATATTCAAATGTACTTTGCATTTTGTTATTATTTATGAATATTATCAATAATACATTATTTTATGTGTAACTTAACTCCTGCTTGTCTTTTTACTACATCTAATTGCCTGAGGTTATAGATATAGAAGGGAAGGTGGAGATAAGTTATATACAATAACTAGCAAAATACCCGCGCTTCGCAGCGGAGAAGTAGTGTGTTAAAGAAGCAATGAAAAAGAAAAGGAAACATTTTGAAAATAACGTAACATGATTGTCAATGTTTTTGTTTTTTTTTTGTTGTTGGTGTGTGGTGTGTGTTTTATTTATATATATATATATATATATATATATATATATATACTGTATAAATATATATATATATATATTTACACACACACACATAAACATATATATACATGTCTATACATATACACATATATATACACACACACATATACATACATATATATATATCTACATATATACACATACATATACATACACACATACATACATACATACACACACATATATACACACAAATACATATATATATACACATACACACACACATATATAAACATATATATACATATACATACATATCTACATATATACACACACAGCTATTTCGTATCAGTGCAATACGCTGCTTGTTAAAACGGATAACTCCCGCTCTTACGTGCAAGTCTGCGTGGATATTATGAACTATCGTATTTGTTCAAGTTCTATTTAAATTTTAAATAGAAGGAATTTTTATTTAGTCGACAGAAATATCTTTGGTAGGAATGGTAAAAACAGACAGGAATATTATTCCTGAATAAATCAACTCAAACCTTAAACAACTTATAATATTTTGCTCTCCATAAAAATATATCCTGTCTAAATTATACAAGTTAG
>JANRMT010062837.1:36945283-36957117 GCA_026402145.1 Polypterus bichir lapradei | reverse complement strand
TATATATATATATATCACAGCGACACTCATAACAGTGACAAAACAATTACATTGACAATCATGTTACGTTATTTTCAAAATGTTTCCTTTTGTTTCTCTTTCCTTCTTTAACACACTACTTCTCCGCTGTGAAGCGCGGGTATTCTGCTAGTCCTACATAAATTTGAAAACTTCATTAATCAAATTAGGGATAGGCGATCTTTCCAAAAAATCATATCACGATCTACAATCTGAATTGCAATCTCTTTTCAATGTGGCATACACTTAAGAGAATATCTGGACCCAATCTCATCAAGACCTAAGTAACACTTTATTTTAAATATCAAACAAAATTGAATTCAGTTGTTCTCTCGTTTGCTAGCTAAGTGGAGTTAAGAAACCCGAAGCTGGTGAGTGAGTGAGGAAGGCCCTTTCCCTTGGCCCGCTGCGTGTTTCTCGGTTTCACGCAAATACATCGGTACTGCAAGCGAACTATGATACATACTGAAATGTTCTCTCATGAAAAGTGGACAGAGAGACAGACATTGGATTTTATGTATTATATATTAGTAAACCTTCAAAATAATGTGCAGTTAAAGTCTCAACAGCATTCTCAGCATTTCTGTAGCTTAGTAGAGCCAGATAACTATAAGAATTTTCACCAAGCAGCTCTGAAAATGTCTGCTTTGTTTGGGTCTCCATACCTCTGTGAGTCTGATATGAATGTCATGAAATCAAAGTTCAGAACAAGACTGACAGATGAACATTTAAATGACTCCATAAGAGTGAACCTATGTGGCTCCACTCCACCATACACCTGCCTCTCTTGTTGACCTAATGCAGTGCCAGTCATCTGACTAACTAAAAAACACATCACACATGCAACTGGACATGTGAATACTCTTGTGAAGTGAAACAGTGACATGTAACAAAATGACAAATGAATAAGTAATATCTGTGTATTTGTAATTGCATTTTGTTTTGACAGCATTCATGTTTTAATTCAATAGTATGAGATACACTAGAAAATGCATACAGACAAACAAAATGCACTTGCAGGTGAACTAAATATTTTTTGTGATGTTTTAATGCAAAATGTGAGTTGTGGACACCAAAAGTTTGTAAATGTTCAGGCAAAACAAACTTATTCAGTTTGTTTGGGTTGAAATAGGCTATGAGAATAAATGTTACAAAACATGAGTAGCTCTCGGCCATTTTCATTTTTAAAAGTAGCTTTTAGGGGAAAAAAGGTTGGAGACCCCTTAGTTAGACAATGTATGCATGGTGTAACATTCAGATGTGTTCAGCAACTTTTATGAAAGCATCTCACAATTTCTATTTACTTCACCCGAGTCAGTTATTATATTTCTTTTATTAAATATTTTTGTAAGAATGAGTCATATTCAAAAGTAATAGCGATCACAAAATCCAGTTATAGAACTGCATTAAATACATGGTTTTTAACAGCACTTTACAAAGAAGTTAAAAATCAAGCACAAATAGATTTGTGGTGGCTCAATAGTTTTCATAAACAGTGATTTTCAATTCAAGTGATGTGAAAAAGACATTGATTAAAATGTGTTAATGGTGGGGATTCTGTGACTAACTGTGGTTCACATTTCTTAAACATAACATTTTTGAAAGTATACCCAATAGATTAGTGACCAATAATTTGCAAATGAAAAATATAACATTAAATGACTAATACTAGTATAAAAGCAGTATGAATATTACCCTATGAAAGGACAAAAGAAAGTGAATTAAGTTCTTCATCTAGCTATTAATATTAGCTAAAACACAGTTATTTGTTAAAATGGTATAAATAAGTAAGAACTTGGAAAGGGATTGAGTTATTGTATTACGTGAATAGGAAAGATGAAAGTAACCATAAAGATTTTAATCCCAGTGTGAAGATACATTTAAGCAATAATGGCTCTTCTATATGGATGAACTATAAGGCACGCTCAGTCTATTGTGTGTTACACCTCTACATCAGCACCAAGCAAACTCTAATCCTGATCTGCCATTGCTATATTAGCAGCGAGCGTGCCCAGATGTTTTGCCCACACCTCAACTGTAGCTTCTTTTCATAGGATTTGTAGAGATCAGGATCTTAGCCTGCTCTGTGATTGTAAAATGTTGTTACACACAGATAACAGTCTGGGGTTTTGCCCAAATAATATGCATGTGTTAAGGAAAACGATTACTATCGGTTTGGGGCAATTTTGTGTACAATGGGCAAGAATATCAGGAGCTTGCCACAATTGTTAATTTATATCTGGAACTGAAGGCTGGTCAGAAGACATCAGGGGCTTAAGCCACTGAAGTATCCCACCCCCCCAACACCACTGTACATTTTGAAACCCATATGTTTGTATCAGTTAGGGCAGCTGCACCTTTCCTGTATAATTAATTATTTCAAGCACCATTTAGCTCAGGGGTGGGCAAAGTCATTCCTGGAGGGCCGCAGTGGCTGCAGGTTTTTGTTCCAACCCAGTTGCTTCATAAGAAGCCCTTATTGCTCAAGTAACACTTCTGCTTCATTTTAGTCGTCTCAATCGTTTAGATTTTGAACCCTTATTGCTTATTTTAGTCTTAAACAGCTGTAGTCTTGGTTTTTAACCACCCCTTATTAGCAATCAGATGCAAATGACAAAAGAAATTCAGCATTTCTCCATTAAGCTTGTTTCCATTTACACCTGCGTGTGTTTATCGTGCACTATTTGGTTTAATTAAATACTTGGAAAGAAAATGAAGAGAAAAAAGTGAATGACTGAGAATTACTCATCTGTTTTAGACTTCAAATCATTTGGATGATATCCTTAGAAAGGAAAAAATATCTAGGATATGACAATGACCTGACATGGCAGAGTTAAAGCACTAACGAGCTCTGAAATTAAATAATTGACAAGGATTTTTTTTTAATTAAGCAACTGGGTTGGAACAAAAACCTGTAGCCACTGCGGCCCTCCAGGAATGACTTTGCCCACCCCTGATTTAGCTGCAAGTTGATAACGTCATTTCTTTACAATAATATGCTGCAAATAATATTGCTCAGTCACTTCAGTCTTATATATGCTTACGTAACTACTTTCCCTTCCATTTATGTCCAGGGAAGTATCTTTTTTGTACTCTACTGTAATGGATGACTTAGCTAAAGCAGCAGAGGGGCAGTGCAGTGCTTTTCCCTGCGTCTGGCTCACTTGAATTAGGCATCCTAGCAGCGGTCAGATGAGTAAAGAAGGAAAGTATGCAAAATATGCAACCACTGTCAAGGTTAAAACTGACAAAGTAAATTAATTCCTAGTTGAAGTCACATAGAATGCTTCTATGTTTTAAGAATAATGAGCCCACAAATGCATTTCAATAGGTGATTTAGAAATATCAAAACTTTGTGCAGTGAAATCTGTTTGAGATAAACAAATGAAAATTGAAACTGTCTTGACAAATTATTCGAACAATAAGTTGGCCATATCTCAACAAAATTCACCATAGGGGGCTGAGTTTCTTCATTTGGACAGACAGACAGACAGACAAACAGACAGAAATGGGCTTTCACAGTAGGTGATTTGCATATTAAGTGCAAACACACCTAAAAAGATTAATGCTTCCAACAATTTTCAACGTTTTCAGCTTAAGAGAAGCGAGAAATCATTTTGTAGTGCTTTGTTTATTTACTTTACTTTGCTTATTTTCTGTATGTTAAATTCTTTTTTAAGATTTTTGTTCCTAAGCACATGCTCTTTAGGTATTATTTAAAAAGTGTTACTTGACTGATTTTTGGAATTGTTAATTATAATTTTTAGTTAATTTCCATTCCTTAAGAGTTTCATGCTAATTTTATATCTCTTATTGTACCATTGTAATTCCTTTATATTTAACCGGTAACGGCACACTGCATGATAACATGCAGTGAATACACTTGACTTGGGCATTCATAGTTTTCATAATCTTTCTCTGCACGTTTAGCATTTGTTTGCTCAGAGGTTGATGCACTTGCTGCTTCCTGGGCAGCGCTTCTTTTTTCCACCCTAGTGGCCCACTTCTTCTCTTTTTCCGTCGGCATCTTTTCGCGTTAAAACTAATTAAGTCAGTGTTTGTATTGCAATTACTTAGTACGTTATCTTCAGTTTTTCACTTAAGTCTTCAATCTACCTTAAGAATGATTTAAGATATGAAGAGGTACAATACAATATACAATACAATTTATTTTTTGTATAGAGCAAAATCACACAAGAAGTGCCGCAATGGGCTTTAACAGGCCCTGCCTCTTGACAGCCCCCTAGCCTTGACTCTCTAAGAAGACAAGAAAAAACTCCCAAAAAAAATCCTTGCAGGGAAAAAATGGAAGAAACCTTGGGAAAGGCAGTTCAAAGAGAGACCCCTTTCCAGGTAGGTTGGGTGTGCAGTGGGTGTCAAAAAGAAGGGCGTCAATGCAATACAATACAATACACAGAACAGAACAAATCCTCAATACAGTATAAAAATAAAAATTTTAGAAGTACGGAGTAGAATTTAACAGTAGATGATATCACATAATATGATTTGGATTTGTTTAGAGTCCTGAAGACCTCATTCATCAAGTTGCCTCCCCCATTTGGTCATTCCACAGCTGAAATAGCGCTAATCCGATGAAAGAACCCCTCTTTCTCATGATTCCTGCGATCCTCCATCAGGGATGACTTTACCTTAGACAGGCACAACAACTTGGCAGGTGGGCCGTGGCACCAAGTGCCACATTTGAGTACCGAGAAGAGAAACAGAATAGGTGAGGATTAGTATCCAATTATAATTATCATGTTACTTATGTTTTAGTGCTAATGACTAACAACAGAGATGCAGTATGTACAGTTAATCAGCAGCTCGAGTCAGGATATGCTAAACTGAAGTAGTGAGTCTTCAGCCAGGATTTAAAAGCTGAGACCGAAGGGGCATCTCTTATAGTAGCAGGCAGACCATTCTACAGTTTAGGGGCCCTGTAACTAAAAGCTCAACCTCCCACTGTTATTTTATTAATTCTTCGAATCATAAGCAGACCGGCATCTTGAGATCATAATGTGTGCTCTGGTTTGTAAGTCATGATAAGTTCAGACAAGTAAGCCTGACCTTGGTCATTTAATGCTTTATATGTTAAATTGAGGATTTTGAAATCTGCCCGAAACTTAACCGGGAGCCAGTGTAAGGACTTAAGAATGGGAGTTATGTGTTCGTATTTTTTTGTTCTTGTAACAATTCTTGCAGCAGCATTTTGGATTAACTGGAGGCTGTATAGAGAACAGTTTGAACAGCCAGTGAACACTGCATTGCAGTAGTCAATCCTACTAGAAATAAATGCATGAGTTAATTTCTCAGAATCCTGTTTATTTAGAAAGCGCCTTAATTTCCCAGCATTTTTAAGATGGAAGAAACATGATTTGGACAACTTTGTAATATGCGCTTTAAATGACATGCTAGAGTCAAAGATAACTCCTGGATTGCGGGCTTATTCAGTAAAATTAATGGTGATTCCAACTGAGTTAAACGATGACAGAATATTGTTGTGATCAGCGTCATTCCCTCCAACAATTTCCATTTTATCTGTGTTTAAAGACAAGTAGTTCTCATCCATCCACTCCTTTAATTAACTAACATAACTAATTAAAGAAAACATTGAAGAAACTTCATTTGATCTAAAAGAAAGGTATAACTGGGTGTCATCTGCATACGAGTGAAAATTAACATTTTATTTTCTAAGGAGAGATCCCAGTGGAAGCATGTAAATTGAGAATAGCAAAGGTCCCAGTACTGAGCCCTGCGGGACACCATATCTCACTTCTGTGTATAATGATGGAGTACTGTCAGCACATTTCTGTACATATTGGAATCGATAAATTGATAAATAAGAGCTAAGAGGTAGGGGAAGTGACTGTGGTAGGGATGAGAACAGCACCCGTATGCCTGCGCCACACGGTTGCCCTGCTGCGTGCTGCAGACAGTTGATTCTACAATAAAATAAAAATAAAAAGAGGAATAACCTTGGAGGTCAATCATCACCCTGAAAGCGGATAGTAGACGTCACGTAGTATATCCATCCATTATCTAACCCGCTATATCCTAACTACAGGGTCACAGGGGTCTGCTGGAGCCAATCCCAGGGCACAAGGCAGGAAACAAACCCTGGGCAGGATGCCAGCCCACTGCAGGGTGTGCACACACACTCCCACTAGGGACAATTTAGAATCGCCAATGCACCTTACGTGCATGTCTTTGGACTGTGGGAGGAAACCGGAGTACCCGGAGGAAACCCACACAGACACAAGGAGAACATGCAAACTCCACACAGGGTGGGACCTGGGAAGTGAACCCGGCTCTCCTAACTGCAAGGCAGCAGCGCTACCCACTGCGCCACCGTGCCACCCCACGTAGCATATGTGTACTATATTTCAGGTTAATAGGTCAAATGGTTTGCAAGCTACAGGTGATTTAAAATCCTGGACAGACAAACAAACAGCCACGCTAGCATATTATATATAAAGATAATACATGTTAATCTACATACACTTTAATTTGTACTCCAGAATAATAGAATAATTGTAGGATATTAATATAATAAACAGGAATTTCAGATGTGGTAAGATTTTGCAGACAGAGCTGAGTTTTTTTGTTTTGCCATTTCTCTTTAGGTCCAGGACCTCATTGGACAAACAGAACACTTTAACCAGAAAAGCAAAAAATATTTCTTGAGATCAAAAGGAAGTTTTGTTGTTTTGGTTATAGCTTTTTTAACATGATGTCTCCATTTGGAAGATCCATTTTACACCATCTTGCTTGTGTTATTTGTACTTCTGAAACTCATGTCAATAATTTTTCATTTCTGTAATTAGGGTGAGGAAGTTTATGTTCTGTTGTAGAGGAAAAAAAAGGTTCACTATTTGTCACTGTTGCCTAGATGATAAGCCACTTTGAAGATAAAAGCAACACAGGGACTTTTGAAGAAATACAGGTGCAGCAGAGGCAGCATGTGATATTAACAGCTTTTTAAAGTCAGTGGACAAATGTTTGCCACTGCAACTACCTTTTTGTGGAGAATTATTTCCAAGTCAAGTAATTTTTTTTAAAAGTTAAGCCTCAAGATTGTTGAATCCTGCCTCTTTCACATTTTCTGAACTTTAAATTTCGAACGCTTTTGCTGAAATCATTAAAACATGCTCTGTCAAAATGGTGTAATTTCAGAGATCTAGGCCTCAGTCAAGTACATCCAGTGTTTCAGACCCTGAACTCAAAGCACTGCCTTCTAATAATCTTCTACGGTTCCAAGTCACACTAGGAAGGGGTCTTTCTGTCTTTCAGTTCTTGTCAGGGAGAGGTGTGTTTCAGGTCTAGGACTCACCAGGAAAGGGTATTTCTGAGGTTCATTACTCCAGAAGTGAACACTCAGAATTTGTTTCTGGGTGGCCTTTTGTAGATTTTTTTATTAACAACAATTTTAAGATTTTAGTTTGGATTCAAACATTGTTCTGCTCACATCAATGAATGCATTGTGTGCCACAGAAACATGTCCTACACCTTAACACTATCACTTAAAACCTGCATTATAAAGACAATTGATTGTAAACCCATGTGGTCTTTACCATATCATGGCTCAACAGTTAATTAATGGACATATATTGCTAGAGTCAATCACTTTCAAAATACTTTCTCTGTCTCTTTAAAAAAAAACCTTTGCCTGTATGTATATTCACTATAAAATTAGTAGTTTGCAATATTTGCAATTGCATTTATCTGTGAATGCTGTGAGCCTGCAAGTCAATTGAATTGAACTGAAATTATTATCCTGCTCATGAGATTCATCAAACCAGATATTTTTGCAGTCCCCCATTCTCCTTGTTGGTGCTCCTTTTCTGATAGAAGAGGAATTCTGCTTGTTTTTCAGTTCCCATACCTCTTTTACGATCAGTATCATCTTATCATATACTGTACTATATTACTATCATTGATTAATTGTTCATTTATATGTGTCTAATAAAGTGGCAGCTCAGTGAAGAGCATTAACATTTAATGCGCGGGAATGAAAATTCTATTCAAACTGAGAATTTCTAAATTGAACTTAAATCAGTGCTGTTTAAAAAAGATATAAATAGATTATGCTAGATTTATGCATGTTCCATTAGCAGTTCTGTTAAAAAACTGAGAAAACTGATAAACTAGTGGATGATGTTCTAGGACAGTGAAGCACATACTGTATCATTGTAATCAGGTAAAAGTATTAGTGTTTACAATCCTCTTTTTACAGAATGATCAGAATACAGGAGAAAGAAATGAAAAATATCAAATATAAATTGCATAATATGATATTTCACCAAAAAAGAGGAACAAATGACACAAATGTAGGTGCTCAATTTATTCCCTATTCATTTTTATTGTGTGTGTTTCCCTACAGTCTTTACTTACTCAGTACTGCCACAATCAGTTTGGCTAAGGAGATTTTTGATTGCTGGCATTAAGAAGGACATCTCATTGAACAAATTTCTGCTCCAGTTAACCCAAAATTTGTGGTGCAACTGACTAACCCTGCAAACCATCACAGAGAAAAAGAGATACTCCTCAAATATTATGTATTGGCTGTTTAATTAATTTTTTTAATCCAACAATGTAGGGTTATAGTGTTGTTATTGACACATCAGCCCAGTTTTTAAGTACATCATTAGCATTTTATAGTTTTCTTTGTTTCTATACAGTAAGTACTGTTACGTTGAACGTTATATGTTGTCAGTACGTAAAAATGTTTAAATGTTTAAAAAGAATACAAAAAATGCATATGAAACTAAACAGGCAGAGAAGCCAAACTCATACATATGCAAAGTTAGAAAAATTTTGAAGGTAACAGTCGGTTCGTATCAACATTATTGTAGCTGTGTTTTCCCAAAATTACCAAAGTTCAGTAGCTTCAACTCAAAAAATAGGATTTAACAAAAGCCTGACGTGCAGAAATGATTCCACAGACAAAATGTCTTCGTTTTTAAAAGTTTAGTTAAGTTTCAAAGTAAAACAGTTCACACAAAAAAGAAAATTAAAACAACAAAAAAGGAAAAATTAATGTTAAGAAAAGTTCAGTTCAAAGCTTAAATCTTGTTACATCTCAAATCGTTACTATTTACTTAACATTTCTGAACCATTTCAAAACGGTCAGAAAACTGTATGCTTATCCCATCTCTGAGAAGAAAATGGGTCTTTTAAGTCCCTCTTTACTGGGACTTGTTCTTTCCACAACTAAGCTTATTATCACACTGTTTCTCAGTTATAGTAAGAAGGTTCTATCTCTTGCTAACTTATAGGGGGAAAAGACTATACCATAAGTTATGACTATGAAAGAAATTTATGTTCTATTCAAATTAAGCAAACATTAATATGAGTTTAACTCAAAACTTCAATTTTCTAAGATTGGCTCTTACAATTATTATTATTTTTGGTTGTTTTTACATAGAAAATTGTTATTGTGGCAATTGAGGCCATTGACAGTGGTTAAAGCATAACTTAAGATCTAAAGGGAAGATATCACCCTTGTGAGTTCAAATATCACCTTCACCAAGGTTTAATTTCCTTAAAATTTTATGTTATCGGACAATTATCCTTCTGATTTGTCAAACATGAAACACTCATCAACAAGCACACACCCCTTTGCTAAAGGCCACCCCGGGAAATAGGAATTAGCACAAAGGCCTCCCCTTTAGGGATTTTGGAGTGGCTATGTGGGCTAAGGAGATGTCAGACTTCAGTCCAATAAAAGTCTTTCATTCGTGTGGGTTTGAAACCTCCCTAGGGAGACCTTTTTTAAAAATTTCATTGCAGTTTGTAATTATACCTCATTAGTATTTTGTAATACTATAGTCTGATGGACAGGTTGACAGATGAGATTAGACAGGAGTCCCCTTGGACTATGATGTTTGCTGATGACATTGTGATCTGTAACGAGAGTAGGAAGCAGGTCGAGGAGACCCTGGAGAGTTGGAGGTTTGCTCTAGAGAGGAGAGGAATGAAGGTCAGTAAGAACAAGACAGAATACATGTGTGTATATGAGAGTGGGGGTCAGAAGAATGGTGAGGATGCAAGGAGTAGAGTTGGCCAAAGTGGATGAGTTTAAACATTTGGGATCAACAGTACAGAGTTAAAGATGTTAAGAATTGCATTGGGTGTGACGAGGATAGATAAAAATGAGTATATAAGAGGGTCGGCTCAAGCTGGATGGTTAAGAGACAAAGTCAAAGAGGCGAGATTGCGTTGGTTTGGACATGTGCAGAGGAGAGATGCTGAGTATATTGGGAGAAGGATGTTAAGGATAGAGCTGCCAGAGAAGAGGAAAAGAGGAAGGCCTAAGAGAGGGTTTATGGATGTGGTGAGAGAGGACATGCAGGTGGGTGGTGTAACAAAGCAAGATGCAGAAGACAGGACAATATGGAAGAAGATGATCCACTGTGGCAACCCCTAACAGGAGCAGCCGAAAGAAGAAGAAGAAGTATTTTGTAATAGTCCCAGAAATGAATAGTGACAGAAACTGAATCACACTAAGAAAAACACAAGGTGCCAATGTGATTCACCGTTAATACTATACATTTTCAATTTCTTATTTCAAAATCTGCAAGCTATTTAACATAAATAAATATTTAAAAAATATTTATATAAAAAATATTTATTTAAATAAAATTTTTTCCAGCGTGATGAGTCTGTTACAGTTAATTGAGACTGATGAAATATAGCTGACTTTTCCTCTCCATAAGAGACAAAACTATGGTTTAAGGCTACCTGGTCCTAGCCACACACACCTCTGCCTCCAACCCGTCCCCTATTTTCAATTTTGTATTTTTATGTTGTGTGTGTTAACACTTCACATTTATATATGATTACTTTTATCTGCTACAAATTGGTTCAAATCTGAATTTTGTCCAGTTCCATCTCTGCAGACTCTAAATTGAATTCTTCAGTAAAAGCATAAGGTTTTGTTCCAACAGAAGCTTGTTAAGAGTAGAGTTTCTACAAACATCTGAAATCCTTTCTTCAAACATGGAAACTCAGACAATTATGAGCAAAGGTTGTTTGATCTTTCCTTTATTGTTTATACTGTAAATATTTAAACCTTACTGTTCGTAATAATATTAATAAAAAAACAGCCAATCCATCTAGCTTAGTGTCATCTGTAAAAAGTATTCACTTCTTTAAATTTTTATATATATTTTTTTGGTCTTGTCCGTTGCGGGAAATAGAGATCTGAAGTGGAGCTCTGTTAGCAGCAGTGTTCTTTTTTCTATTATTTCTTATTATGCTGAGGTATCCTGTATTTACCCAACCCGAGGAGGTTCCATTACAGTATATGTAAGCATATATAAACATGAAGGGTAAGAAAGGGGCTCAGAAAAAAACAGAAAAGAAACCTAAAGCTACATCCAAGCCTAGACAGGCAAGTCCAAGTTCAAGGTATGGCCTTCCAGACACTGACCTGGAACAGACAGGCAAAAGCCCAGACTTCTCGGGACCACGGTCCACTGCATCATCTCCAGCTGAGAGCGAAAATAGGAGTGAATGTGCAAGTGATGCAGGTCACGATAGCTCACCAATTCCAGAAGATCACTTGAAACTGGAAAAGGCCTCGCAGCCCACACTTTCATCTATTCCTCGCGAGCCAGGAGCATTGGCTGTAATAGGGCTCGCCACTTCACCTACGGTGCACAAAAGCAGAAATGATATGTCCAAACTGAAGGTAGTGATCGCTGAGCTCAAGCAAGAGATAAAGAAAGAAATAAATGGTATGCTCAAGACAAGCGAGAAGACAAGCGTGATAGATAGATAGATAGATAGATAGATAGATAGATAGATAGATAGAT
>JANRMT010062837.1:36920636-36945273 GCA_026402145.1 Polypterus bichir lapradei | reverse complement strand
GATAGATAGATAGATAGATAGATAGATAGATAGATAGATAGATAGATAGATAGATAGATAAAGACTCAGAGAAATGCGTATATAATTGCTTTGAGATGGCCTTTAAATGTATGGCTGAAAAAATTGAGGAGCACATTCAGGAAAATGTGTCTAAACTGAGAGCACTTGCCAATCAGCTGGAAGACGTTAAGCAGACATTCACAACTCGAATTGAAACAGCGGAACATTTAGCATCCACTGCTGATGGAAAAGGAACAGGAATTCCGAATACAAAAAACTCGGAGATAGACTTGCTGCTCTGGAAGATGGAAGATGGAAGATGGATGCAGAAGGAATAATATTAGAATCGAAGGTCTACCTGGGAATCGTGAAAGTCCAAACCCAGTGAAATTCATAGCTAAACTTTTCTCCAAAATAATTGAAGAGGACTTTAAATCAGGCGCCAAGATAGCAGCAGCTTACCGCATACAGGGATCCAACACCTCTATACCTGGAACTTTTGTTGTGCGCTTCAAGAAATTACAATCTAAATTAAATGTAATGTCACTTCTCAGACAGAAACAAGAGATTATATTTGAAAATAACCTCATTCATATTTTCCCTGATTTCTCACCCTCAACAGCTGCTAAACATGCCTCTTTTTATAATATTACACAGCGCTTACGGAAAGCCAATATCAGATACAGCCTCTTGTATACTGCCAAACTGAAAGTGGATATTCAAGGCAAACATTACATCTTTACCACTACGGAGGAAGCAGATAAAGAGTTAAGAAAGCTGATCCCGACACTTTCCTGAAATACAATTATGAGTTGCACCCTGAAGATATCACTGGCTGTCTGATCCGCTTGCAATGATACTGGTACTGTAATTATACATCCTTTTTCCTTCTCGGTCACTTTCCGTTTATGTTTTAATTACAATTAAACACGTTTATGTATGTATTTGTGGAAGAAATTAAATTAGTAACTTTTTTTTTTCTGGTTTTACTATTTTAAAGCCCTGCGGTGGACTGGCGCCTTGCCCGGGGTTTTTTCCTTCCTTGCGCACTGTGATGGCTGGGATTGGCTCCAGCAGACCCCCGTGACCCTGTGTTAGGATATAGCGGGTTGGATAATGACTGACTGACTTTTCTAAAGGAGACTGTTAAACATCATACCCTTGGTTTACTGTTGTTGTTAGTATTGTATTAGGGTTTACTATTCTTATCCAGGGCCACTTTTTAACACCATTCCCTGGGTCTACTATCTTAATATTTCAAGACTGAAGATTATATTTTATACTTAATAGGGGGCTCCGACCCCTGCTCGCTTCGCTCGCCCACCCTGGGGTTTGGTTTACCGTATATACAATTTAAAGTGATTGTTATTTTCATGGGAATTGTTACATATGCATTATTTTCACTTTTACTTTAAAACTTTTGTAAAAACAATACTTTTCCTTTATTTCCAGCCCCAGGCGTGGTTAAATCTTTCTTGCAGGACATTTAATGCTGCTTATGTTGTGAAGGGGGGTGGCTGAACGCACGCTAAGGAGATGCCGTCAGATCATCTGCTGGCTTGTTGCAGCAGTTGCTGCTGGCGAGCTGCGTGTTCCTTTAAAAGCCTGTACAGCAGCTGTCCTTTTGCCACTTCGTGTCTCTGCCACTCACGTTGTGAAGGGGTGGTGTGGGGGGGACTGAACCCACGCTAAGGAGAAGCGGTCAGATCATCTGCTGGCTTCCTGCTGCTGCTGATGGCAAGCTGCATGTTCTGCTTGTTGCTTGTCGTTGTTTTAAGAGCTGGGAGCACATGACATCTGTCTGCCAAAAGCATTCCAACAACTGCTTGGTTAGATGTTCGTGAACTTGTTTTAAATGTTATCTCACTGCCTTGTCTCATATGACGTTAAAGTGTCTCTCACGGGACATAAAATTGTATTCCAAGAAGATCACGTCTCGTCTCCCTACTCTCCCTCCCAGGATTTTTTTTTATAATAGAGAGATAGTATTTGGACTGTATTGGCAATAGATATCTCAATTTTAATCCTCATATGCCGCTGCTGGGGGGCTTGTTTTGTTTTGGACGTGCTCTGTCTCTAGGTATGTCAGAGAACTGGGACTTTGTGAAGTGGGGTCCAGCCTCACGTGGGGAGGCAAAATGGGGGGGGACCCGGGGGGAGGGAAAGAGAGCAAGCTATCTCTAATCTATCCTTTTCATCCTTATAATTATAATTACCAACATAACAATAGACTGCATGGCAATAACCCCTGGGAAAATTGGAAATTAAAGTCAAAGCTGTCTCACTTTCCGTTAAGACTACAAAATGACATCAAAAATTCAGAATCAGTATCTCCAAGATGGGACAGTTAACTTTGTGAGCTGGAATGTTAAAGGTCTGAATCACGAATTAAAAAGAAAGAAAGTATTCTCTCACCTAACAGGTCTAAATGCTAAAATAGTATTTTCACAGGAGACCCACTTATTAAGCAAGGATCAGTTCCAGCTGCAAAAAGACTGGACATGCCAAATGTTCCATTCCAGCTTTACAAAAAAAAAAACTAGAAGTGTGGGATTTCTTATCCATAGAACAGTCTCATTCGTAGATGTTGTATCTGATCCTGAAGGGAGATACAGTACATGATTATTGTGGGTAATTTATTTAATTTTAAAGTGATTTTGATAAATGTTTATGCACCCAATGTGGATGATAGGGACTTCATCCAAAATGTATTTGCATCCATTCCCAATGTGAACACTCATAAACTTATAATGGTTGGGGACTTTAATTGTGTTTTAAATCCAGACCTAGATAGGTCTCCTGCAACGGGGGTGATGACATCTAACACTGCAAAGACAATTACACAGTTTGTAACTAACCACAACTTATCAGACCCATGGAGATTTCTAAATCCAAACTCAAGAACATATTCCTTCTACTCACCAGTGCATCACTGCTACTCAAGAATTGATTATTTCTTTGTAGATAACCATTTCTTACTTATGATTAAATCCTGCAAGTACGACACTATTGCTATTTCCAACCATGCCTCTCTGATCTTGGAGCTAAAATCATTATGCCCCACATACTCATCTCACAGATGGCTTCTTAACCCACTTTTATTAGCAGACGAGAACTGTACAGGATTTATATCAAAACAAATCTTTTTTTTTCTAGAGACAAATGCATCCTCAGAGGTCTCTGCAAGAATACTCTAGGAAACCCAGAAGGCCTTCTTAAGAGGACAGATTATCTCATATCTTTCCCACAGAAATAAATTGGAAACCAAGAAGGTATCAAAGCTAACCAGTGAAATTGAGTAGATCAAGAACATGCCAGGTGTTCAAGTGAGGCTCTTCATAGGAAAAGGCAGGCTCTGCATTCAGAACTCAACCTCTTGACAACTAAGAAACTGAACAACTCATTTTTAAATCAAGACATCATTACTATGAACATGGAGAGAAAGCTAATAAGCTCTTAGCTCAACAAATCCACAAGCAAGACGTTTGCAATGCAATCCCAGCAATCACCAGCACAAATGGAGACAAAATCATTGACCATAAAAATATAATTCACACATTTAGAGACTACTATAAATTCTTATATTCTACTGAATTTAAAGAAGACAAGATACAACCTAATGCATTTCTGGATGCATTACAGATACCACAAATAGATACTCAGTGCAGAGGAATTGGATAAACCGTTAGCACTATCAGAATTACTAGATGCTATAAAGTCACTTCAGAGTGGGAAAGCAGCAGGTCCTGATGGCTACCCTGTAGAATTTTATAAGAAGTTCTCCACTCAGCTAGCTCCCCTTTTATTAGCAACATTCACAGAAACTAGAGACAATCAAATTCTACCTGAAACTTTTCACCAAGCATTAATCACTGTCTTTCCTAAACAAAATAAGGAAGTATTACAACGTGCATCATACAGACCAATTTCACTTCTGAATAATGATGTTAAGATACTCTCCAAAGTCCTAGCCAGAAGGATGGATAAAGTGCTGCCTTTGGCAATATCACAAGATCAAACTGGATTTATTAAAGGCCGAAATTTAGTGTCCAATCTTCGATGCCTGTTTAATGTAATATTTTCACCCACAAAGTCAAGCATCCCAGAGATATTATTATCCTTGGATGCAGAAAAAGCATTTGATATGATTGAATGGAACTACCTTTTCACAAATTTGGGTTTGGTCCGAACATTTGTGCATGGATCAAACTACTGTATACCAATCCAGAAGCTTCAGTTTGTATTAACATTAGTTCAGACTACTTTATACTAGAATGTGGTACCAGACAAAGATGCCGCTTGTCACCAATACTTTTTGCAATCGCCATTGAGCCACTGTCAGTTTACTGTCGAAATGCTTATAAGATAAAGGGGATTATCAGAGAAGGACTTGCACAGAAAATTTCTCTATATGCAGATGATATGGTACTATATATATATATCAGACCCACAAAACAGCACTAACAGAATTTCAAAAGATTTCTGGTCTCAGAATTAATTTGAATAAAAGTGTGCTCTTCTCAGTGAATTCTCATGCACACAATATTAGATTGGACACCTTCTATTTTATCATTGCAGATCAGTTTACATATCTAGGGGTAAACATAAAGCTCTTTATCAACAAAATTTCACCGTCTATATGAAAAAAATTAAGCAAGACTTGCATAGATGGTCAACCCTTCATCTCATTTTAGCTGGAAGAATTAACATTGTTAAGATGAATATCCTCCCTAAGCTTCTCTTCTTATTTCAAAACATTCCATTATACATCATTAAATTGTTTTTTAAGAAATTAGATTTAACCATAACCACATTTATTTGGAATTCAAAACATCCAAGTATCCAAAGAGCGACCCTACAAAGGCCAACGGCAGAAGGTGGCATGACTCTACCTAACTTTCAATTTTATTACTGGGCAGCAAACATACAAACTATAAAAACCTGAACATGGACATAAATAGATGAACATTGTGACAGTTTGGGGCTTTGTCGTCCCCTTGAACCCACAGACTATACGTCAAGACATTAGATAAAAGTCTAATAGTTGAATTTATTATAATAATAAAGTGCACAAAGCACCCTCCTCTCCACAATATTCATATAAATAGATACAAAACACAATAATCAATAATCCTCCTCTCTCTCAGACCCGTTGCCACCCTGCCATTCAGCTCAGCTCACCCATCCGGGATTTCCCAGAGTCCTTTATAGTCCATGACCCGGAAGTGCTTCTAAACCCTCAGTCCATGTGATTTCCTAGCATTTCTGGGTCAGATCAAAACTCTTCTTTTTCATCCCGGAAGCACGTCATTTCCTCTGTGCATGTGACTAATACGTACTTCTGGGTTTTAGTGCAAATATAAGTCTTTGAGCCTACCTGCAGCATCCCCTTGCGCCCCCCATGGTATCCAGCAGGGCTGTGAAGGAAAACTCCAATATCCATGATGCCCTGCTGGAATTCGGGGCACCTCCATGTTGCCGGAACGGCTCCATCTAGTGGCGTGAGGGTATTGGCCGGGAAGAACGACTGGCCATTGTCCACAACATATACAGGGTTGGTCTGCAATAGAACTAAAATCCTGCAGTACTTTTGCACATTCCTTGCTTTGTGCCCCAATAAATGCAAGTTATCGCCAATATGCTAACAACCCAATTGTGCTTCACTCACTCAGAACATGGAACCAATGTAGGAAGCAGTTTAAGATAGAGAATCTTTTATCTGTAGCACCTCTGCACGAGAACCACCTTTTTCAACCCTCGCAAACTTATGCAGTTTTTAATGTCTGGAAAACATTTGGGATTAAATCACTTAGTGATCTGTACTTAGACAATGTCTTTGCATCCTACGAACAATTACACTCCAAATTTAACTTTCCAGCAACACATTTCTTTCACTACCTTCAAATTAGAAGCTTTGTTAAACAGAACCTGCCCGATTTTCCTCACCTCCCATCTCCCTCTATGCTTGAAAATATATTGATCAGTTTTGAGGACTTAGGCACCATTTTTTCAATATATAAAACCATTTTACAGTCCCTCCCTTTTTAAAGATCCAAGAGGACAATGGGAAAAGGATCTCTCAGTCAACATCTCAAAAAAGGAGTGGAAGGTAGCAATGCAGAGAATTCACTGAAGCTCCACATGTGCAAAGCATACAATTATTCAACTCAAAATTATATAGCAAGAACATCCAACTCATTTAAAACTGTCCAAAATGTTTCCAGGGCAAGATCCAACCTGTGAACGCTGCAATCAAGTCCCAGCCTCACTGGGTCACATGTTTTGGGCCTGCACCAGATTAACATCATTCTGGACCAAAATTTTTAAGTGCTTTTCAGACAGGCTTGGTGTCACAATCCCTTCTAACCCATTAACAGCTGTGTTTGGTGTTCTTCCAGATGGGCTTAAAGTGGGGAAAACAAAAAAAAAAAACTGTTATTGCCTTTACTGCACTATTAGCACGTAGACTTATCTTGTTTAACTGGAAGAATCCTAACTCTCCTAACCAAGAACACTATATATAGATAATGTCAAAAACCGGACAACAATCCAGATATCTCAAAAAGAGTGAGGTATTGGGGTGGAGCCTGGTCCAGTAAATGACAGGCAGGTCACGAGGCAGAGTACAAGGGTCTTAGGAAGCACTAGAGGGCACTCTGACTTGGCATTGCCCACTACTTTGTCATTCCCTAACAAAGGAAATGAACATCAAGTGGAGACTAGTGGCGACATCTTGAGAGAAGAAAATTTAGCCTGATGTTGGGTGGTGAGTGTGGAAATTGAATTTGAATCCTGGTTCTGTGTGCAAGATCATGGAATGTAACTGCGCTGTTGAATACTGAAATTGTCTCCATGTGTGTTACCTCCTGGATGCAATATTTATAGGAAATACAGTAAAAGATGATTTTTTAATGCTTTCTCCTGCCTGTATTTATTTCCTCCAAGTATGCAGGGGAAACTGGGCACCCGTTGGGGGTGACCAGTATTGTTTCTTCCACATGAACTGGGGTGAACAGTCACTCACAGGAAAGAAAAACACTAGAGGTGTAATAAAGGGGAGAGATGAGAATTGAAGAGAGTGTTTTACGATATCAGAATTGTAAAAAGCAAAAAGCCTCAAGCACAAATATATGCTTATTGTTGTATTATGGGGAATCTGCAATAGTCCAGTTCATAGAAGTCTTCCACACTGTGACAACTCTAGGGGACGTAGCAGCCACCCAACCCGACACAGACAGACGCTAGAGGCTCACTGTCAAAAGCATACTTGATTTTAATTTGCTTCTTCACTTGTGGGCATGTCTTCCCCATTCCCACAAGTACACAACACAGTCTCCGCACAAGACACAATCACTACCCAATCCTTTACTTTTCTTTTCTTTTATTTTTCTCCTCCACTCCTCCTTGGCAAGCTTTGTCTCCCTCTTCCCGACTCTGGCTCCCGGGGTGGTGTCTGCTGGCTCCTTTTATAGCCCACCCAGGGGTGCTCCAGGTGTCTGATGATCTATTTCCTGCAGCACTTCCGTCTGTGGCAGAAGAGCTGCTTTCCAGGGCTCAGCAGCAGCTGCAGCATCCCCTGGTGGCACCCATGGATCCCAACAGGGCAGCACCAAACTCCAACTACCATGAAGCCCTGGCATCTAGCATTCTGGGAGAGGTACCATCCTAACTAGGCTTGCTACCCCGGTCCTCCCAGACAAGAGGCAACCTGGCCCGGCAAGGACCCTGGCCGTCCATGACAGCACATATATTTCCAAGAATATATGTGTAAATTTCATATTCTTAAACGTTCATATAATTTCAGAAAAAAAAGGTAATTTTCTTTTGAAGAATGTTTAAGAACTTAACATTTTCTCTTTTCAGCAATCACTTTTACATGAAAAGGTTTCAAAAAGTGGACACTTACTATAGAGTTTGAATTTTGTTTTATGGATGAACAGTATCTCACTTATAAAATCATACCTGTATATCCTTCAGTCTAGTCCAGGTGTGCCCAATGCGTCGATCGCAATCGACCGGTAGATCGCAAAGGTAGTGCAGGTAAATCTCGTATTCCAAAATTTTTTTTTTTAAACGTTAGTCTATCATATATCCTCCCTATGGCATTTACCACTTGATTGACATACAGGGCGGCCAGTCTGAGATCTCCTTTCTTCTAAGACACTGGTCATCCCTCAGGCACGATCAAACGCGCAAGCTACTGCAAAACTCCGGCTGAGATCCGTTAGCCTTCCAATTTATATCGACTAAAGAAGGGATTAAAAAAAAATTGTTTGGGGAGGGTATGGGCTGGACGTGGAATTGGAAGAGGATTTTTTTCTCTCATAATGTCACAATCGAAGTGCGTTTGTCTGATCTGTCAGTCTATCATTGCTATTCCAAAGAAGGAAAATGTGGAAAGGCACTTTCGAACTGTTCATAAAAACTACAAAATTGATTTCCTTCCAAAAAGCGATCTGAGAAAGAGAAAGGAGAGGGAACTAAAATTGCAGTTAATCGGACAGCCATCATTTTTCACTCGGCTGAATTCAAAAGCTCCTTGACTGCATTATTCGGCTCTCCTTATTTATGCGAGTTAGTCATTTCCCACATGAAGATTATTAAATCCAAATACTGTAGTGACCATAAATGTATTGAATTATTATTGTTATTGAATTGTTGTGCCATAAAGGTTATTCAGTTATGCAAGGTACAACAACATATATTTTATGTATAAAGTATACTCAGTATATATATATATATATATATATATATATATATATATATATATATATATATAGCATTTTTAATGTAGGTAGATCATTTTGACCTGGTCATTTTAAAAGTAGCTCGCAAGCCGAAAAAGTGTGGGTACCCCTGGTCTAGTCACAAGCATTAGCTGAAGCACAAATAAAACTAAGGGAGTCTTCCCATCACTAAAATAGTCTGATCTTTGAGAATCTTTAAAAATGTCTGCCTGTCTGTTGCTACATGCATTGTGATTCACTCATGAACACCCAGTCCACTCCTGGGTTGGTCCACCTCTTAACACTTGCAGACCTCCAGTAGCCCTAAAATTAATAATAATAAATACAAATTGTAAAAAAAAAAAATTCCCATAATTCAATCTGAAAGTATATTATTTAAATTTAGAAAAAAATCAAATTCTTATTACAAGGAACAGTGCAAAGTATGAAAAGTTTAAGAACATTTCACAAAAGCTGTCCTAAAAAAACCTGTTTGGTCTCTGCCTCTGTTTTGTTTTCTTTTGATGTTTTAATATTTGTGAGGAAGTGCCAAATAATGGTTTTCATTTACAGAATATCAAATTTTATAAATATATATTTATTTTTTAATGTGTAGATTTCTCTTTATGTCAATTTTAAAATAACAAATTACACAGTTTAAATTTAACTGACATGAAAAGCAGACTGTAAAAAGAAGAGAAAGAAAGTCACCTTTCAACACCTACACTTGACTGGTACCAATATTGCTCCCCACCCCACCGTCATTAGAAAAGCAATGACCTGGTCTATGTTGCAAGCTAAAGAAATTTGAAAAAGAATAAAGAAATAAAGAGGGCGGCACGGTGGCGCAGTGGTAGTGCTGCTGCCTCGCAGTTAGGAGACCTAGGTTCGTTTCTGGATCCTCCCTGCGTGTAGTTTGCATGTGTCTGCGTGGGTTTCCTCCGGGCGCTCCGGTTTCCTCCCACAGTCCAAAGACATGCAGGTTAGGTGGATTGGCGATTCTAAATTGGCCCTAATGTGTGCTTGGTGTGTGGGTGTGTTTGTGTGTGTCCTGTGGTGGGTTGGCACCCTGCCCAGGATTGGTTCCTGCCTTGTGCCCTGTGTTGGCTGGGATTGGCTCCAGCAGACCCCCGTGACCCTGTGTTCGGATTCAGCGGGTTGGAAAATGGATGGATGGATAAAGAAATAAAGACAGATATCCTCTGTGCTGAAATCTTCACCAAATAAATGTGTTATTACTGATATACAATGTGGGAACCCACATCAATCTGGATGCTACACACTCATCTACAACAAGAGTAGTAGTAATGATCCACTTCCATTAAAAGCATGCACCGCTTGACATCATTCTGTTTAAAGCACACCCAATGCTAACGTCACATAGTACACTGCCTCACCAAGTCTCTTGAAAAGATAGGAGAAGCTACACACACGTAAGCATTCTTCCATGACGCAGAAACCTGTATCACTCCCGCATAGTTGTCCATAGAGGCAGTTATAAACAAACAGAAAAAGGCCGATGGATGCATGTAAGAAACATCAATTAGCACTGCAGACTATTGTAATAACATGATGTTTTCCTAATATGGAAAAATATTTATTAAGGTACCTTATAATATCATTGTGCATGACAGCGTTTTCTTTTAGTTATTTATTTTTTGAGGTATGACAAAAGGTTTATTTGTGTGGAACGTAAAGTTAACAATAAATATTGTGTCTGCATATACTTTGGGGGACTTGCCTATATCCATTATGTTTACTATGAATGGCTGCCTCTTTAATCTGGTCTTTGGTAGAAGTGCTAGAACTACACTTATGTTTTATTACTTTTTCTCCACTGCCAGGCTGGCAATAGCACTTAGCATGAGAAAAGAGGGGCAAGGGATGGAGTTGGGGGAGAGTTTGGTGGAACAAACATGTATTAAGAGTAGAATTTTTAAACATATTTCTCTGTTCAAATGATGTTTTGACAAAACCCAGTTCCTTGTTGAATGTCATATGGCAGTTGGTCAGCACCTGCAGTACCGGGTTTACAAAGATGGCACTATGAATGCCAGAAAAAGGCCAGTTGATGTTTTGATTTCCCACCTTGCACATGAAACTATTAGACAACTGTCAGAAAATCAATGAGAAAAAGAGCACAATACATGAAAAATAACAAATGTATCATGGAATGCAATTTTGTGTGGGATTCCCCCATGATGCTTAGCTTTTGTTTTACTGAGCTCTGACTCTCTGAGAATTTCCATTTGAACATATAGTATGGTCTTCCTTGTTACTTTCCAGCCTAACCTGTTGGTAGCAGTGTAGGAAAAGACTGAATGTATTATGGACAATAAACTAGGGCAGCGTTTCTCAACCTTTAAGTATTTGCAACTTGAGTTTTCATAACAGTTTTAATTGTGCCCCCCCCCCCTAACATTTTTTTGAAATGTAGATACATATTTTATTATACCTACTTATCGACATTTATCTAACTCTATATTTATTGTTCTAGTATCAGAATGTAGTTTAAGTTAATTTGTTTTGTTTTTTTCATATATTTGATTCTTGTTTTCTTTTTTTCACATCTTTGCGCCCCCCTAGGGGGGCCTGCCCCACAGGTTGAGAACCACTGAACTAGGGTCATTTTTCCTCATTTTGCAAACCTGCTGTTTCTTTCCTGGCATAATTGTGAAAGAGGGGAGACTAATGGAAGTAGAGCTATATACAGTAGCAATAAAAAGTTACAAACAGGAGCATCAAGCAGAGGCACAGTACACGGTCCAGCCTATCTGTGATGATAGAAAACACCAGCGTGGTTTTCAGAATTGTTAGCCTGTTTCTCAGTTAGATGCCTACCGTATGCAAAGTGCCTATTGGAACTTCTGATTGCATAGTACAAATGGCAACACTAAAAGAGTTTGGCAAACTGTTTTACTTTAGTCAGCACAGCAGAAAAGTGTCTTTGGTTCGCCATTAGTACACAATGAATTTATCCATTTAGGCTCCATGTCACTACAGTAGCCTTTTGGATATTCATGACCATTATGTTGTAGCATATGTAATACTAGCTTTTACCCGCGACTTCGTCCACGCGGGACTCTGTTTTAATAGACTTTTTTTTCGGAAATATATATATATGAAGTTATAGTTATTGCCCATGACTTTCTTCGCGTGGAACTTCTGACGCCGTGGGAGTGTAAATATTTAATTGCTTTTTAGAGGATTTCCTTATACAGTAAACTATTTTTTTTTTCTTTATTGGGCGGCACTAATATTACCAGGCTCGTGGGCGAACTTACGCGTGAGCAAGCTACGTAAAATTGACCGTGGGAGAAACAATCTTCCCATAAATCTACGCCAGCGTATTTCAAAGTTTGGCCCTGAGACTTATTTATCGTCATGGCGAAGCATACTTTGAGGGGAAATTGCAGTCTCTTAAAGTCAAAGGGGAGGTCATTGGATATTAGAGGAATGAGCGGCACGAACACTTTTTCTCCTTGAGCACACCCGGTCAAAATAATGGCTTCGATTAAATTTTTATGCCGGTCTTTGACTTGCAGTCTAGTGCCATTACACAGTTTCGGTGGTTTTAAATTCCGAAGGAGCATTACGGGTGTGCCCTTCCGCAGAGTAAGCCTATGGTATGGAAGACCCGGTGCTTTAAGGGAATTTAAAAACTCTACCGGATAGTTAACGGCTTCACCTGCATTACAGACAGTGTCTATCGACTTGTAGACCATTTCTTCTCCGTCAAAGGACTTCAGCAACATGTCATTAATGAACGCAGCTTGATCGTTTTTTGGAGTCAAAATGGCCCGTCCACAAAACCATTCTATAGGCTTATTCTGTATTTGAGTATCCCCTTTCTCATTCCACGCATGCGCGCCGTGTCGTTCGCCCCTCTTCTCAGTGGCAAGAAATGTATTGGAGTGTCCCAATTCACCCCCTTAGGGATGGAATTTCAAAAAATCCTTTATTAGCGGTTATCCATGTCATTATAGGAATGCACTGTCAAAATTTCAGCCCTTTAGGTCCAGCGGTTTGGTCTGTGCGTTGTCTGTCAGTCAGTCATGGAACTGTTTTATATATACTCAGCAAAAAAAGAAACGTCCCTTTTTCAGGACTGTGTATTTCAACAATAATGTTTTAAAAATCCAAATAACTTTACAGATCTTCATTGTAAATTGTTTAAACAATGTTTTCCATGCATGTTCAATTAACCATAATCAATTAATTAACATGCACCTGTGGAATGGTCGTTAAGACCTTAACAGCTTACAGAAAGTAAGCATTTAAGGTCACAGTTCTAAAAACGCAGGACACTAAAGAGACTTGTCTACCGACTGTGAAAAACACCCAAAGAAAGATGCCCAGGGTCCCTGCTCATCTGCGTGAACGTGCATTAGGCATGCTGCAGGGAGGCATGAGGATTGCTGATGTGGCTAGGGCAATAAATTTCCATGTCCACACTGTGAGACCCCTAAGACAGCGCTACAGGGAGACAGGAAGGACAGCTGATCGTCCTCGCAGTGGAAGACCACGTGTAACAACACCTGCACAGGATCGGTACATCCGAATATCACACCTGCGTGACAGGTACAGGATGGCCACAACAACTGCCCGAGTCACACCAGGAACACACAATCCCTCCATCAGTGCTCAGACTGTCCGCAATAGGCTGAGAGAGGCTGGACTGAGGGCTTGCAGGCCTGTTGTAAGGCACGTCCTTACCAGACATCACCAGCAACAACGCCGCCTATGGGCACAAACCCACCTTCGCTGGACCAGACAGGAGTGGCAAAAAGTGCGTGAGTTTCTGCATGACAGCAATGTCAGTGTTCTGCCATGGCCAGCGAAGAGCCCAGATCTCAATCCCATTGAGCACGTCTGGGACCTGTTGGATCGCAGGGTGAGGGCTAGGGCCATTCCCCCCAGAAATGTCCAGGAACTTGCAGGTGCCTTGGTGGAAGAGTGGGGTAACATCTCACAGCAAGAACTGACAAATCTGGTCCAGTCCATGAGGAGGAGATGCACTGCAGTACTTCAAGCAGCTGGTGGCCACACCAGATACTGACTGGTACTTTTGATTTTGAGCCTCCCTTCATTCAGGGACACATTGTGAAACATTTTTAGTTTATGTCTTATGGTGTTGACTCTTTTAGTGTTCATACAAATATTTACACATTAAGTCTACTGAAAGTAAAAACAGTTGAAAGTCAGGGGACGTTTCTTTTTTTGCTGAGTATATATAGATTATTCCACTTTATATTTAAAATACAGTATTTTTATAATGTATATAATGAGACGCTAGTGCTTAAAATACAAGACAGAATTCAAGACACAAATTGAATAAGGATACAAACTTGGTTTGTATATGTATATGGTTTGTATATGTGTAGATCTGTTGTAAGTAAAATAAACTTTTTCTAAATTAGGTGATTTTAAAAGTGGGGCATCTGACCATTAAATGCAGGCTGTTGCTTTTTTACTTATTTAGAAAAGTTCAATATAAAATGTAACAATGCAGTTAATTCTACAGATGACATCAAATTAGATGGATTTTAGTAATAAGGGTATAGTCAAGGAGAAAATGAAGAATACGATATACTATAGGTAATTTCACACATGCGCACTGGAGGAGCATCTTCCAGATTCAACAGAGGTATAGTATACTACCCCAGAATAAAAGGGGGCACGGTTGTTAACCGTGTCTTCTCCCTTTACTTCCACAGCTCCCAGAAGATGTTCTTTGAGGGCAACTGACTCTGCCCAGTGATCAAAGCACTATAATAACAATATTTAATTTTATTTATTCGTAGGCGCCTTTTTAAACACTCAAGGACACCAAACAATAGATAAAACACACATTATAAATAAAACTAAAAAATACAAAATTTTAAATCAGACAAAGCAATTGTAGTCAAAGAGAAAAAGCAGTCTTAAACAAATGAGTTTTAAGTTTAGATTTGAGAAGTGAGTATGAATCAATGTTTCTAAGCTCAGATGGTAGTGAGTTCCAGAGCTGGGGAGCAGAGCAACTGAAAGCTCTGCTCCCCATGGTGGTAAGACGAACAAAAGGGACAGTCAAGTGGATGGATGAAGAGGATCCAAGGGTGCGGGAGGGAATGGCAACATGGAGGAGGTCAGACAGATATGGAGGGGCAAGGTTGTGGATAGCCTTAAAAGTTAACAGAAGAATTTTGAATTCTATGCGGAACATAACTGGAAGCCAGTGAAGCTGCTGCAAGATGGGAGTGATACGGGGGTTCGAGTAATGATGCGGGCAGCTGAATTCTGAACCAGTTGAAGCTTATAAAGAGATTTGCGTGAAAGACCAAAGAAAAGAGAATTGCAATAATCCAGACGAGAAGGCTATGAACAAGGATAGCAGTAGTGTGGGGAGTGAAGGAGGGGCAAATACAATTAATGTTACGCAGGTGGAAATATGCAGACCTGGAGATGTTATTGATGTAGGACTGAAAAGATAGAGTACTATCAAGGATGACTCCCAGACTCTTAAACTGTGGGGAAGGAGAGACAGAGGAATAATCAATAACAAATGAAATATGATCAGTTTTGGATAATGTCGATTTTGTACCAATGAGGAGAACCTCAGTTTTGTTACTATTTAATTTAAGAAAATATAAAACTCAGGTTCCCCTGAAAGAAGGCATCTGTGGCCAGACTGATCTAACCAAATGATAGAGTTCTCTCCTGAACAAGACTCACACAGAAAGGCAACTAAATCTTATCTTCCAAGGCTGTTTTCTTTACATTTAATATGCATTTTTTTCAATCACGCCATCAAGTGCTGTTTTTACTTTCATTTTGTTAGAATTAAAGAGAACGATTCATATATATGAAAACACATCAGATCTCAATGGGGGAAAAAATCATGCTGGATATCTATACTGATATGGATTGGGTGATGTGTTAGGAAAGAAAGGATGGCACATCATTTGATGGAAATGAAAATTATCAATCTACAGAGATTTTTCAAAGACTTCACGAAAATCAAAGCGAAAAAATGATGTGGCAGGCTAGTCCATTTTGACGAAATTTCATTACAGCAACTCAAAATCATACTCAGTAGTTTGTATGGCCCCCACGTGCTTGTATGCATTCCTGACAATGTCAGGGCACGCTCCTAATGAGATGACAGATGGTGTCCTGTGGGATCTCCTACCAGATATGGACATGGGCATCACTGAGCTCCTGGACAGTCTGAGGTGCTGCCTGGTGGTTTCGGATGGACCGAAACATAATGTCCCAGAGGTGTTCTATTGGATTTAGGTCAGGTGACCGTGGGGGCCACTCAATGGCATCAATTCATTCATCTTCCAGGAACTGCCTGCATACTTTCACCACATGAGGCCGGGCATTGTCGTGAACCAGGAGGAACCCAGAACCCACTGCACCAGCATAGGGTCTGACAATCGGTCCAAGGATTTCATCTCAATGCCTAATGGCAGTCAAGGTGCCATTTTCTAGCCTGTAGAGGTCTATGCATCCCTCCATGGATATGCCTCCCCAGACCATCATTGACCCACCATCAAACCAGTCATGCTGAATGATGTTACAGGCAGCATAACGTTCTCCATGGCTTCTCCAGACCCTTTCATGTCTGTCACATGCACTCAGGGTGAACCTTCTCTCATCTGTGAAAAGCACAGGGTTCCAGTGGTGTACCTGCCAATTCTGGTATTCTATGGCAAATGCCAATCGAGCTCCACGGTTCCGGGCAGTGAGCACTGGGCCCACTAAAGGATGTTGAGCCCTCAGGCCACCCTTATGAAGTCTGTTTCTGATTGTTTGGTCAGAGACATTCACACCAGTGGCCTGCTGGAGGTCATTTTGTAGGGCTCTGGCAGTGCTCATCCTGTTCCTTCTTGTCCAAAGTAACAGATAACGGTCCTGCTGATGGGTTAAGGACCTTCTACGACCCTGTCCAGCTCTCCTAGTGTAACTGCCTGTCTTCTGGAATCTCCTCAATGCCCTTTAGACTGTGCTGGGAGACACAGAAAACCTTCTGGCAATGGCACGTATTAATGTGCCATCCTGGAGAACTTGGACTACCTGTGCAACCTCTGTAGGGTCCAGGTATCGCCTCTTGCTACCAGTAGTGACACTGACCGTAGCCAAATGCAAAACTAGTGAAAAAATAGTCAGAAAAGATGAGGAGGGGAAAATGTCAGTGGCCTCCACCTGGTAAACAATTCCTGTTTTTGGGGTCATCTCATTGTTTCCCCTCTAGTGCACCTGTTGTTAATTTCATTAACACCAAAGCAGCTGAAACTGATTAACAACCCCCTCTAGTACTTAACTTACCAGATCAATAGCCCAGAAGTTTCATTGACTTGATGCGTTCCTTTAATTTTTTTGAGCAGTATATATGTATAGTGGCCTGCAGAGGGCACTCCAGCCGCCCAAACCCCATCTGTTATATGTGGGGATGCATTTTTCTGTCACCCCCCACAGCAGTACAAGCACCAAATACAACATACACAGTTCTTTTTTTTTTCTTTTCTTTCTTTTTCTTTCTATCTCTGTCGTTCTCTCTCTCTCTCACCTTTCACTCCTCCTCCGGTAAGCTTTGTCTCCCTTCCTCTTGACTCTGGCTCCCGGAGTACTAGGCAGCTGGCTCCTTTTATTCAAGTACCCAGGAGTACTTCTAGTGTCCCAACAGTGTGGTCTGGAAGCACTTCTGGGTAAGGTGGAAGCCCAATGAATTCCTTGCACAGTAATCTCATCCCGGCTTGGCAAGGGTCCTGGCCATCTGCGACAATATATATATTTATGCCTATTTACTCTCTCTATATAAAATCCTAAGCCTAAAAGTGCAACAATTTTGTGTGACGTTTTTATGTCATGTTTTTTGTCACGCTTTAAATCTGACTTATTTTAAAACCTACATATATATGTTTGGTGTCATTCTTTTCAGAATTTATCGAACTTTAATGTGATGTTAGATTTTCAGATTCCTATTCCGTATCTAAATTATAAACTAAAATATCAAGAAAGTCATGGTTTTTAATATCAAAAAAGTTGTGTTTTTTATTTTTGATCAAGTAAATTTTCTTTCACAGGAACAAACTATTAAAAAATAAAAGATCTATTCATAACACCAATGTTTGAATTTAGGTGATTTAGTTAGCTGAATGTCGAGATATGATGACCCATTGCATACCACTTTAGTTTTCATGTGATTTTTCCAGTTATTTAAATGAGTCATTTTTTTTTAAAAGTTTTTTTTATCTACAAGAATGTCAGTTAAAACAAATGGATTGTTTATTTAGTCTCTTTTAAATACTCATTGAGCACAGTGGACCTCAGTTTAATGGGAATACTTCAATCGGTAAGAGAATAAATGTTTTATTCTCATTTCATGATTTTTACTCCGTTAAATAGTAATTCATTTTACTTTTACATATTTATAGAATTTCATGATTTTGACTCCAATAGATAGTAATTTTTCTTTTGTACATTTACAGATTTTGCTAATATTCTGGTCGCAACTGTGGGTTGGGCACCGCCCCCCTAGTACACATATGAATCTGTGCATGTGTTAGAAATGGATTTTCCTCTAAAAGCTAGAATCCCATAAAACAAAGGGGCTGGAAAAGGTGGTGAGGATATGTTTACCTTCACATGCATATTGGCCTAAAAAGGAGCACTTGCCACTGTTTTGAATACTCAATTCTAATTAGCTGAATTGCTTTTTGATATAACATATCTCATATACTGTCTAGCATAATTGACTTTGCTCTCAAGTGGATTACACTGACACTTACAATTTATAATTTAATCCAGAAATTTTTTACGATGTGAATTAAAAAAAAAAAAAATGTTTTTGGTCCAAATTCATCCTTCTTAGGCGTTGGATACAGTACATGTTGAATTTAATTGTTTTACTTAAAAATTATTGGAAGTGTACTTAACTTCATTAAAAATATGGAATGTGCTACTATGAAGTTATTTTTATTTATTATGTACAAAGCCATTTTGTAGACTGTTTTGTTAACCGTTTCTGAGGTTTTGTTACCCAAGAATCACTTGGAGCACATGCCACGTGATATCATCAACGCAAAAGTTCAAAGGTCTGAACATCTGAGATTGAATTAAACCATAAGAGTTAACAAATGCATTCCTTTGGTTTGTCCTGAGTATACTAATCTTTGACGATGATGTTTTGGCTCTGATTTCCAGTTATTGTTTTGGTTTAGGTAAAAGATAGGACTGAATTTCCTGAAACAAACTTTGTTGTCAATAAATTACTGCAAAAGACTGTTCGAGACTATGAAGGGACCTGGTTATATTCCCACTTATAACTGGTGTAAACTGGACAGGAGAGCGTTTAAGTTGCAGTGATATTTTGATTTTGTATAAATTAGTGTTTAGTGTAGTTATCTGATCATTGATAGAGTACAACTATTTGTTTTTTAGAGAATTAATTAAATAGGCAGATGTAATAAAAAAATTCTCAAAAATTTCAAAGAAGTTTCTCAAAAATTAAGGGTGTGGGACAGTTCATTTGAGAGGGTGCTAGCCCTCACTATGGATATGATTAATTGAAACATTAATTATTAATTGTAACAATGAATAGTTAATGGACTAATAGGATAGCAAACTAAAAGAGCTGAAGGAGGAAAAAGGGGTGTAGTTTCCAGAGAAATTTCTTATTTTTCTGTGTTAACGAGCTGCAAAAGAAAACATTTTTACTTGAGCGTCAGTGGTGGCTCTGAGGCTAAGGATCTGCGAAGGTTCGATTCCCCGTCACTGCCAAAAGAGATCCTACTCTGCTGGGCCCTTGAGCAAGACCCTTAACCTTCAATTGTTCCAGGGGCACTGTACAATGGCTGACCCTGCGCTCTGACCCCAAGGAGTATGCGAAAACTAACAAATTCCTAATACAAGAAATTGCATAAGACGAAATAAAGAACAAAAAAAGTATCATTTCTGGATGTTAAAAAGTGAATGAATCCATTAAATTGATAGCAAATGAATAATGTATACCTTTGGTAGAAACAATCAGTGTCTTCTTACTATATGGCTACAGAACTGTGTTTGAAACAGAGGAGCACCTAGACACCACCAAGTTTTCTTTAGCATTACCTTATGTTTTTCCCTTTATTCATAGTGTCAAGCAGACCCATGTTCTTTATTGAGGATATGCGTCCTGTCAATCTTCATGCTCCAGTACACAATAGAAGCTTGAAGAGCATCTGGGAATGGACTTCTCATGATTCCAACTTTCAAAATGTCCATCTCTGTACCCTGGAAAGGCTTGATGATGATTCTACTTATTCTTGGCACTGGAGTGTAAACCTTCAAAAAAACTTTGACATTGAGGCAGATGGAAATCTAATTATTAAGCCTCTGTTTGAAAATGCTGGCATTTTTATTTTTAAGCAAGTCTCCACTCATGAAATAAGCCTGGCTATGTTTGAAGTATATGCTTTTCGATGTGAGTATTTGTATTGGTTTTGGTAAAATATTTTCTGTTAATTTGAAAGCAGCTTTAGGATTATACAGTCATTATTGTCAATTACAGCGTTCAGCGAAATGATTAGTTGTATGTGCAAATTGACTTTTATTTACCTTTGCTATGTTTTTCTAAAGAACTTGAAAAGAAGACATACATCTAAAAGCTTTTAAAGAATCACATCCCCATTTTTTGTTGCCTACAAAAACCTTTTCCATTTGAACATATTATGTGTTTAATTTTGTGTGAAATAGCATTACGGTATAATTCTACCGCTCAGTTTTGAACATTCTCATTGGATTTCCACTCTTCTTTCTTCATCTTTGCATTAACCTGAGAAACCTGTGGCACATGACACAATGGCTTTCAATATTTCACTTAGAATAACTTCATTACTTTCCTTAGTGAACCTTTACAATGGATGTATAGTTCCCGTTTTAAATTAGATGCTATAAAAAAAAGATCAGCTTTTGAATACATTATTTGTAAGGAATTACTTAATTTTTGTTAACAACTCCTTTAGAAGTGTTGCATAAAATGTGAATTGCGCCTTTTCAATGTTTATAAGTGTTGTATCTGTCTGGTCTTTTTCTTGTTCAAAAATATTTAAATGTACCTAAAGAAGCATATCCCTTTGAAAGCAATAGAGGGGTCACCACTTGCAGCATTTAATCTTTTCCTGAAGAGGGAATTAACTGTGATTGTAATATCTAATTCTGGGTTGCAAATTTAAAAATGACTGTGCCTTTCTACTCTTGGGTGTGGATAGAGACTCGTCCTCAACATCCAAACATTGTCATCATTATCATCCATTACAATGGAATAAACCTTTAACAGTTTTCATCTGGTTATACTGTACTCAGCAGTAAGATGCTATGAACATTTCTCAATCCACTTAGCTGACGATTTGTTTTCTGAACTCATTGGTGAAAAGGTTTTGTTTTATTTGCTTTCATTTACATTACCTGGAAATGGCAGCTCTTATTTATTTTCAAGTAGAGCAATAAAAGTACTTTATATTAGGCTTTGTGTGTGTGATGCTATTTGTTTTTAATTTTGTAAATATTTATTTATCATAGTTACAGCAAGCAAAGTCAGATATTGATTTGTGTTTTCTTTATCAGTATACATATCTGCTTTTATTTAGGAATCAGGGAATTGAAGCTTACATTTACAAAATCTAAGATAGATAGATAGATAGATAGATAGACCTGCCCATGGTGAAAATTTAGTAAGGACAAAGATAGGATGTTGACAGGAAACCCATTTCAAAAGTAAGGGTCACTTCTCTTTGAATAAAGACTAATAAAGGTTTGTCAAATTTTTCATCCCAACTACTGCATAAGAAAAGGATGAGCGGTGTGGAAATCGTAATTCATAAAAAAAATACATTTGCAGAGATGAATACTAACCTGTTACATTTACTCCTTTGCATACATTTTTTAAAAAGTGCTACTTTTCAGAGTGGTGTTTGGCAAAGGTACTTTTTACTTTTACTCTGATATATTTGTGAGCAAAAAATGTACATTTACTCCATTACATTTGTGTCTCTCGTTATAATTTCACTTACATTTTTCACATTTATTTTTTTAACTTTGTTTATTCTCTTGTACCATGAAGAACTTGCACCAAATCCTGACCTTCACCTGGTTTATTCTCCCCATTTAAAATTTGGTTTTCAGTTATCAATCAATTTTCTGATACTCATAGCCAATTGCAAAACTTCATTACTTTCCAGTGACTTGTTGTTTGGATTTCATTGACCATAATTAGTTGTCAGCAAGTAACAAGCACTAACTTCATTTCCAGTTTGTGAAAACACATAGCTTTAACTGTTGCCTTTTCTTCTGTTATGTAGCTAGATGTACAGATGTAGTCTTGCTTTTGAATAACACTTCAATATCAATATTAAAATATTAAAAAATTGATAACAGTCCATTGAGAAAAACAAAGCGTGTGAATCCTATCCACCTAATTTCTCCAAAATAACGACCAGTTGAGTTTTGAAGGTTCCTAAAGGTCTACTTTCTACATACATATGTCTGAATGAATCATCTGCAGAGCAGTTAGTTCTGTGGTCGCAGCTCAGTTGTGCACAACGATCCCCAAACAGAAACATTGTAAAAAAAATTCTTTTTTTTTTTGCTATTTTTGTTTTCAGTGGTTTTCAGTGCTTATTGTTTGTCAACATTTGAAAAATATCTATTGGAATTTAACTCATTGTCACCCTCTTTCATATTAGAAAAAAAAAACGTTACATTTTTGCAGCTCTCAATTGCGGCAAAAAGAAAAAAGACGTTGCCATTGAATTTGGAATTTCAGCTTTGACATTGCCAACTTTCTTGAAAGACCAAGCAAAAAAAGATGAAAAATCTTGGGTTGCATGTGAACTGCTACATTTGAAGACGTTGAAAAAGCCATTTTAATGTAGTTCAGTGATGCTCATTCAAGAAACATTCCTATTAATGTGGCACTCATTCAAGAAAATGTGAGGATTCTAAACACTCTTGGGACCTCCCCTAACTGGATGACACGCTGAAGATCATCCCGAAGTACGATCACCACGTCTCTGGAAGACTGTTTATCTGTTGCCAGGGCAACAACAGGCTCACAGCTCTGCTGTGTCTCTCTGCCAAAAAAAACAGAAAAGATCTCAATGGGTGATGCAAGGAACATTTTAGATCCAGGGAACAGTATTACTTGGCCACTAACCTGGCTAGGACCCTGCCTGACTGCTGTGTCTGTGTATAGGAGAGTGGCAGATCACGCAACAGTAAATAACCGTGCTGTTCCTGTTTCAAGCTGAATAAAGCTGATTTTGCTAAAGTACTGAGACTCAGCCTCATGCTTTGGGGTGTAAGACAGGGACTTGTAGCGCAACCCCGATCTTTTAGGATTTGCTTCTGTGGCACCTCACTGCACCGCTGTGAGCCTGCTGTTGCCCTGCCCCGGCAAAGGACAAACATTCTTCCACAGACGCGGCTATCGTGCATCAGGACGCATTTCACTGTGACGTTCCAGTTGGGTGGGGTGGATCCCAAAAGAGTTCAGAAATCTCACAATATGAAGAAGAAGAAAAGGATGATTCTGCTTCTAATTGATAACTGTGCTGCCCTAACAAAATGCTTCCACATTTAGATGATGTTTGGGTTGAATTCCTCCCACCCAATTGCACGGCAGTGCTTCAGCCATTGGGTTTGGGCATCATTTGCACCCTGAAAGCATATTATCATAAAGAAATGCTGAGAAAAATTCTAGTCAGCATAACATGTAGACAGGAGGAGATTAAAATTAACGTGAAAGAAGCTATTGAAATGATTGCAAACGCCTGGACGCAAGTTAAAAAAAGCACTATAGCAACGAATACAGAATCTCATTACAACAAAATTTTCATTACAACAAAATAATTTTTAGGTCATTTGCAGTTTGTTGTAATGGAATTTTACCTGTATGTTCTTGCCTGAAAAGGGGCCTGAGTTGCCTCAAAAGCTTGCATATTGGTGTCATTTTGTTTGGCTATTCTCTATCTGTGTTTTCTTAATTTTAAAAACTTCAAACATGTCACCTCTTAGTCTCTATTTGCTAAAACTGAAATGGTTCACCTACTTCAATCTTTCCTCATAACTCTTAACCTTCTGTCCTGGAATCAGTCTAGTCACATCTTCTCTGGACTTTTTCTAGAGCTGCTATGTCTTTTTTGTAGAGTAGAAATCAAAACTGCATGCAGTTCTCCAGCTATGGCCTCAACACTGTATTTTATTCTGCCACCCAAAAAAGAAGGCAGTTTAGTAATGAGATTGACCAGAAGAAGGAACATTGTTGTACACTAGCCAAAGGTTAATACCAAGAGGTCTATCCTTATCTTTCACTTAAACTAAATCAGAAACTGAACTCATGGTAATGATATTTTTGCAATGAGTCTAAAACTAAACAGTTAAAATAAAGAAATACACTTATTCAAAACATTGGGTTTTTATCTGCAATCATGGATAACCAGGAAATGTAGGGTGGTGACCTTTACATCATCACAGTGGTGATGTCATGCACCTCATGCTCTGCGTCTAGTAACACCATACCAAGGAATTGTGGCATACCACAAAACATAAAAATAATATGACAAGTTTAAAAAAAGACAATAACAGAAATCTGATAACAGAAATGAAACCCTCAATTTCCCAAGCCCTACAAAGTATTTTTCAAATCAAATTTTATTGACAACAAGAAAAGGAAATACATCCAAAGAAAGAAACAAACAACAATGACATCCCCCCACTGGCATATTTGCTACTGCTATTTAAACAAAAACACAAAAAAGTATGAAAAGAATCAACGAGTGAACCGGCACACACACCACACAGGAGCACAGGATGATGTAAACAAAATAAATAAATAAATAAATATATATATATATATATATATATATATATATATATATATATATATA
>JANRMT010062837.1:36765392-36920626 GCA_026402145.1 Polypterus bichir lapradei | reverse complement strand
ATATATATATATATATATATATATATATATATATATATATATATATATATGGAAAGCTTTACACAGGAAAAACCACATCATGGAGCAAACCCCAACCAGCTCTTTACTAAATGAATAGGGTAAAGCCATTTGTGGATAGTAGAGCCAGAAGAGTTGTTGATCCGAGTTGCAGATAGTTCAAGGAGGACAAGATTGTAAAAGGACGACTTCCAGATAGTATAGGAGACAAGGGCAGGAGATGTCCAGCCAGAGGCTAAAAGCAATTTAGCTGCAGTGGTCACAGTCATTAAAGTCTCCACTAAGAGAGAGAAAGAAAGAGTGAGGGAAGAGAAGAAAAGTCTAGGAGGAGAAGAACTTGAGGGGACAAAAGAATGGGGAAAGAAAAAATTGTAGAGAGGGATTCTGCTACAAAGCACTAAAGAGTCGCAGCCGGTGGGCATTCCCAAAACATATGGATAAAAGTGTCAGGGACTTATAAGAGGACAAAGGTGATAAAGGGGTTCTAATTCTAGTCTCATTAAATGGCGTCTCTGGGGAGTAGCATATCGTTTGTGAACAAATTTAAATTGTGTGTGCTGGTGATTAGGATTTTAGAACAATTTTTAACATTTACAAAGATAGTGTTCCACCACAACGCAGATGATGGGGAAAGGTCTGTTAGCCAAAAGACATGTTTGGGAAAGTTTTGAGGGAAGCTTTACGGAGAAGGGAATAGACACCAGATATTACTTTGTAATTATGAGAAAGGGATAAAGCAAATGAGTATAGGGGATGCATTGAGGCAGAGGAAGAGAAGGGGACTCCACATGTCCTGAGCCCAGACCTCAGCTGCAAATAAGAAAACAACAACAACAACATTTATTTATATAGCACATTTTCATACAAACAGTAGCTCAAAGTGCTTTACATAATAAAGAATAGAAAAATAAAATACACAATAAGAAAACAAAATAAGTCAACATTAATTAACATAGAATAAGAGTAAGATCCAATGGCCAGGGGGGACAGAAAAAACAAAAAAAACCCCCAGAGAGCTGGAGAAAAAAATAAAATCTGTAGGGTTTCCAGACCATGAGACCGTCCAGTCCCCTCTGGGCATTCTATCTAACATAAATGAAACAGTCCTCTTTGGATTTAGGGTTCTCACGGAAGGGCTTGATGATGATGGTCACGTAGACTTCTGCCTTTTAATCAATCCATCATTGTTGGAGCATCATGAGGCCTTGAGTAGGTGGAGGTGGCGCAGGCCACCACCACAAAGAAACCGGAAAAAGAAGCAGAAGAGAGAGTAGGGGTCAGTACGGATTTTAGAGCCACCATGAATAGTTATTATGAAGAATTGAACATACAGAGTATCAGGATTAAGTTAAATTAAGTTAAATTGAAGTTCTAAAAAGGCCATGTTAAAGTAATATGTTTTCAGCAGTGTTTTAAAGTGCTCTACTGTATTAGCCTGGCGAATTCCTATTGGCAGGCTATTCCAAATTTTAGGTGCATAGCAGCAGAAGGCCGCCTCACCACTTCTTTTAAGTTTTGTTCTTGGAATTCCAAGCAGACACTCATTTGAGGATCTAAGGTTATGATTTGGAATATAAGGTGTCAGACAATCCGATATACTGTATAAGATGGGGTGAGATTATTTAAGGCTTTATAAACCATAAGCAGAATTTTAAAGTCAATCCTGAATGACACAGGTAACCAGTGTAGTGACATTAAAACTGGAGAAATGAGTTCAGATTTTCTTTTCCTAGTTAGGATTCTAGCAGCTGCATTCTGCACTAGTTGCAAACGATTTATGTCTTTCTTAGGTAGTCCTGAGAGGAGTGCATTGCAGTAATCTAGTCGACTGAAAACAAATGCGTGAACTAATTTCTCAGCATCTTTCAGTGATATAAGAGGTCTAACTTTACTTATGTTTCTTAGGTGAAAAAATGCTGTCCTAGTGATCTGATTCAACAAGAGGTGAAAGGGACAGGATGTCTGGATTGAAGAGAAAGGAATGTATCCAACCCTGACTCATTAAATATATCTCCTAGCACAGATATGAGGTGTGGCAGAAAAGTAGTGAGACTGGCAACACTGCAAGCGATCTGGCAACGCTGCGCTGTTGTCCTTGATAGAGCACGTGTATCAGTACCCTCCCATAGGTCAGTGCAAGTTTCAACTCCTTCTGTTAACTACGTGATTTTTGTGACTGCTATTAGCGAAGTTGTGTTTTTGGTTGTGCGTCACGCAAAATGGAACAGTGGAATTTGGAGCAACGTTGTGCCATTAAATTTTGTGTTAAGCTTGGAGAATCGGCAAGTGTGACGTTTGAAAAGTTAAAACAGGCCTATGGGGAACATTCTTTATCCCGAGCTCAAGTTTTTCAGGGAGGCCTTCAACTTCGAAAACCAATGAAAACATCGAACATGTGAACACTCTTGTGAGATCAGACATTTAGACGTTTAACATTAAGAATGTTGAGTGAACAATTAAATTTGAACAGATTTACCGTTCATCAAATTTTGACTGAACATTTGCACATGCGAAAGGTCTGTGCCAAAATGGTGCCGAAAAACCTCACAATTGAGCAGAAGGACAATCGAAAAAACGCATTCCTGTGGTTCCCCAGCCCCCTTATTCACCTGACCTCAGTCCGTGTGACTTTTTCCTTTTTCCTAAACTGAAAAATGTCCTCAAAGGACGTCATTTCGGGACTTTAGAAAACATCCAAAAGAGTGTAACGGACATGCTGAAGACCATACCGGTTGAAGACTTCCAGCGCTGCTACCAACAGTGGGAACAACGTCTCCATTGGTGTGTAGCTGCCCAAGGAAACTACTTTGAAGGGGATAACATTGATGTTTGAAAAAAATAAAAACTTTGGTAAATAAAAAATCAGTCTCATTACTTTTCTGCCACACCTCGTATACCAGACTGAGACCAAGTTGAAGAGGAAATTGGATGACCTCCAATATTTAGGGCAGAATTATGAAATAAAGGAGTGTGGAGGTGTCATCTTGTCACTGAAATGCATAAGAAACAATGGGACCAACAGTATAAGAAAGGGACTTTATTTTATTAGAAAGAACTGGAAATTAAGTTACACAATGGGGGGAAATATATTTTGTCTCTATGGGTAACCATGAAGTAGGATTCTGGGTAGAGCAGACCCAGCTCCAGATTGGCCTTAAGATTAAAGGCAAGGTGGTACAGCTCAAAATCAGGGTGGGAGACACCATCGTCCGACCTGTCATGGATCAAACTGGAGCGTTCAATAGATCATCTCTTGAGATTCCAAAGGAATGAAGACGCGAGTGACTTAACAGTTTGCCAGAACTTAGGCAGGGAGAGAGGGGGAGCATAGAGCTAACAAAATTCATTCTGGGGAGCAATTCATTTTAATAATTGCCAGTCTGGATTGGGATGACAGAGGAAGGTGGGACCAAGAAGAAATGGATTCTCGGACATCCTTAAGAACATGGCAAAAGTTGGCAGCTGCAAGATCCTGGACCCTGGTATAAATGTCCTATCCCAGGTATCTGAAAGACACTCTCTGAGGAATGAAAGTGGGAAATTTAGACAGATGACAGGAAGAATTTAGAGGCAAAAGAATAGATTTAGACCAGTTAATCTTATAACCAGACAAGGATTCATAGACATTAAAGAGATTGAGGACATAGGGAAGATCAGCAGAGGCATTACCAAGGTAGAGAAGAACATCATCTGCATATAATGAAAATTTCTGGGGAATGTCTTTAATCAATAAGTGACTGATATTGTTTGAGTTGTTGAGAGCTACTGCCAAAGGCTCTAATAAAAGAATACAAAGAAGCAGGGAAAAAGGTCAGCCCTGGCTGGCTCCTTGAAACACATGAAAAGGGGGGAAATGTTGGTATTAGTAAGAAGGACAGAAGAGGGGGGCAAATAAAATATCTGAACCATGTTAATAAAGGTTGGGCCAAAGCCCATTCTACCAAGGACCTTCCATAAAAAGTTTCAGTTCATCCTGTCAATGCCTTCTCTAAATCTATGGAAGAAATAGCAGAAGGAGAGGAAAGAGTAGGGGCAACATGCAAAATATGAAGCAAATGACGAACATTTATTAGCTGCATGTTGGGACTTAATAAAGCCAGTTTGATCAAGTACCTTTGCCAGCAGCTTGACATCGGAATTCATCAATGATAGTGGCCAATAAATAGAGCAAACGGTGGGATCAGAGCTGAATTAAGTAAACGGTTAAGGTGAGATGACTAAAGAGCAGAGTTAAGCATCTGGAAAAGTGGGACTGATAGCTTCTTCCAAAAAGCTGAAAAGATCTTAGGGGGCAACCCATCAGGAGATTTCCTAGAACTCATAGAGTCCAGGGCTTCTCTTAGTTCATTAAGTGACAGGGGACTATCCAGAACAGAGGCCTCTGACTCTGAAAGCTTAGAGAGGGGTAGGGATTTTAGAAATGAATCCACATCACCGGGATTAGAGGGAGAGGATGAAGAGAACAGATCAGAATAGAACTGAAAAAAAAAATTATTAATTTTGGCAGGGTGTGTAGTGAGACAATCCTTGGCTTTTATGGATGAAATCATAGCAAATGAGTCACATTTGTGAAGCCTGACAGCCAGAAGTTTACTGCATCTGAACCCAGAAATACAGTAGCGTGGTACGGAGAACCAGAAATTCTGCACAACACAACAGCAAAGCATTCAGTTCCACCCTAGTACTAGCAATGAGAGTTTCATGGTCTTTGTCTTTGGACCTCTCTAAAAGCAAGAGACGGTTTTCCATATCAGAGATCTTTTGGTGAAATTCACAGGTGAAGCCAGAGGCAAAAGCAAATGCTTCATCATGAAGGAAGCCTTTAATAGCCATCTAGCAAAAGGCAGGATCTTCAGTTGGCTCAGCATTGATAGAAATAAATTCTTCAAGCTTTGGAGCCAAATAAGCAATAACTTTAGGGATCTGAAGCAGTCATGTATTAAATTTCCATTGTGGTGCCAGATAGATCAGAGAGGGCAAAAACATATGTAGCACAACACACTTATGATCAGAGATGCTGGAGGAGAGGAGACTAGCTAGAGAGTGAGAAACAAAAATGTAGTCCATGCAAAACTGAAAGTTAAAGCAGTGAGAGAAAAAGGAGTACAATTTAACAGAGGGGTTAATTAAACTATACGAGTCAATCAAATTAAGATCAGCAACAAATTTACACAGACTGTTAGTTGAAGGAGGGAGCCAATGTCCAAGGAGACAAGGAAATTTATCGAGGACTGGGTCAAGAACAGCATTAGAATAAGAAGAAAGAATCTGACTTGCCAAGTCCTGAAAGAAGGTCCTATGAAAGGGGGTGGGAACATATACCGCAATAAATTCAATCCTCCTACCACCGCCCTGGGACAAAAGAAAACAGTACCTGCTGTTGGAATCACATCTAGACACCAGAACCTTAAGCTGAAGGGATCACCTGACAAGTATCATATTTCTACACTTGCGGGACGGGGCAAATGACGATGAGACAACCATATACCGTTTGGTGGCAGCCCGCATCACATCACACTTTAACAAATGCCTCTCAGGTAAGAAAGCGATATCAATGCGGTGTCTATGTAAAAAGTCAGTCACACAAGACCTTTTTTTCAGGTGTCCACAAGACTCTCACGTTCAAAGAAGCTATACTTAAATTAGCCATGGTCTGAAATAAAGTGAACAGTAAAGGCATAAAGGAAGAAAAACAGAAAGATATGGGAGTGCGTGACCGCCATTCACCCTCGAAATCAGAAAGCACGTCTCAGCAAACCCCCGATCCACCCCTCCCCCAAACAATGACATGAAACCTGTAACCCCATGCTTTAGATAACCACCGCCTCAGCCATTTAGAAAGCCGATCGTAAAACATTAAATCAGGTACGGCAGATCCCAAAGCACTCACCACCCACAACCCTGCATGAGTGAACCAGAAGGCCAGTGCCAATACACCTGGGAGATGTAGTATAAAGGCTAAAAAGCTGACACATGGGCATCCCAAGGGTGCAAAGCATCGGAGTTAATATATGCATATGGCGGTTACCAAACCGTGAGCGGGCTGCATGCACATGTCCACCCACCCCGCTCAATCAAAGGATACACAAATATGAAAGCCCCTGCCATCAGGATCAGCAATTATGCAAAAATTTAAAATAAGTAAATGCTGTAATAAACGTAATAAACGTCAGTTAACAGAAATTAAATTAAAATCATCAGAACAATGAGGAAATAACCAGTCCTGTTAAAATTTTTAGAACAAATACAAGTCAATTAACAGCAGAACCTTAGCTATGCAAACTTCACACTGTCAGTCGGAAAAGTCGTAGTGACAGTCCAGTGGAGATGTAAAGATTACAGAGACAAAGAGTACATTAACGTCCAGATATTGGATAGAGAAGACAAGTGGTGTGAGAGAGGGGTGAGGGAAACTTTGCATGTGCAAATCAACAACCCCTCTCTCAACAGAGGTGGAGGCCTTAGGCATAAACTGTCTTTAATTTATCATGCTGACCTTTCATCCATCCCCAAGAAAATCAGGCCCAATTCAGACCTCCACCAGGTGGATCACTCTTAACAACCCACTCTATAGGGGTAGGAGGGACTGTTAAAAAAGGTGTGACGATTACATCTACCCACACATCCCCCTTCCTTTGTTTTACTCAATGAGCCTAATCAAGGCAGGTGTGAAGTGAAACTAACCTAGAGGATAAAATTGTGGTCTCAAACAACATTCCTCAGACTGATGAAGCTGCTTGGATGAGCAGTGAAACATATCTACCTAACAAGAAAGAAGTCCAGTTGCCATGACTCAACTACCAGATAAAGAGTACAGACTTCCATCAAAGCATCACCAAGTAAAAGTGCTGAGTGATTTAAAGTCATCTAAAGCTATTCACACCTTGGCTGGAGTGTTGTAGCGCTTAATGTTGACCTCCAAATGATAGTTTGAGACGCGCAGGAAAAACTGAAAAAAGGGGTGACTCCGAACTCCTTCGCCTTTCTGAATGGACAATGGTCATTGTCCGCGTTGCTGCAGCCGTTTTAGCACTGAAGTCCTGATAAAAATAAATTGTATGACCTTCAAAGCAGAGTTCCTGAAATTTTCTTGCCTCTTGAATAACTGTCAGATGGTCTTACTAACTGATAAACTGCATTATGATAGCGGGAGGGAGAGATGTATTATCCCGCACACTATACACCATATGTGCCCTCTCTATGACGGGCAGGAAAAATTTTTGCCCAGAGCTGACGAAGGAAAGCCAGCATATCATTTCCTTCTCTACTAATCCTTGTTCAGAAAGGTCTATGGTTATTACAGCGCTGACGATTTTCCATCTTGGTAAGCTTTGCCAACAGTGAGTCAACTTCTCCATTGATGTCAGTGATTTCTGCAGTATGGCATCAGTCATTGCTTTAACGGAGGCAACGTCCTCCTTAAGTATCTGGAAGATATCCCTTAAGGAGTTCATATCAGCCTGGAGCTCGGCATGATTCTGTTGGATGATACCCTGTAAAGAGTTCACCTGGTCCCCAACATTTTTTTTCATGTCCTCAATAAAAGATGCCACGAAAGGGTAGATAGCATTTTCCTATGCGCTGCTTTCAGGTCACGGTATCTTTTTAAACAGACTGCTAAGGACAGAACGGTATCTTCTTTGCGAAGTAGTCATGATCGGATGCACCAAGGAAACCTAAAACTTATATGACGTTTTGAAAATATTTAGCTGACAAGTGCAATCAGTGGTAAGCAAAAGGTGGAAAGGACGGGAGCAGATGCAGAACTAAGCCGCCATTAGCAACGTGCGTCACGTGATCTCACCCTAAAAAGTATAAAGAAAACCTGAACATGTCATTAGCAATATTAGCTTATCTATGGAATCACCCAGTCTGCAGCTAGGAACTTTACCTTTCAGTTTGTCATGCAGACCATGGTGAAATAAGCTCTTTAAACTGAAGAATTCCAAATAGAATCAGTAGCAAGTGTTTAGAAGGAGTTTATTAAAAATCTTCAAAGGACTTGTTATACTGACTACATTTTAGTCCATGATTTCTTGCTATGCCTCTGCAAGGAGTAGATTCAAATTTTTTCAAGAACGGTAATAAAATCTTGAAAAATACATGTACAGGGAAATGCATTAGCAATAGAACATTAGAACCATCTTGATGAGAAAAAGCAATTTGGCCAAATAAGCTTGCCAATTCAAAGGTCTTGCCAACTAGATTTTCCAAATTAGCATTAAGTCAAGATTTGGAACTCCCTAAAAAGATCTGGATCTCCCTAAAGTCCTACTCTCTACCACGCTACTTGGTAATTTAACTTGTGTGCATAGTTATTTGTGTAAAGAAAAATGTTTACACTATTGCAAAGTTTGTGCTTGTGCAAATGCTTGTTGAAGAAATAATTTTAAAGTAATAGCTGGCACCCACTCTGTTATTTGTCTTAATAATTTTAAAAACTTCAATCATGTCATCTTATGAAGAACATAAAGGACTGTTGGCTAATGAAGAACTTTATCACCTAAAAGAGAAATCATTAAGGAACCCTTGAACTTTCATGTCGTAATTTAAAAGGCTGGTGATCAGGGATTACCTGGCACTGATTAATAAAGCCTCTGTTCGGTTTTGGCTTCTCTGGAAAATGATCTGTTTGAGGAATGTGAGGCTCATGCGGAACCTCATCAACCAGAGAAAGATATATATATATATATATATATATATATATATTGTGAAAAATGGCCAGGGCACATGCTTGGCCGGGACACCCCTTCACCACATCTGTCAGGGGGACAAGGGTGGGAAGCCCAGTATCTCCCCCGGACGCTAGATGGCAGCATCCCTGGGTTGCAGCGGTGCCTCGGACTCCCCCAGGGCTTCATGGGGGTTCGAGTTCTGTGCAGCTCTGTGGGGTTCTGCAGGTCCTGCCAAGGGGTGCTGCAACAGGAGCGGCTGGCCCCTTTTGGGCACTGGTTTCACCTTACCCGGAAGTGCAGACGGATGTCGATAATCAACCACCTGGAGCACTTCTGGGTGCCTGATAAAAGGGAGCCAGCAACCACCACTCAGTGGTCAGAGTCGGGTGGAGGTGGACAAAGCTTGCTGAGGAGGAGGAGTGGTGGTGGAAGAGAGGAGAGAAAGAATGCTTGGTGTACTGTGCTTTATTTGGAACTGTGTTGTGGCTGGAGGGATTATGGGGAAGACGTGCCCTCCAACTGAGGAAAAATAAAAGTTGTTTCATTTTATACGTGCCTCCCGTGTCAAGTCTGTGTCGGGTCAGGCACAATATAGCACCTTTATTACAATATACAGCATATATATATATATACACGGGAGGCATGTGTAAAATAAAAAGACTTATTTATCTTCAGCTGGAGGGCACGTCTTCCCCGTACCCCCCAGTCACAACACAGTCCCAAGCACCAGTAACCACCAGTACAGCACAAGCACTTTTCTCTTCCATGGCACCACCACTCCTCCCTAGCAACCTTGTCCTCCTCCACCTGACTCTGGCCCCTGAGTGGTGGTCGCTGGCTCCTTTTATAGGTCACCTGGAAGTGCTCCAGGTGTTTGATCACTGAGTTCCGGCGGCACTTCCAGGTGTGATGAATCTGTTGCCCACACGGGCTCAGGAGTCCCAAACACAGCACCCCCTGGCGGTACCTGTGGGACCCAACAGGGCTGCCCCCAACTCCAGTTCCCAGGGAGCCCTGTGGAAAACCGAGGCACTACTCCAGCCCAGGGGGGCGGCCATCTAGTGTCCAGGGGGAGGTATTGCACTGTCCAGGGCTGCTCCCCCTGAATATAGTGTGCAGGGGCGTCCTGGCTGGGCATGGATGCCAGCTGCCTGCCACAATATATATATGTCTATGTGTGTGTGTGTGTGTATATAGGATTTCATTAGGTTTTGATACACTGAAGCTGACAATTTGCTGATTTTGTAGTTTTCTGTTCTTTTTGGTGTTGTTTAAGTTATGAGAAAACCCCTTTCATTCTCAAGTCACTCATGATCCTAGCTTCTGTGATTGCCAAACTTAGAGCAATATCATGTTACTTTTGTATATAGTGTGACGGACAGCCGGGTCCCATGCCCGGCCGGGACGCCTCTGCTACATACGTCCCGGGGGAGCCATCGGGGACATTGCAGTACCTTCCCCGGGGCGCTTGGGGGCAGCCTCCCAGGCTGTGGATCCCTCCTCAATCTCCCCCGTGGCTCCATGGGACATGGAGTCCACCACAGCTGCCCGGTTGGGAGATGGGGTGGCCGCTAGGGGGTGCTGCGGACGACCAGCCACCACGCTGGACAGTTTATCAGCCCCACCCGGAGGTGCAATTAAGACAAGCTGGTCAGGCACCTGGAACACTTTCGGGTGGGGTATAAAAGGGCGTGCCTCCCAGCAATCCGGGCCAGAATCGGGAGGAAGAGGACGAGGTTGCCTGGGAGGAGTGGTGGTGCCAGGAAGTGTTTGGTTTGTGTGGGTTTTTTTGTGCTTGGACTGTGTTGGGCCTGTGGGACACGGGGAAGACGTGTGCCCACGGCTGAAGAACTAAAAATAAAACCCTTGAGTGTGAACACGTGCCTCTGCGTAGTCTGTGCCGGGTCGGGCGCTATATAGCGCCTTATCACACTGGCGTAGTCGTGCGGATCCCGGCTCGTCCATTTGGGTCGGAACCTGCGTTAAAATCTCTTGCTGACCTGGCATAGTGAAGCGCAACAGCGTGGGGCACGGTTCTCGGCTCAGCGGCGTCGGAGAGCGCGCTCCCGACGCAGCTATAAGCAAGCAGTCAGGACTGCACAGCACAGCGCACGGAAGCGCGCACACGCGGCAGGGGCCGCGAGCCAGCACACGCGGAACAGCGCGAGGAAGGCGCGCACACACGGCAGGGGCCGCAAGCAGGCACGCGCCACCCAGCGCGGGAGCACCCAACCGAAGCCGCCAAGGAGCTGCTGCAGGTGCCTTTGCAATGGGGAAGAAAAAAGCCGGGCGGACACAGAGGCCAACTGGCAGACACCGCCACGCCAGTTCGCCGCACGGGATGCCACCGGAGGTAGGTGACGGGCCGCGGGTTTGTTTTTCCGCATGTGGGTCGACCTACCTCCTGGACGCCGAGGGGCGAAGCATCCGGTGCGGTCAGGGGGACGGGTGTCCATGGCGTGACGGCGGAGCCAGCTCGGGAGAGAGCGAGCCGGAGCTGTGTCTTCCCTTCGGCCTGAGCCAGCGGCTGGCGGAGGAGAGCCCGGACGAGCTTCCCAGCGCGGCGCCCCTGCAAGTGGAGCAGGAGCGGCTCTGTGAAACAGATTGCCCGAAGGGGCCCGTGGGGGATCCACAGGGTCTGGCCGAGATGCGGTCGGCGGGGGGTGACGAGGAGAGTCCTAATCCACCGCCGACCGCCGTTATTAACATCTCTTGGGCTGTAGGGGAGGTGAAGTCCATTGTCCTCGCCCTACAGTCCCTGTTACAAGTTTTTCAGGTCCTGTCGGAGGCGAAGGAGGGGCTGGAGAAGAAGCTCGGTATCCCGTGCGGGGCCCTGGCTGAATGGCTTCATGACGGCGGGTGGCCAGCCTCCCACCGGCAGGACAGAGCGGTGCAGGTAAGTGAAGCCGGCACCGCAGAGAAAAGGGGGCGGGACGTGACGGCAGCGGTGTTGCTTAGTACTGCCTGTCAGGCGGACCCGCCCACCACACGAGAGGCTGCTGTGATGACTGACAGCAAGGCGGACGAGCGTGCGGGGAGGCAGCTGGTGGAAGCCGGCTGCCAAACAACCCCGCCCCGACCGCCAGCGCCGGTCTTGCGGCAGTCCAAAGGGACGCAGGCGGTGCGGGGTCCCTCCTTTTCTCATGGGGGGACTCAGACCGTCAGTGCGTCCCAAAGGAAAAGGGGGAACCGGAAGAGGAAACCGGAAACCCCGTACATAGCGCAGTGTATGCCTGACGGCTTGGAGCCGAAGGAGGGCTGCACTGCAGAGGGGCGGAACCGTCACAAGCCCTCCGCGGAGGGGGCGAAGGGGCAGGCGTTCCCTGCCTGCTTCCGCATGTACCGGGGCCGTATTGGAGGGGGTCGGCTATGTTATAACTGTGGCCGCGGTGGCCATGTCTGGCGGGGTTGTCCCGAGGGACGTCGGGGCAACGCCCCCAGACCTGTTTATTCTATTTTTACAGGGCGCAGCCGCGGAACCAGGAAGGCCGACTCCCCGTCCTGGAGAAGACCGGCCCTCGCGGGGCAGGCCGATGAGCCCCACAAGCCTCATCTGAGGGAGGGGCCATGTGACGGACAGCCGGGTCCCATGCCCGGCCGGGACGCCTCTGCTACATACGTCCCGGGGGAGCCATCGGGGACATTGCAGTACCTTCCCCGGGGCGCTTGGGGGCAGCCTCCCTGGCTGTGGATCCCTCCTCAATCTCCCCCGTGGCTCCATGGGACATGGAGTCCACCACAGCTGCCCGGTTGGGAGATGGGGTGGCCGCTAGGGGGTGCTGCGGACGACCATCCACCACGCTGGACAGTTTATCAGCCCCACCCGGAGGTGCAATTAAGACCAGCTGGTCAGGCACCTGGAACACTTTCGGGTGGGGTATAAAAGGGCGTGCCTCCCAGCAATCCGGGCCAGAATCGGGAGGAAGAGGACGAGGTTGCCTGGGAGGAGTGGTGGTGCCAGGAAGTGTTTGGTTTGTGTGGGGTTTTTTGTGCTTGGACTGTGTTGGGCCTGTGGGACACGGGGAAGACGTGTGCCCACGGCTGAAGAACTAAAAATAAAACCCTTGAGTGTGAACACGTGCCTCTGCGTAGTCTGTGCCGGGTCGGGCGCTATATAGCGCCTTATCACAATAGAAAAAAATCAGGAGATGAAACAAGTATTCTCATAGTAAAGCTTTGTTAGGTCAAAAAACCTGCCAAGATCAGTAACCAGATTTTGAAATCCAGCCACTGCACTAAAATGGAGACAAAGTCAGAGTCAAAATAACAGAGCAGATTTTTTGGGAGAAACATATAACCAAGGAGAAGTTTTCCTATCAATATAAACTGAAACATATGAAACAACTGTGAATATATAGTACATCTGCTGATGCCTCAGTCTGGACATTTCATCAGTGATGTTCCTGGGATCATGTGTTTCGGGTCTTTCAAAATTCATACACTATCTTCCAGGTAAATCCGCCAGGGTTGATCAGACCCCAGCAAGTGTCCAGACGGCTAGATACTCTGACCCCATGCGTCTCCTGAGCTGAGGCTGTCTCTGCCACTTCGATGGTACTGCAGATGCCGCTCCAAATTCCTCTCTCCTTTGACGCCCAAACTGCTAAAGGCTGTGACTAAAGAATGGGCCACAAATCCCTGCACCTGACCTCCAATGGGAGACATTTGGCTCTCCATCCTGACTGCTGACAGATGCTGACAATTTCCACATACTTTGAGAGCTTCCTTTTGAAGGCTTCTCCAAACAGTCTTCCCACGGGACTGTTAGCTCCAGAGGAATGACTTGCTTCGTGGATTCAGACTATGTCTGATCACAGGGTGGTGGCTGCAATGTGGCTGGGGAATTTCAGCTGCCGTCTGAGGTCCACCAAAAACTGACTGTCTCATGCAGATGCCAGGATGCCTGCAGATGATGATCTCTTGGCAGGATTCAGCTACTCTCTGGCTTTTACAAAGATGATGGTTCTTGGACGGTTGACACCGCTATGCACACTCAAGTCCTGTGCTGATTGCCTTAGTTATGGTCTTCAGGACCTGATTGTGTCTCCATCGATACCTTCCCTTTTCAAGTGCCCTTGCACAGTTGCTCAAGATGTGTTCTAAGGTTCCTCACTTGGAACACAGTAAGCATGCTGGAGATTCTGTTATGTTCCATGTGTGCAGATTTGACAGGCTTGGCAGCACATCACATACTTCCTGGATATGAAAACTGATGCAGTGAGGCTCAGCCTTCCAGAGCTCAGACCATGTCACTTTCCTCTCAACCACATTTCCCCATCTCTTCCAAGCTCCCTGCTGCTTCATTCCCACAGCTTTGCAGGATCTCGTCTTCTCCACTGCTGCTCTCACCTCCTCCTGCAATAGGTGGCACCCATTCTTCCCTTTGGTGGTGTCAATTGGTAAGTTGGAAAGGATCCTAATCTGGTTCAGCCTTGAATGACCACTCTGACCAGCATCCTGCGATGCAGCCTTGCCTCTGCTTCCTGAACTGCATCCTCTGCCCTCCACTTCCTGCCAGTACTCACTTGGATCCCTGCGTTAGCCATCATTGGATCACTTGAGTCTCTGCACTATATCACTTCTCTGGCTCTTGATACCTTAAATTCTTCCTCCAATGATTTGAAGGACAGTTGCAGTTTGTTGTTGTGGTAGAATGTGATACTCCTCAGGCTCTTTGGCAGCCCCTGTCATCTCCTGAGGTAGCAGTGGACCTTTCTCTCCAAGGTTTCAACAGTTAAGAATGGGACTTCGTAGACAAGGAGGGGCCACAGGATTCTGGGTAGAATGCCATGGTGGTCAATCCAAGCTTCGAACTTCCCTGGTAGACCAGACTTGTCTACAGCTTTCCACCAGCCATCCAATTCAGTATGAGTTGACTGGATTGATGCTGTGTCCCTCAATGAGCTGTCGAAAACTTTACCCAAGCTCTTGACTGGTTTCTCTATGATGGTTGGGATGGCTGAGCTTAGGATGGTAAATCGGTACTTGTCCTTAACTTTGCCCTTTCTTAGCACTATGGATCTTGATTTCATTTGTTTGAAACACATCATGGCCTACTCCAACAGCTTCAGAATCCACGGACTGCCTGGGACCAATTCCATGGTGATTATTAGGTCATCCATAAATGCCCTAATGGGTGGTTGCCTTAGAGCAGACTTAATTCTGGGCCTTCTGCACTCTTGTTCAGCAGACATAGCGAACATGGGAAAATAGTGTCACAGAGGTTGTGCACCATGTAATGATGCCAGTCTCTACCTTGTGCAAGCTTGATGTTATTACTCCTGAAGAGACCCTCATTCGGAATTTTTTGTAATAATCAACAATGAGTTCTCAAATCCTGCTGGGGACATGATGCTTTGTCAATGTAAGCTGCACCAGCCAGGTTACTCTTTTCTCTCTGGCCTCCCTGATAAGTTGTGCCACCACTCCCGTGTGTTCCAGACAGCCTGGCATCCCTAAAATGACACCCTTCTGGTACTGATGTATCGATGTGAGAGTTCTTTAGCAGGTAGGTGCATAATCTCTTAGAAACAGCGCTGAAGAAGATGCGCGGAACTGGTCTATCTAGGTGGAATTTTCCTTCTTCGGGATTCACATTCCTTCAGCTACTCTCCATTGATCTTGGATCTTTCCTCTTCTCCAGAAGACCAACAGAATTTTTTACAAACATAACAAGAGTTTGGGAAATTCTTCTTGAATTTATCCTAAAAGGGAAAAATAAGGAAAGTCACAACAGCAACTCTGTATCCTATTTTCTAAGCCATGGTAATGGTAGATTTGCTTGTTATCAAACTATTAGTATTGTAGAGGGCCTTGGATGGTTTGGTTGTTAACAAATAGGTCCTAAGGTTGGATGGCTTGCTGCCTGCAACAGAATGGTGGTGCAGATGTTAAACAATAATGACAGCAGCAGTGTGAGGTAGCTCCACATTTTTTCACCTTACTCAAATATTGTTTACAGAACAATGTATTTACAATAAATTCTTTAAACCTCAGTTTCTGAGTGTAATGTGGATTTTTTTTTAGAATGTTTCACCAAGATAACCTTGTACGTTACCTTTGGATATACATGTTGCTTTTCCACATTTGTTGTGAAAAGTTATATATTTGTGTCAAAAAGAGAGCCTTTAATTTTAGTTTCAATTAGCATTAGCTATCATCTACTATTACTAATTTAAATTGTATTAAAAAGAAACTTTTAAGCTGGGTGTTAGCAGACCGTTACAGAGGCTTGGAACACTTAAACAGTTTGCTGAGTGTACAGGAATAAGCACTACATCCGGTAAGCTGTTTCATGTTTTCTATTAATTAAAATGAAAGTCTTATTATAATACTGTATATTTTTGTTTGTGATGATGCTGGAGATTAGTGTCATGTTACACGTAGGTCAGACATGCAAGTAAGAATTTCATCGTATGGTTTGTATACAGTATGACAATACTGCTACAGCTACTGTGATATAGCCATAAATCGATGATTAAACCTAAAAAATCTTGTACTATCATACCTAATAAGTATTTATTAGTAAGAAATAGTATACGCTACTGACAATAAAAATATGAAAAAATAAAAACATTTATTTTTACTTGGTGGTTTCCATAACATATGTAAATGCAGTAAAAGCATATATTTTTTTATAATTCTAAATTATATATTGATAACTACCTACTGATTATTTATACAGCTTGCTTCAATTTCATACTAACTAAAACTTTTTCTTTTTAATAAAAACAGTTATTCCATTTATTTGGAACCCAGTTAAGCTTGGAAGTGATGTTACTCGAGTGTGCACAATTTCAAGAGTGGAGGACTTCATGACAGTCTATTGGACACACAATGGGAAAGCTACAGATGGTACAGAGTTTCGATATAAAAACACACAGTTCCTTATTTTAAAAAACGTTGAGGAAAAGAGCCAAGGAAAATACACGTGTGTTTTAAAGATAGATGAAACAACAGAATTTGAAGTGTTCAATAGTATAACCATTGAAAGTCGTAAGTATCCATGAGAAGTAATCTAATAATTATGTCAAATGTAAAGACTATAATGCCAGAAGAGATACAGAAAGTTTCAGTTAATTAAACAGGATGCCATTAAATTACAGACCTCCTACAATTACTGTATGTTAACTGTTACGTTAACAGCATATACCAGTGTATGTGTTCAAGCAGGGAATATCTTGTTATAAGGAAGTAATTACCTTTTTTTAATGTTAAGAGGTAAACCACCCATTTCTTTACAAAGTTACTGGCTATCCAAGGATTAGAGCAAGTGAAAGCCAAATCAATACTTATTGCTGTTACATTGTTTATTATACTTAATTTGAAGAAGAAGGAAGATGCAAGTCATTTTGAAAGATATTTGTAATCATTCTATTCATTATTACTTTTGGAAAACTGGAAAGTATTGTCCATGCTCTAATCTGTTAACACTAAAAATATTAAAAAAAATAATAATAATGTAAGCATATAATTAATATAATATAATTAATATGTAAGCATAATTTCACAAAAAGCAATCAATTTTATTTGAATCTTTATGAAAAGCACTGATGTCTCGCTTTTAAAATTCAATCAAGAACATATATTGCAATTTAAGCAGATGTCTTTGAAATTAATCAAATTACAGAAAAATGTGGTAAACTCTTCTTTTTTAAAATGATGATTATAAATTGACTTTCAGATTATGAAGTTACCATTTAATAAATACTAAAGACATGACATTTCCACAGACTAAACTAATTTTTTCCTTCATATTTTAGCTGAAAAACAACTTGATTACACTCTTTACAGGGAAAAAAGTGCTGAAAGCAAAGTCCAGCTACTGTGCAGACTACCGAATAGTTATAGCAATGCTACATGGTCCTGGAAATCAGTTGATTCTCCTGAAAGTGACCTCCAACTTCTTGCCTCTACTGCACCCAATTATCCTGAAAATGTCTTTCATGCAAGTCATAGAAACAGATTTGTTTCTCCAGGAATAATCCATTCTAGCCATAGATTTACCATGGAGATCTGGCATGTGAACTTTGAAGATGCCGGGATATATGTTTGCAATGTTGATTCACATACATACTTGAGAATAAAACTTATAACAGTTGAGGGTAAGATTGTATTTTATTCACTCTAAATTATGTATTTATAAGGAAAATATTCTTCAAGAATTTTAGAAAATACTGAAAAGTCTTATACATATATTTATTTTCTAAAAAATGTGTTGCATCTAAGGTAAAACTTCCACGTTTTAGTTTTTGCATATGTTCATTTTTGCAAGGGATGCTAGGGAATGACCCGTGTGCTTACATTGATGTGTACAGCTAAGACAGAAGACCTGAAATTTAGCATATGTTTTTTAAGTATCTGTTAAAAATATGGAATGTACTTTAAATAGATTGAAACATCTTATTCAATTATAACTGCTTTGTTATATAGTTTAGCACAATTGAATGAAATTCCACTTTCTTACTACACTTCAATAAGCAGACAAAGAGACTATTGGAAATGGTGCTATATAAATAAAACATCCATCCATCCTCTTCCGCTTATCCGAGGTCGGGTCGCGGGGGTAGCAGATTAAGGAGAGAAGCCCAGACTTCCCTCTCCGCGGCCACTTCTTCCAGCTCTTCCGGGAGAATCCCAAGGCGTTCCCAGGCCAGCCGGGAGACGTAGTCCCTCCAGCGTGTCCTGGGTCTTCCCCGGGGCCTCCTCCTGGTTGGACGTGCCCGGAACACCTCACCAGGGAGGCGTCCAGGAGGCATCCTGATCAGATGCCCGAGCCACCTCATCTGACTCCTCTCGATGCGGAGGAGGAGCGGCTCTACTCTGAGTCCCTCCCGGATGACTGAGCTCCTCACCCTATCTTTAAGAGAAAGCCCAGACACCCGGCGGAGGAAACTCATTTCAGCCGCTTGTATTCGCGATCTCGTTCTTTCGGCCACTACCCATAGCTCATGACCATAGGTGAGGGTAGGAACGTAGATCGACTGGTAAATTGAGAGCTTTGCCTTACGGCTCAGCTCTTTTTTCACCACGACAGACCGATGCAGAGCCCGCATCACTGCGGATGCCGCACCGATCCGCCTGTCGATCTCACGATCCATTCTTCCCTCACTCGTGAACAAGACCCCGAGATACTTAAACTCCTCCACTTGGGGCAGGATCTCACCCCCAACCCTCAGAGGGCACTCCACCCTTTTCCGGCTGAGGACCATGGTCTCGGATTTGGAGGTGCTGATTCTCATCCCAGCCGCTTCACACTCAGCTGCGAACCGCTCCAGAGAGAGCTGAAGATCACGGCCTGATGAAGCAAACAGGACAACATCATCTGCAAAAAGCAGTGACCCAATCCTGAGTCCACCAAACCGGACCCTTTCAACACCCTGGCTGCGCCTAGAAATTCTGTCCATAAAAGTTATGAACAGAATCTGTGACAAAGGGCAGCCCTGGCGGAGTACAACTCTCACTGGAAACGGGCTCGACTTACTGCCGGCAATGCGGACCAAGCTCTGACACCGGTTGTACAGGGACCGAACAGCTCTTATCAGGGGGTCCAGTACTGCATACTCCCGGAGCACCCCCCACAGGACTCCCCGAGGGACACGGTCGAACGCCTTTTCCAAGTCCACAAAGCACATGTAGACTGGTTGGGCAAACTCCCATGCACCCTCCAGGACTCTGCTAAGGGTGTAGAGCTGGTCCACTGTTCCGCGACCAGGACGAAAACCACACTGTTCCTCCTGAATCCGAGGTTCGACTATCCGACGGACCCTCCTCTCCAGAACCCCCAAATATTATTATTATTATTAGTATTATTAGTATTAGTATTATTATTATTAAAGTAACATTCCAACTGTAATATGCACTGTTTTTCTCTCTAATAACCATAAGGCATAATTAAGTCAAATATAATATAATAGTATGCACAGACAAAGTTTTGGAAGAGTTGTACCAGTATGTCCAAGGTAAAGAGTAAATAAACTGACATACTATAGAAATTTCCAATCAGGAGTTTACAATCAGAAGCTATTCTTCATTCATGGATCAAATTTCAAATGATTCACATCAGCGACTTAATCAAAATTCTTTATTTTTACTATACCTCATCTTAGTACATACCCTCAAATGTGATTTATTATTTTTCAGTTTCTGTTTCAGTGGGAAACATGGCAGGCAGAACGGCAGCTCAGCTCAAATGTATGCTATCTGGAGTTTCTGAGGCTGTCAGATTGACTTGGATGAAAGAAGATGGCCACACTATGGTCCTGGTGAAAGACAAGAATTTAACTTCTGATGCTGACAGAATTTTATCGCTAGTCATTCCTAACACTAGCAAAGTGTTACAAAAATGGGCATGCGTTGTCTTCAAAGAGAACATTCCTACTGCTTTTTTTCCATTGAAACTTAAAGGTATAGTAAATATTATTATGTTGAAGTTCTTATTCCTACTGAAATTTAAATGTAAAGTGGAAGTGTGTGTCGGAGCAGAGCTCAGTACTTGGTTGTTAAGGATTGTAGTGCCAGTGTAAGAGGTTGAAGGGCTGTGTCTTGCATTCTCAGTCTTGTCCATTTTGATTTTCTTTGTGTATTACGTCATATATTTTAATGAATAAAATTTAAGTGCTGATCATGGCCATGATCAGCCAGCCTTGCCTAAACATAAAAAACTTCCATATGCTTAGATTATCAAGGAGACTCTCTTTTAGATTATGCTTCCTTGCCTAGCGTGGTCCTGAATATAATCAAATAATGAGTTATTTACAAACACTGAGAGAATGTAAAGACAAAGAAAGATTGGTCATGATCAGAAACTGGTAAGGACGCAACTTTTTTCTTCATATTCCTAAGAATTGTGCTCCAGCATTAAAAGAAACATATGGCTTGATAGAATAATAATATCTTCAAGCTGTTTCCTTATCCTCTGAATGAAGATTTGCCAGATTAACTGTATGTGTGACACTCTTTCTGTGAATCACCCCTACCGTTTTGGTAAACATCTTTGGCAGCTGCTCACAAACTGACGTGTCATTTTACCAGAACCTTTGTTCATCTGCAGATAAGGCTGAATACATTTATGGTTTGTAGTCCAACAAGCTTTGAGAACCAAGCTGTCATGTGTATGCCAAAAGCAACACTCTTGAACCAAATTTAAAAGCACTATTCAATTCAATGATGATTTTTTATTGTATTCATTACTCTATCTAGTGATAAGCGAAAACTGGCACGTTTTGATTTGCATAGTTTTCCAAAATTGAGAAGCACAGTGTGTTTTTTAAAAATGCATCATCATGTGCATTACTGTGTTTTCTTCCCAGTATGGAAGGCTGCCCACCCAGACGTTTCCTAACAACCACCCTTTCCTGTTTCTTGATGACTGATGAAAAGGTTGAGGGTGTGAACTCTACATGCACTGTGGAGCCTCAAGTTTCTTTTCTGTCCCTTATGTATCTCCCCAATGGAAATGATCCTACACAATTTAAGCTGTGAGCTCTAAATAGTATTCATCCACTCGTCCATCTTTCAAAGTTACTTATCCAGACAGGTCCATGGGAAGCTGGAGCTTCATTAAACATCAGGCACAAGGTAGGAACAATACCTGGACAGGGTGCCAGCCCATCACAGGGTGAACACAAACATATTTACACACATTAGTATCCAATGTAACATTGAAAATCCAACTAACCTGCGTGTGTTTGGACTGTGGGAAACAGGGCCTGTCTGTTAAATAATACCTCCTGAGACAAGGTACATTTTTGTCACTCATATCTTTCTCCTCCCTCTACCGTATGTTCTTGCTGGGCATGAGACGATACACTTAATTCACATAAAAAACATTTTGCTATACAGACTTTGTAGTATAGGGCATTCTCTAAATATTGGCCAAATAAGTATAGAAAAATTGTACAAGAATGAAAAGATTTGCTTTAAAACAATAAAACACTAAATAGACACTAAAAAAAGCAAAGCAAATGTGTATTGTTGAAGTGAATACAAAATGAACCTCGGCTGTTTCACTCCTCCTACATGCTACTCTAATTACCTTGCCTGCTTGAAACTCAGTCTGGTGAGGAAGTAACCCCTGAGGAAGACAGGAATAGTTCAATCAAATAGATTTTTATTTAGTCACAGATGAGTACGTGGATTCCACGTTGCAAGGCAGAAGAGCCAAGTTTCCCAGTTTCAATCGGCTTTTAATATTCATTTTTCTCCCTTCCCCTTATTTATGAAACAGCATCTAAGCAATTCATCTTATATTGCGCAAATCGGCCAACCGTTTACGTGTCAAGAGGGGCCCCTAACAGACGTGTTCCTAAAGAAGGAAGTTACCCAAGGTCAGCTTACTTCACCTTGTCTTATGACAGACGCCTGTATGAATAACCTGCCATTATAATAAAACAGCTTTTAATCCTTAGTAGCTTGCAAGCAGTTAAATTTTCTTTCACACCAGCAAGCTAAAAGGTGCCGCCTAACCTTTTTAACTAAACATGCTTGACTTTTAGCACACACACCATAAACAAATTACAGAAAATAGCAATTTTACAAAAGGGTATATAAACAATGCAATATTCATGGGTGCTGACCCGTCATAAACAATGGAGGAAAAGGCATGGCAAATTATAGACCACAACATAGGCAATAATCCAGTAACACAGTAATAATAATAGTAATAACAATAATAATCCTCAAACTGCGATAGCATAATAGACAAAGACGTGGAAAACTAAAATTAAACAATAAATTCAGCAACTGATCTTTAAACTTTGAATACATTCCTAAAGCCTGATTTAATTTAAAGCATGAACATCTCTGAGATGGATTTACTTTAAAAGTCGCATTAAAATTCCACAAATACTGCCTTCTGTTTTTTACCTCTATTAATGACTTGATGATTATGTCCTTCGTATTTGCTCCTGGCACTGCTGTCTGCCCCCAGGCGGTACTTTTTTAGGGGCAGTACTTTTTACTAAATCTTTAGTACTAGACTTTTTAGACTCTTTTGACAATTTTGTTTGATAGGGTTTGGGCAAACTAATGTGTGTTGTCTATTTCAAAATGACACTATTTTTAATGTTTAAAAACTGTAATAAAATACATATGTTACAAAGTTGTATTTTACAAATGCAAATTTTGACCAGTTCGCTGACTTACTCTGACTAAAGACTCTCTCGTCGTCTTATTCTGACCGAAAAAGTTGAATCCTTCAATCTCATTATTAATATTTTATTATTCTTTCGATCTCAAGATGAAGCGAACAAAAGAGAGCGGTGCTGCTTTTAGAAAAAAGAAAAAGGCTAGGGAAGAAGTATTAAAAAAGAATGAAGAGGCATTAAACAGCGTCACTTGCTGAGAAATATTCATTTCTTACTCCAACCAATTTTTATTGGTTTTATTTTAATTTTAAATACTGATTACAAGTGCACACTACATCAAGATTTCAATGACAAGGAAGAGTTCCTCCTTGAGAGAAAAAGGCTTCAGTTTAATGGCTGTTCCTGCTATGCAAGATAAAACAAAGGCGTGGAAGGAAGTCAGTCCCCTATGGACGTTTGAAATGTATTCAAAAATTCAGTCATGGAAGTTCAGTTCCAAATATCGTAATACTTATGCAAATTTTCCTCACAATTGCTATTAGTGTTACTAGATGCGACAGAACTTTCTCCAAAATGAAACTTATAAAAAATATTTAAGATCTTTCAGGAGTACTCTGCATTTAAGAAACCTTGCCATACTTTCCATAGAGCAGAAACTGACAAACGAAATCAACTTCGATAACAATTCAACAATTTTGCCAACGTAAAAGCAAGAAAGGTAGTATTGTAGATTTATTGTTTGAATAGTTGTAGATTTTAGATTTTAATTAAATTGTAATTGTAATTCATAATTAAAAATGTAGTTAAAATTTTCATTTTTTTAATTTTTTGTATGATATGTATTATGTTTTATTTTGTAAGTGTGGGGAGATTTCACATACTGTACTCTAAGACTACTCCAGGCAAGAAAACCTCTAGCAACTAAACTGCTTGGCACCTGAGAGTAGTTCTCCATAGCCAGAGTCTCGCTAGGAAAACTAAAGCTGTTCATTGATTGGATAGTGATATTGCATTATTTCTATACATTAATGAGGATAAAGCAAACAGGAATTGTGGGTAAATGTAAAGATAATCATAAAACATTGATTTCAATGAATTTTGTGATTATGTTAGATTAGCCAGTTTAGTACAAGGGCTTAAATGTAATTTATATGGTTATTGTTCATTGGGTTGCATAAGGAAAATTATAAAATTGTTCTGTCACCTGGTAGGATGGTGAGTTAGACAGATCGACAGATACTTTATTAATCCCAAGGGGAAATTCACATCAGTTGAACAGATCCTGGACATTATCTGTTTATACTGTTGTTCAAGGACAATGTGTTTTTCACTCATATGATGTAGATTCAATCCTTTCGGAAAGAAACCTGAGCACATGGCTGAAACCCACACAGACAGGGGGAGAACATGAAAACTGCACACTGGGATAACCTAGGACATGAGCCCTGGCCTCCTAGTTGTGAGGCAGCAGCATTACCACTGCGCCATCATGCCATCCATTCAGTTTTTATCCAGTGTTTAATTGTTCTTGCAATGTGTTGGGGGTTAAAAAGTGAAACCTGCACCCTAGGCAAATGCCTAATTCGCTTTAAGGCTGGTAGTATTTTAATGAGCAAATTGCCCCTATTGCCCACATAACTAGCTTTAAAAATACATTTTCAGGGCATTTAAGACTTGTGCAAAGTGCTCAATTTATTATTTTTGCTTATTTGTATACAGCAAATTAAGCAAATCACAATAACCAACTGTTATAAACTTTGGGCAGTTTCTGTGCAATACCTGAAAATATTTTCATTCGATTCTCATATGAATCCAGACAATCTTTAGCGATTGGCTTGGCTTGACAAAAAGAGACAGAAATAGTTTTCAAGTTCCACCCTGCATATTCAAATTTTTATGGAGGAAAATATAGTTAATCGCAGTGGAGAAGAGTATCACTTCGGACTGTGTCCAGGATGGGACCGGTGAAAGGGCGAAAGTGGCTGCCTTTATACCTGCTGAGGAGGAAGGGGCGTGTCCAAGGGGCTGGAACCCTAAATTCATTAGAGAACCTTTAGGGGTGAGTTGACATGTAGCTAAACCAAGGACAGAAATATAAGAAATGTTTTCATAATTATATGCATTCTTCATATTCTTTACTAGTGATGAACAAAACAAAGATGTTTCGATTTGCATACAGTTTCACAACACTGACGCTAAAATTAAATTCTTTGCTGATTCTCTATTGTTCTCCAATGGCAGAAAAAGAACAGTAAAAGATGGAAAGTGAAAAAATTTGAACCTACATACATACAGTAAGCACAATATATCCACTGAATCAGTGCTTGAAGGGGTGTGAAATAACTAAGGGGGTCAACTCCCACTCTCTTCGCTCAAATGTCAATGTATGCCAATGTGTGAAGTTTCACAGGGAAACAAGTTATTCGATCAACTCTTACTATATCACAAACAATCGAATTTTGACTGTGCCGCCACCATTTCTTAGCATACCAGTGAGTTCCTGGCATCTTTCAATTTCTTTTAATATGTGTTGTTGATTTTAAGGATTTCATTACAGAGACTAAATTAAATTACAGATCAGTATGACATGCTGTGTTGTATTCTTTTTTTTACCCAAAATCAAAAAGCTAACCTGAATTGAACCTCAAGAATGAAACAACTGCCTAGTCCAAAACATTTTCCCCAAAAGTTTTTGCATTTTTTTTTTTTATTGCATGATTGCCAAGTCTCTAGTCAGTTGTTACTATGAAGCGTCCTAAAATTCTAACACTTCTGCAATCAGGCAGCTTCGTTTTATAACAGCAGTCACAATGGCATGCATTGATAAGCATCAGGCATGAGTGACCAGTAATGAACTTATTTATTATAAACAAACTATCTGCTTTACTCTTTAATACTCAGTACTTCGTTGTGCACAACAGTGCTAGTCAATAGTGAAGTGTAATTTTTGATAATCCCATAGCAAATGTACAGGTACCATGCTGAGTATTATTATTTAGTATTTCTTAAGTGAAAAAAACAAAACATACATAAAATATATTAAAAATTAAAGTATTGTCTAGCTTTGGTGCTTAGCAATCAGACACTGCTTTTAGAAAAAGGTTTGAATTAAGCAAAATGTATGCTTTGTGCTTTGGCAGAAGTTTCAAGCCTACGTTTGCTGAATGACATTATAAATTATGCATTGTTATATTTTGAAATATTAAAATTACAGAGTTCATAATGATGAGAATCTAAAATGGCTATACCAGCTTTATGGATTTTGTCTTTGCAGACAAATAACGTGCCCCAAGTACACAAAGCAAAGTTAGGCCTGCTTCCAAGTACCTCAGCAATTTATTATGTGTGAAATGGAGACAATGACACAGCAATCTGAGCAGTTTACTTTACGATATTTACATTCGGAAAAGGGAAAAGGTTTTTTTTTTTTGTTTTCTAATTGCTTGTACTAACTTTAATCTTCTAGGAAAGCTATGACAGGATTTTGGCAGAACTGGTTGCATTTTTGTCCTTCTTCATTTTTATTTGCTTGTTTTTTGTTTTCTTATTTGTTATTAATTAATATGCATGACAGACACACCTTGACATTTTGAGGATTTCATTTTTATGTGCATGAACCCAAAACATTTTTCCTGATTAGTGATAAGCTATCCTATGAAACTCCTGTGAAATTCTGCCATTGAAACAACAAGAAAGGCGTTTACATGTTTTAATTCCACGTGTGTCTGCTTATCATTTAGTTTTCACTATAACAGTGCACAATAAATGACTACTAGTGTTGGGAGAGGTGACGGGTGAAGTGAAACTGAATTTGCAGTAAAGCTGGTTTTTTACTTTCAGAAACATCTGTAAAACAATTTGCTCTTCACTTCCTTAAAATTGTATGCCATTGACACAAGAAGAAAGCTGTTTAGTCCAGTCTGGAAGCACATACTGTATGTGCATTAATTCCACATGTGTCTGTCTGTCACTAAATCTTTAAACAAAGATTTCTAAGAAAAAAATAATCATTATTTTGTTGAGTTACCAGATATGTTTTGGAGGTACAGTCCCCAAGTTTGCTATTTTGATAACAATCTTCACCATCACAATCCTAAAGATGCACTGGAGACAGAAAAGAAGCTTCAAGCTCCATGGAACTCAGAGAGTGCAGATTGTCAGGTACTTCTGGAGGAATCAAGAAACAGGAAAGGGTGTTTGTAAGTAACAACAAGAGAGGGAGTGCAAAGGCTTTCACTTTATTGAGTTTTCCCGTCAGAGGAAACACAGTAATGTGTGCTATGGTGTATTTTACTATGTGTTTGTGTGGAAAATGTTCAGCCGGTCACATTTTTAAAAACTTATTTCACTCCACTTCAGTGATAAATAACAAGAGTCATAAATAGAATTGATTTTACTAGAGGGTATGTGCGTTACACAGCTGAACAAAAGAACACAGATAAACAGGGAAGTGTGAGAGTAATAGTCCTTTTTCCATCCTAGAAAACCTTTAAAAAACATTTAGTGAGTATCATGATTGCAATTGCAAAATTACCCACGAAATGAATTATACTGTCAGTTTGCAAATTGAAACTTGCCTGTTTCACTCGTTGCTATTCCTCATGCTTGGTTATTGTTTTGTTTCTCTTTTTTGGTTTGGGGAAAAAATCAAACTATGATAGAGGAGACTGTTTAACATCATACCCTTGGTTTATTGTTATTATTATGATTACATTAGGGTTTACTATGCTTATCAAGGGCCACTTTTTTTAACACCACTCCCTGGGTTTACTGTCTTAATATTTCAAGACTGTTGATTATATTTTATGCTTATAGTCTGTTAATGATTATATTTTATGCTTATAGTATTTAGACTTTATCAGCAATAGATATCTCTACTTTTTAATCCCCAAATGCCACTGCTGGGGGGCTTATTTTGTTTTGGACATGCTCTGTCTCAAGGTATGTCACAGGACTGGGACTTTGTGAAGTGGGGTCCAGCCTCACATGGGGAGGCAAAATGGGGGGATGGGGGGGAGAGAAAGAGAGCAAGCTATATCTAATGTATTTTTTTAATACTTTTAATCATTATAATGATATCTACCAATGTAACAATAGGCTGCATGGCAATAACTCATGGGAAAATTGGAAATTAAGCTTAAAGCTGTCTCACTTCCAGTTAAGACTACAAAATGACATCAAAAATTTAGAATCAAAGTCTCCATGATGGGACAGTTAACTTTGTGAGCTGGAATGTTAAAGGCCTGAATCATGAATTAAAGAGAAAGAAAGTACTCTCTCACCTAACAGGTTTAAATGCTAAAATAGTATTTTTACAGGAGACACACTTACTAAGCATGAATCAATTCCAGCTGCAAAAAGACTGGACTGGCCAAATGTTCCATTCCAGCTTTACAAAGAAAACTAGAGGAGTGGGAATTCTCATACACAGAACAGTCTCATTTGTGGTATCAGATGTAGTATCTGATCCTGGAGGGAGATATGTGATTCTCATGGGCAATTTATTTAACTGTAAAGTGATTTTGATAAATGTTTATGCACCCAATGTCAATGATAGGGAATTCATGCAAAATGTATTTGCATACATTCCCAATGTGAACACTCATAAAATTGTTATGGCTGGGGACTTTAATTGTGTTTTAAATCCACTCTTAGATAGGACTCCTCTCACAGGGGGGATGACATCTAACACTAAAAAGACAATTACACAGTTTTTAACTGACCACAACCTATCAGACCCCTGGAGATTTCTAAACCCAAACTCAAGAACATATTCCTTCTACTCACCAGTGCATCATTGCTACTCAAAAAATTGATTATTTCTTTATAGATAATAATTTCTTGCCTACGATTAAATCTTGCAAGTACAACATTATTATTTCCGACCATGCCCCTTTTATCTTGGAGCTAAAATCATTAAGCCCCACACACATCTCGCAGATGGCATGTTAACCTACTTCTATTAGCAGACGAGAACTGTACAGAATTTATATCCAAACAAATCAGTTACTTCCTAGAGATAAATATATCCTCGGAGGTCTCTGCAGGGATACTCTGGGAAATTCTAAATGCCTTCTTAAGAGGACAGATTATTTCATATCTTTCCCACAAAAATAAATTAGAAACCTATAAGGTATCAGAGCTAACCAGCTAAATTACTATAATAAATGAAGAACATAACAGGTGTCCAATGTGAGGCTCATCATAGGAAAAGGCAGGCTCTGCATTCAGTGCTCAACCTCTTAACAACCAAAGAAACTGAACAACTCATTTTTAAATCAAGACATCATTACTATGAACATGGAGAGAAAGCTAATAAGCTCTTAGCTCAACAAATCCACAAGCAAGAAGTTCGCAGTGCAATCCCAGCAATCACCAACATGAACGGAGACAGAGTCATTGACCATAAAAATACAATGCACACATTCAGAGACTACTATAAATTCTTATATTCTACTGAGTTTAAAGAAGACAAGACACAGCCTAATGCATTTCTGGATGCATTACAGATACCACAAATAGATACTTTTACTGCAGAGGAACTGGATAAACATTTGGCGCTATCAGAATAACTAGATGCTGTAAAGTCACTTCAAAGCGGGAAAGCAGCAGGCCCTGATGGCTACCCTGTAGAATTTTATAAGAAATTCTCCACTCAGCTAGCTCCCCTCTTATTAGCAACATTTACAGATGCTAGAGACAATCAAATTCTACCTCAAACTTTTCACCAAGCATTAATCACAGTCTTTCCTAAACAAAAAAAGGACTTATTACAATGTGCATCATACAGACCAATTTCACTTCTGAATAATGATTTTAAGATACTCTCCAAAGTCCTAGCTAGAAGAATGGAGAAAGTGAGCCTTCGGTAATATCACAAGATCAAACTGGATTTATTAAAGGCTGACACTTAGATTCCAATCTTTGACGCCTGTTTAATGTAATATATTCACAAGCAAAGTCAAACACCCCAGAGATATTACTATCGTTGGATACAGAAACAGCATTTAATATGATTGAATGGAACTACCTTTTAACTGCATTAGAGAAATTTGGGTTTGGTATGAACATTTGTGCATGGACCAAACTACTGTACCAATCCAGAAACTTCAGTTTGTATTAACAACATTTGTTCAGACTACTTTAAACTAGAACGTGGTACCAGACAAGGATGCCCCTTATCACCACTGCTATTTGCAATCGCCATTGAACCACTGGCAGTTCACTGTTGAAATGCTGATCATTTAAAGGGGATTATCAGAAAACAACTAGAACAGAAAATGTATCTATATGCAGATGATATGGTACTGTATACTCTATGTCAGACCCAGAAAATACTGTGCCTGCAGTCTTAACAACACTTACAGAATTTCAAAAGATCTCTGGTCTCAGAATTAATTTGAATAAAAGTGTGCTCTACCCAGTGAATTCTAATACAATGTTAGATTGGACACCTTTCTTTTATCATTGCAGATCAGTTTAAGTACCTAGGGGTAAATATCACAAGTAAATATGAAACTCTTTATCAACAAAATTTTGCCATCTGTATGGAAGAAATTAAGCAAGACTTGCATAGATGGTCAACCCTTCATCTCATTCTAGCGCTCTAGAGAATTAACGTTGTTAAGATCAATATCCTACTAAGCTTCTCTTTTTATTTCAAAACATTCCAATATACATCAATAAATAATTTTGTAAGCAATTAGATTCAACCATAACCACATTTATTTGGAACTCAAAACATCCATGTATCCAAAGAGCGACCCTACAAAGACCTAAGGCAGAAGGTGGCATGGCCCTACCTAACTTTCAGTTTTATTACTGGGCAGCAAACATACAAGCTATAAAAACCTGGACACAAATAGATGAACATACACAGGCTTGGTCCGCAATAGAAATAAAATCCTGCAGTACTTCTTTATATTCCCTGCTTTGTGCCCCTATAAATGCAAGTTATCTTCAATATACTAACAACCCAATTGTGTTTCACTCACTCAGCATATGGAACAAATGTAGAAAGCATTTTAAGATGGAGAAGCTTTTATCTGTGGCCTCTCTGCATGAGAACCACCTTTTTCAACCTTCGCAAACATATGCAGTTTTTAATATCTGGAAAACATTTGGGATTAAATTGCTTAGAGATCTTTATATAGACAACATCTTTGTATCCTATGAACAATTACATTCTAAATTTAACTTTCTAGCAACACATTTCTTTCACTATCTTCAAATTAGAAACTTTGTCAAACAGAATCTGCCTGATTTCCTTCATCTCGGACAGCATTTCTGCAATATATAAATTTATTTTACAGTCCCTCCCTTTCAAAGATCCAAGAGGACAGTGGGAAAAGGATCTCTCACTCAACATATCAGAAAAGGAGTGGAAGGCAGCAATGCAGAGAATTCACTCAAGATCCATATGCTCAAAGCATACAATTATTCAACTCAAAATTATATAATTGAGCACATCTGCCTTGTTTAAAATTGTCCAAAATGTTTCCAGGGCAAGATCCAACCTGCGAACGCTGCAATCAAGTTCAACCCTCACTGGGTCACATGTTTTGGGCCTGCACCAAATTAACACCAAAATCTTTAAATGCCTTTCAGACAGCCTTGGTGTCACAGTCCCTCCTAACCCATTAACAGCTGTGCTTGGTGTTCTTCCAGATGGGCTTAAAGTGGAGAAGGACAAACAAACTGTGATTGCCTTTACTACACTATTGGCAAGTAGACTTATCTTGCTCAACTGGAAGAATCCTAACTCTCCTCTTTTAAGTCAGTGGGTAACTGATGTTTTATATTATTTGAAATTGGGAAAAAAAATTATTCTCAGTTAGAGGATCTGTGCAGAACTTTTACAGAACCTGGCAGGATCTAATCAATAATATTTTAGAATAAGCTCTTAAAGCACAGAGGAAATAGATTCTCTTTCCATTTTTTTTTTTTATCCGCCTATTAAACTCATCAATTTATTTATTTTTGCTAGCTTTAAGTTTTACTCCGTTGCCCATGCTCTCTTTCTTAGGGGTGGGGGTTGGGTTGATTTGTTTTCAATCCTATTTTTTGTAAAAATTGATTTATCTGTATGGAATGATTACAATACAATCAATAAAATTAAAAAAAAAAAAAAAAAAAACAACAGAAGAACTAGCAGTCTTAACCTTTTATTAGTTTATTATTTCCCTGGAATGGCACACATTCACTGAATGGCACCTATCCGGTCCTTCTTGGATCATTTCATCTACTCAATAGCAGCTGATTAGACTTTGTAAACCAACTAGTCTTCTTTCCAGTAATTGCTTTATTTGATTGCTTCGTCACCCAGCAGGTTTTTTGTTCAGTGCCTCAAGCCCTCCGTCAGTTTTGTCTGAGCAGCAACCTGAATCTCAAATAATTAGCATCTATCTTCCTCATTCAGTATCTGTCTGTTTGTTTTTGGCAAAAAGGTAAATGAACTGCATACTCGTTCAGTCACACGCTTTTACTAACTCTCTCTTCCAGCTGCTAACCCAGGAAATATTTGAGTTTCTAAAAACTCTCTTCCGACATTCATTTCTTAAAATGATTTTGAGAATGACAAGAAGATGGCTGATTCATTTTCTGGTTGCCTTTCAGAATCAGAATCCAACCCAAATGTTTCCAAATACATTATGATTGCTATTGGAGTTGCTCTCTGTGTGATTTTCATTGGAATTGCCATATTCTTCATAAAAAAGAAAACTGGTTTGTAGATATTTTTATTTTATACTTTTTTATTTTATGGAAGTGGGGAAGATGATATTGAGAGATGAAGTATTGTATTTAAATGTGTTTGTCTCTGATGACCATGTAAACGGGAGAAGATGAAGTCTAACAAAAGATTTCAGTTATGTAGTGAGCAACTATACCTAATAAAAGTGCACAAACATGGCGATATACTGATACTGCAATGTAACAAAGCATGATAAAGTGTAATATTTTTCTAAATGTCTATAGGAGTTAGCAAAAAATGTGTTCTGACTTAAAAAAAGACTAGATTTACATTATAAGCAAGGTGTCTATAGCCGTGTCCATATTACTACAATTTCTTTTAAAAGCACCATTTTTATAACAAAACAATGTGTGTCCATACTACCATTTTCACGTCATTTACAAAAGTAAAGTAAAACAACTGAAAATGCTTAAAACATAAACATTTAGCTACACTGGGCATGTGCGGATCAAGCAGAAGATCCATGGAGCCCATTCAAGTGTTTGCCTAGCATTTCAGTGGAAGATCAGAATGCTCCTAAATTTTTTGCCATTATTTTCAATAACAATATTCACACCTACATGTTTAAATAATGAGCAGCTCACTGAAACTAGGGAAGAAACTATTTTATTTTATTTTAAATAACCTGCTTCACCCAAGAAGATGCATTGACTTCTAAAAATGGTCTATTGTTTTTTTTTTTATTTCCAGCATTGTATGAGCATTACCATTGATTTCAATAGAACAAGTGTTTGCCTGGATATGCTTGATTTTCCAAACCACTCATTAAAATATGTAGGTGTGAATAGTGTCATTGAAAATAATGGCAAATAACATTTTAAGTAGTTTGGGAGCATTTTGGTCTGGTGTAATTTTCTGGTGTAAATGGGCCCTAAAGAGGTGGTAACGCTGCAGGCCGTGGGATTTATTGCAAAATTGTAGCCACTTGTAAATTATTTGCCTTGTGCACATGTATACAGCATTCAAACTGTACAAAATGCAATTCAGATGCATACAGATAAGCAACAGAATACGCACCATGGAGCAGGATCTAGGTGATATAAAAACATGTGCAATCTTTTCACCATTTTGCAATTATATAAGAGATCAAACCCAAGCTATCTTTCTTAGATAAAAAAATAGCTTTGAAGCCATAATGACACCAAGATTCTTTGCCATTTACAGCTCTTCCTATGACAGAATTTTTTTTTTCTTTTTAACATCACTTTAACTTGGGCAGTACAGTGGCGCAGCGAGTAGTGCTGCTCCCTCGCAGTTAGGAGACTCAGGTTCGCTTCCCGGGTCCTCCCTGCGTGGAGTTTGCATGTTCTCCCTGAGTCTACGTGGGTTTCCTCCCACAGTCCAAAGACATGCAGGTTAGGTGCATTGGCGATCCTAAATTGTGCTTGGTGTGTGTGTGCCCTGTGGTGGGCTGGCGCCCTGCCTGGGGTTTGTTTTCTGCCTTGTGCCCTGTGTTGGCCCTGTGCTCAAATTTGCAAAAACCTCAAGTAAACTTTTTTCATATTGTCATTATGGAGTGTTGTATGTAGAATTCTGAGGAAGAAAATGAATTTAATCCATTTTGGAATAAGGCTGTAACATAACAAAATGTGGAAAAAGTGATGCGCTGTGAATACTTTCCGGATGCACTGTAGATCTGCCTCCAGACATTCCTATCACGTGGCTGGCAGAGGCATTCCTAACTTGTGGTACTTTGGAGTACTTGAATTTTTTACAATGCTTGTAAATTTGATGCTTCTTCTTAAAGATTTTTGTTTCAATTAATATTTTGCAAACCAAAATGAACTTTGCATACCGGAGTCTGCAGCAGTGCTGTTATTGCTGGTACACCATCTCTTGATATTTAACTATTCAAGTACTGGACAAGTGTATCACTTCTGCCTTTGTACAGATGGTAAAAAAAATCCTGATACTTGTTTTCTGCGCCCCCACTGCTAACATTTAATGACTTATCTCTCTGTTTTATTAAAAAAGTTTTCCATCGTGTCCGTGATATTGCGCCTTGACCACTCCTCTCCACACAGTTCGCCCAGTCACTACTCCTACTGCGCATGCCCTCTTTCCATACCACCCCGTGACACTCTCAGTGCTGCTAACTCGCCCTTCAATGAAGTCAGTTGTAATGGCAAGGGAGAGAAGCAAGTTATCTATTGAAGAATGGCAGTTTTAGACTGTGATAGGAAAAGGATGGCAAGAGCTGATAACGAACAAAAAAGAGCAGCATATAATACAAATCAAGAACAAAGAGAATCGTTCAGTAAACGAAAAAGAGAAAAATATCCCAAACAACTTGCGAACAGAAACACAAAAAAGCAATGTTTATAGAATGTAAGCTAATTCATAATATTGCTTTTGATGAAGCGTTAATGTGATTTAGTTTTGTAAATTTTATTATTCATCAGTAATTAAAATAGACAGTTGTAGTGAAATGCTCAAGTAACTGATTTTCTTTCTCTAATAACTAAGCACCAAACAATTTCAGGTGAAAGCAAATTCCCTTCATTTATGATCTGGTGTATGATTTGATAATTATTAATACAAAAAAAGGGTGTGTACACGCCTCAACAATGAAGGCATTCAAAACTTTCAATTATTTTCCTTAAAATGTGTCAGTTTATTTTTAAATGAAATATGATAGGGTGTTAGCACCTTTTAAAGGTTAAAATGACAACTGTGATTTTTCTTGATTTGATCCTTTACATCAACAAAAGACCAAATTTTGAACAAAGCTATGTAGACTACTGATGTCCTGCATATGTCAATTAACATGTCATCTGTGAGATTGCATGATAGACACAATGTTGTCAAAACCAACAAGTAACTAAGTAATCTTGGCATATTTATTTGGATTTTTTTTAGATTCAAATTTGGATTCTGATGTCTGTGTTGAAAATATTTATGAAAATGTGGGATGGAAAGAAGAAATGCCTCTTGAGAGACTGAATTCTACTAAACTTTCTGGATAAGCAAAACAAAACCAAGTGTTGGTGTACTTTCAAGCTCATAATATTGTGTTATAAAGATTGTGTTCTCTGCTGGACTGTCCATAACCTATGAATCTAAGCTTTCCTTCAAAATGACCAATGTGTCTAATCTCAATGAAAGTGTATTTTAGCTCCTTACAAATATATGAATGAGGTTTTATTTTCAGTAGTTTCACTGCTTAGATTAATCTCTTCAAAAGCCTTATGCTACTATTACCTGCCTGAAAAATGTGAAATGATTTATGTTTCTAGTAACCTTTCTTGTATTTAATTTCTTTGCTCATATGTGTCATAAGAACAGCCTTTATTGTATATTTTCTTGTTATACTTTGCCTGACTGATACAGGAATTCTTTCTTTTACTCTGAGAAAACTAGAATGGACTTTGATTTTTTTAAAAGAATGTGTGCTACATTTTTCTACTTTACGGTAACTAAATGAAAATTAACAAAGCAAAGTATATCAATCGGACACAACCTTAAAACCTCCTGCCCAATATCGTGTAGTTCCCCCTCGCGCCACCAACACAGTTCTGACAAATCAAGACATGGACTCCACAAGAGTAGAGCTCGGACAAGCGGCTCTTCAATGATGTGCAGTGCACACCATAGGATTCCACAAATGCAGGTGGTGGTGGCTGGATGTGTCTGGTGGACAGCTGCTCTACCGTCCAATGAAGGTCTGCACAAGGCTCATTAGCATAGTCCATATATGGTTGTTTCAGAATGGTAGGCTGGATTTGAGGTGAGTTCACATCTCTCTATTACTGTATATAAAAAATCTTGGGATGAGACAAGACTTTTTCAGAGAAATACTTTCAAGTCCCGCGAGACAAGACTTTGTGCCAAGAGATTCAACCATGCCCGGGGCTGGAAATAAAAGACAAAGAGTAGATGATGAAGTAGAACGTCGTGAAGAATTCAAAAACGTTGGCGCGATACACATGCAGAGCAGGTTAGAGATAATGAAAATACTAAAATTCAAAAGTCTCAAAAAAATAATAGTAAAGATCGCATTAGCACAAACGAACAGAAATTATTACTTGGTGAAATAACGGAACAGCGAAAAGAGATCAAATATATTGTTCAGATTTAAACTTTTAGTTGGAGACTTGTAGATCATCTAATTCATGTTGCCATCAGGGAAAAGTAGTGTTTCTTCCCAATGAAGAAGTGTATCCGTGAGAATTAAAAGATTTGTTGTTTGGTGAAAGTGAAATCCACAAATGTGAGCAGTAGAGACACGAAGTGGCTGGCGCATAGTGCAGGCCAGGTGGGTTGGCAAGCAATGCGAGCAGGGAGCAAAGCCCCCTAGTTTACAAGATGATTTTGATTTACGAAGAGTAAATGGTTCAGAAATGTGTATATGCCAGGTTTTGTTAAGCAGATTTTTTTGGCCTATGTATTTTCCTGTTTTTTTTGGCACTGAAATGCATGGCCAGTCATATTGTGCAATTAGCCATGCGGATGAGGATAAACTCCTTCAGGAGGAGTGACATTAGGGCATTGCACCACTGGCAGAAGCTGCATGGGTTCCTTTTTGTTTCTAACTGCACAATACTGTATATTTATGTATAGAGGTTAGGAGCACGCACTGATACAGTGCATTGCCAGATTAGGACCCGAGTGCAGCCATGCAACAGGTGATACCTCAGCACCACACTAGTTCAGATGGACTGGAACAGTGGGAGTTTTTTTTTATGGTGGCTGGAATGCCAGTTCTGCCACCAACCCCCAGGTTTTTCCCTGCAGGTTGAAGGGCCTACATGCAGGGATGGATGCAGATTAACGTCAGACCCAGGATGGAGCAATTGCAGGTTAAGGGCCTTGCTCAAGGGCCCAACAGAGTAGAGTCTCTTTTGGCATTTGAACCGGCAATCTTCCGATTGCCAGTGCAGATCCCCAGCATCAGAGCCACCACTACGCCCATAGTTATAAATATACTGTATAGTCTGGTAATTTTCAAGTACAGTATGTTCTCGTATATAATTTTCAATTGCTACGAAATGTGCTTCACATTGCAACTGACAGCCTTCTTGTTTTAAGTGTTTGAACTATGACTTTCACAACTACCATTCACAAACTATTACATCTACAATCAAATAATTAAAAGGAAACTTTTTAAATTTGAATAATACCATTAATATTTAATTATGAAATGCAAAAATTCAGAACTGTCGTGTACTTAGGCATTGATCTGGTACAGATTGCCACACAGTCTCCCTTGCTTTCTTAACAGCAGATGCATTTTTTGTGTTATTAGAGAAAAGACTACCATCTCTGTTCCATATTTTTCTATTTTATGACAATTACTAAAACTTTAAACTTTACATGATGCACCAAACATCTGTTTTTCACTTATAGACAGGGGTACTCAATCTGCAGATATTGCACTTTCCTCTGGGCTTTTGAACTAAGATGTCAGCCATGATAAGTTGTTGGGGTTGCTTAAATATCACAAGTGCATGCATAATTGTGGATTGCCTTACCCCGTCTTGAGTTAATGAGAAACACTTTGCGTTCATGAAAGCAATTGATCCTTCATGGGAAAATGTGGTTTGTTCAAGCAAGGTATACTCAGTTAAGTCTCAATGTCATAAGCACATTTTATGTAATACCCCCCAAGTTTGATGCCAAGAATCAGATTTTTTTGTGACCACCCATATTTTTTGACTAACACATCAACATTTAAGATTACAGATCAAATGTAATTGATTTTTCCAATGCAGTTATTATAAATTTTGTAATTACTTTTTCTATAATACAAATCGTGATCAATCACTCTGATTGAAACTTGCCTTATCAGTTACCGTATGTTTAGTAAATTTAAGAGGACCAAATCATTTTATATAAATCTCAGCTGCAAGACATAACTATTTTCTGAGCTTGCTGGTTTCTTTGGCCCTTCTAATGAGATAATAGTCACACAAGCAGTAAAGTAACAATTTTGAGAATATAATCTCCACTTACGCCCTTTCATAATTAAAAGTTTTCTTCTCTCACTGGAAAAAATCTAATTTTCTCCTGTTTTCACTAAAAACAAAACAAAAAAAAGTGGTTTGCTTTCTTTCATAATTTGCAACATTTATGCCTATCAGAAATTGCCCCATAAGTACTCTCATACACATTTTTTCATAATATAACTTTTTTTGCTTAACTGACAATATTAACCTGTTGTTTAATTAAAATAAATAAGAAAAATCTTTTAGCATTTACATTCATTAAAACTTTCATATACATTATGATCTCATCTTTTTTACTGGAAATATGTACATTTCTCAATAAATGTATTACATCACAAAATAATGCAGTAACATTTTTTACTTGAGTTGCATTTTAGTTAGTCCCTTGGGACCATAGAAATATAATTAGCAATGCATACAACTAAAACCATTCTTTAATGTTTAATCCAGATCAGTCTGAAAATGTGATACACAGCAGCCTGAGCCCATGACAAGAACTAGCACATCTATGTTTATTCATATAAGACCAATTTATATACAAAATATGCCAACTGAAGCCTACATAAGTAACAAGGATGTGCCAATGCAGAACTACACTCCTATAACATTGCTATTTGGCAAAACTCCCACCTCCTAAACGGTCTAGATATAATGTTCAAATAACCCCTAAAAATCGACTGAGGCACATGCCCAGACACCATCAGGCCGAGACCACATCTTTATAAACCACACGTTTATTTACAATCAAACTGCACAGTCCCGCACAGCACACAGTGCTCCCAGCACTAATCACCCTCAATCTGGGCCCCTCTCCGAATGTCCGTGGGCCGCCTTTCCTCTCTCCACAGGAGCTTTGTTCCGCTCCCGACTCTAGCTCCCAGACTGTAGGAAGGCGGGCCCTTTTATTCTCGCCCAGATGTGCTCCAGGTGTTCCCTCCGACGACACTTCCTGGTGTGGCAGAAGTGTCAGGAGAGCAGTTGGAAGCACTCCGGGCGTCCCTGGAGGGATCCTCCTTCATCTTTCTGGGTGTGGCGGAAATAGACAATTCCCGGGCCCTCCGAGACTCGGGGCACCCCCTGGCGGTGGCCACGGGCCCCAATGGGCTTGAGCCTCCTCCTCTGATCCTGGGCGGTTACCCCCTCATGGCCCGGAGGACATACATGCCACCTCCCTGTCCATCAAGGCGTGCCGGCTGGGTCTGGCGCCCAGCTGGTTCTGACACGACCCTTTTAAAACCCAGCCACTGAGTGTGCTTTTTTGGGGTAATTCAAAATGTTAGATTTATACATATTGGTATTTTGCACAAGATGTTTTTGAAAACAAAATGACCGCAGATGGTAGGATTGCCTCATACCTCCAGAACCCTGGGTTCAGTTTCCAACCCAGGCACAGTCTACTGTAAATACATAGTTTGCATATTCTACCTTTGTCAGAACAAACTGAAATGTTCCTTTTCTTCACTATACTTTAATTTCAGTGAAAGTCTTGAAAAGCCAAAATCTGTGTTGTACATTTAAACTCCAAGGGCCGGTTTCCCGTACGGGGATTAAGCCTAGTCGTAGACTAAATGTCATTTTAAACCTGGATTTATTGAAGTAGCTTTCTCACACATGGATTACAATAGTCTCAGACTTGCACTAGTCTTGACTTAAACAATTGGATTTCTAGAAGTAGAATTAGACCTAATCCAGATCTAAATTAAGTCTTAAATTAAACCTGGTCAGAAGCAGGTTTAACCTCAGATTAAAAACTGCTTGCCTCAAGGCTCACGTCCACAGTAGCAAAAAATGGATTACCTTGACTATTTCAATGACAGTAAGAGACCACCACCAAGACCAGAAAGAAGGTTGCTAAAAGACAGGAGCAACCCACTAAATGATTTTGATGATTTACATTTTCTTGACCGTTTCCGTATGTCAAAGGAAAATGCAACAGAAATAATTGGTTTGCTGCAGCCCAAGCTTTCAGGTGACTTAGTCAGAGGCACCCCTATTTCTCCTTCCTTACAAATATTAATTACCTTAAGGTTTTTGGCATGTGGAACCTTCCATCGGGAAACTGGGGATTTGTGTGGTGTAGGTGAATCAACAGTGTGCAAAATAGTACACAAAGTCTGCAGTGCTATATGTGAACTGAAAAAGGATTTCAAGTTCCCAAATGCTGCTGAACAGGCCACCTGCAAGGTAGATTTCTATGAATATGGGAACTTCCCTGGAGTCATTGGTTGTATCGATGGCTGCCACATTCCCATCAAGTGTCCCTCTACAGCAGATGCTGAGGAATTCAGAAATCGTAAAAACTGGTTTTCAATAAATGTACAAGGAGTGTGCACTCCCACTATGCAGTTCTCCAATATTGTTGCACGCTGGAAAGGTTCAACTCATGACTCAAGGATTTTCCACAACTCCTCTTTATATACTCAGTTTGAAGCAAGACAACACTCTGGAATTCTACTTGGCGACAGTGGGTATGCGCAGACAAACTTCTTGTTCACCCCTTATCTCCATCCAGTCAGACCAGAGCAACAGCGCTATAACCAAGCTCACATTCTCACCAGAGGGCTAATAGAGCGCATGTTTGGTGTATGGAGGAATCGTTTCCAGTGTCTCCGAAATACACTGCGATTTGAACCTAGGAGGTGCTGCATTGTTATTATTGCAACAGCAGTGCTTCATAATTTTCTTAAACGGTGCGGCTGCCCAGACCCTGATATTGAAGATGATGATGACCAACATGTCCCCATCCCTGAGCTAGCCAATGACAGAAATGGACTTGCTTACAGAGATGCTTTTGCTTTGCAGCACTTCTCATAAATGTGCCTTGAATGATACATAAATGATTGGCATAGACAGGAAAAAAAGTTCAGGAAATTTTTTTTATTTAACTGAGGTTTGGTTCCAAAGACAATTGACACTGCTGCTGCTTCATCTCTCTCTCTTTCATAGACAACTCAAGATGAAGAATTTTCATTTTGACTTCATGTTCTTCTTTTAAATATTTTAATTTACATTCATGGAACTCTATGGCAAGTTTCTCATGAATGGTCATCCTTTTCCCTCTTGACCTGCTGCCTGGATTAGAGACTGCTGGATGCGGACTAATGCTACCGCAGGAGACTGGATGCTGCTGCATGTTGGTGCTGGCTGCTGATGGATTCATTTGAGCCTCTTGACTGTTCCCTGCGCCCCCCAGGTCCTGGGTGAAGATCAGGTCATCTTTGTATGGAAGAAAAAATCTAGTATTACATTTGACTTCAACAATAAAGGTCATTACGTCATTTTTGTTACAAGACATGACTTGCATTTAATTACTGTATGTTGGATGGGATAACACATGTTACTGTAAATGAGACATGTCCTATCAAATGAGTCTTTGAAAGATTCCTCACCTGAACTGTCCAAATGGTCATCATCTGGAATACCTTCCAGGGGTTGCTGACTTTCAATAATCCCAGCCAACAAGTCCCCCAACTCCTCTGTGTCTGGTGGAACTGGAAGTCCCCCACCTGTCTTGAAACGCTCTTGACGCGTAGCAGCAGTTGTTTTTTTCAGGTTTATTTTTATGTTTTTCCACAGGACCTTTACAAGATAATATACACTCTGAAGTTGGAGTTCTACATAATATTGTTTTCTCTTTACATTTCATTAATGAAAACATTTATAATTTACTGATTTGTAAGAATGGGGCAACAATAAATCATACCTGAACTTGGAGTGTCCGTTTGGTTACTTTTTCATTTGAGTTGAATTCATTCAATATGGAAATCCATGCTTTCTTCTTCTTGTTTTCTGTACCTGAATCATGCTGTTTGTTTTCAATTACAGGATAGTTTGATACAATTTGTTTAAAAAGGGTCTTCTCAAATTCACTGAAGTTTTTTGAGCGTTTTCTTTTGTCTTTATCAATTTTTTGGTTAAGCGTAATGACTCCTGTTCCACACACTCCTTAAGACTAATGAATTACAAGTATTCCATACCAGGTTTTTATAGCAACCTCTCCTTAGCCACATGTGCATGCCATTAATCTAATCGGGTTTCCAAAAGATGATCTCACTTGTCCTTGATTACCTTAATCTGAGACTCTGTAGTCTAGAACTAGTTAATCCAAACTTAAGCAACATCTCAGAAAGTCAGTTGTTTAGTGTGGATTAATTTAAGTAGAATTAGCCTAGTCCTGGTTTATTTTAAGCCCTTAACGGGAAACTGGGCCCAAATGTCCAAGCCAAGGTGAATTTCTTAAGAAACTAAATTGGGTGAAAACTCCTCCTGTGTTAAGCATAAAGAATGGCCAATTAATCTCCAACCTAAGCATATGCAAATGTTAAACAAAATTAAAACTAGTATGCAGTTAAAAATTATGTATGTGCTTCCCAATTGACCTTCATGTCTGGATCTATTGCAAGAAGAAAACACTCTAAGGTGGTGAAACATTGGATCAATTGAAAAGTGTATATCACAAAATATATAAAAAATTCTCCTTTTGATAAATACAGTATTATGTAATAAATTGTATTAAAGTTGTCGTGCCTTAATCAGGAAGAGCACTAGTCAAACAAATCATGAGATAAGGCCACCTAACAAATATGAGACATCATTGAGCAAGTGCAGTTTTTCAGCAGTTTGTTTCAGTGACAAACCTAGACAAAAGGAGTTTGTACACAACTACATCCATTAAAAATTCTTTACTATAATCAGGATCAAACACAGGGAGTTAAGTCAACATAAGTCACTAATAGCATAGAAATTTAAGGTATTTTGTATTTTCAGTCCTTCATGCTTTATTTGATAGGAAACATAAGACATTTGACAAATGAGAGGAGACCATGCAGGCTAGTTTGTTTAGCTAATATCTAAGCTGTCCCAATATGCTTCAGTACAGGCAGTTCTTATTTTTAATAATTCTCATGTTTATCAAAATATATTACTCTTTTCTTTATAATATTGATGATAAAATATACTGTTAGTTGGAAATAGGTTGTAAACAAGAACAGTGTCACTTTTTTTTAAACCAAACTTACCTTCTTTATGATATTTAAATCTTTCCTAGTTTTATCAAAGAGCAGAAACAGCTGATTTCCCAGTTACAAGGTCATTTTGAAAATAAAATGCCAAAGTGCTTTATTTAACTTCCTATTTAAAATGACGAGAATACCAAAACTCAAAGCACTTCTGTTATAATACTGTCAAGATTCTATGAAATAAATGCACAAGTTAGACTAATTAAGGAAACTAGCAATAGTATAATTTAAACATTTGTTTTCAATGATCTTTACAAGATACACATACTGCAGCATGTTTAGATAAAAAAAAAAATACAAAAAAGAAATATGCAAAAGTGACAGTGTATGTACATTCAGCATATTAAAACACAAATTAAAAGCTACAAGTTAAAAAATAAACTTAAATTCAAATGTATATGTTGAGTAGTAATTCCCACATGCAGAATTATAAACACAGGGTAAAATATATATACAGTATATATATATATATATATATATATATTTATTTATATTTTTTTTTTTTTTTTTTTTTTAAAGAGATGGGTATTGCAAACACCAGTTCCTTTAATTTGTGGAAAAAGACATCAAGCTAAATGTTAAGACAGAATGTGCTTTTAAACAAATCTTTAAAAAAAAAAAAAAAAAAAAGTACTCTTTCCTCTTTATTGTACTTGAATATAAAACTGAACCTTCAGAAAAAATTCAGCAGAGTGGTCACACGAGTGTATTAACATTAAAATTATACTTTCCACCAGTCAAGGTAGACCAGCACGGATTCATTCTAACTCCAATTAAAATGTCCCAGTTCAAAGTAGAGTTGCTACCACTCTCCCATCCAGATATCAGGGAGTAAAGGATTTTAAGGTCGTATGTTCTTTGGGTCCCTAGGACTTGTGGCTGTCATAGTTGCCAACCATCTGCTTGATATGAGAGAGTTTTCCTTTCAGGTGCCGACAGCGCTGCTTCTTTTTCTGATAATCTGGAGACTAGAAAATGAGAAAATAAATTAGATTGTCCTCTTTGTAATTACACTTGTTTAACCAACATGTAAGTTCCACTGTTTTACCAAGATGATACATTCTAACCTTAAACCTAAGAAACAGTTCACTTTGCTGAAATCACAATTCAATTTAAATAAGCAGGGAGCTAGCAGCATTGTATGTAAAGCAGGGACTCTCCCTGAATGGGGGGCATCAGTCCATTGCTGGGCACACTCACCGACATGTCCACAATTACACATACACCTTTGGACTGCAGAGGGAAACAGATATCTAGAGAAACCCAGAAACCATACACCACAGATGTAATATGCACACAGAAAGGCTTGCACATTAGCCAAGTGCCTAGTGCTGAAGTTTTACAGCCCCAAACACACCTGTGCCACTGCTCCTTCCACTAGTTAAAAAACATTAGGACAAGGTGTGTAAAAAAAAAAAAAAAAAAGAGGGTACGAAAGCACTAGAGTACACTGTTAACTGGCACATGAATGATGGGCACTAAACATTAATAGCAAAGGATCAAAATACAGACGGGGGAAAAAAAGCAAAAATGGTCAACATAAGCATAAATGCGAAAAATTAAGTGACACTTTTCAATGACTCTCTGTGAATCTTTGTTAGAGAAATTAAGAGTATTAATGTAATTGCTACTGCAAAATTGTTTCCATTAATTATTAGCATACATTTGTATTCCTCATTTTTCCATCCTTGGCGTTTTTATAGTTGCTGCATAAAAAAAAAATTGACTTTTAAAGTTTGCATCGTAATGACCAAAAAAAAGTCATAGCAGCCAGACCGGTCATTAAATCCCTCCAGCTACAGGATGCAGTGTTAAAGGTGTTGTACTACTGCAAAATTTTTCATGTATAGAAAAACAAAACTTTCCAAGACATGATGTCTTAACAGAGGCCTGGCACAGTATGAAAAAGGTCAACATGACGCCCTTATATAGACTTTCCCTGCCACCACGGTTTTATCAAAATTAAAACGTATATGCCAGAATAGTTCCAAATTCACTTTCATTCATTAATGAATAGAAAGCTACACCCTTACTGACTTGATGAGTTAATTTTGAGTTTTGCTTGTGTGAATCCATTTGATCTAACTAGGTTTTCTGCTCATGATGCTATTACTGCCAGTTTAGCAAGGAGTTGGGGAAGCCTGAAAAGTTCCGTAGAGACACCTAAGTAGCAGTAACAAACAATGGTGGGTCCCAACTTAAAAACAAAAAAACGTGAATACAGCGGATCTACTTCCCCAGAATAGTCTCCATTCCACCATCCAGGCATAGCAGTAACGCACTCCTCATTTCCATTACTGTATCTGAATATCGTATTGATTCCATACCTATTTAGGTTTGCCGTTAACATTAGCTGAAAGGCAATTACTGCAATATACGGTGTGTTACTGCAAATTAAACTATAAAAATGAAAAATTATTTTTTTTTTTACTGTATTGAAGCCCCTCTGTCAGTAATGCATGTGTTGTAATGGAACTGAACTGCTTATCATTGGCTATAATGCACAGTACACTTGTATTTTAAAATGTTTTATTCAGAACAGAAGAGGACTGCCTATGGATTCTTCTCTGCCATTGGAACTGTGCAGATAACAATTAGGATTTATAGTATGTGCAAGGAAATGTACCATTCAGAGTGTACCATGAAGGGTACAAAGGACAGCTGCATGAACAAAAAAGCAGCTTGCAAATTTTCAGGATTTATTTCATAAAGAACATATTGTGTGCTCTTTTCATTAACAGTAACCTACAACTACAGCATTTATCTGAAATTGCCCGTGTAAACTTTTCTTCTTTGCTCATATTCGATTTAGTTGTGTAATTAAACTAAAATTCACTTACTATTATAATGTTAACCCAAAACATGGTGCATAATTAAAACTAAAAAGTATGACAATATTACACCAGTTCTTAAATGTTATCTAATTAACCTCAACGCTAACCCTGTGGATCTCTTGGGCGCAGAACTCTTTTTAAAAACCATTAAACCTGGAGATTGGCTGTTATAAATAGGACCTACAGCATTAAACCCGAACAGTCTGGACAGTAGTCTGCTGCCATCTAGTGGATAAAACCACCATGCTACAAAAAATACAATCAGATATTACTATGCATTTACGACTCTATGGTAAATCATCAATATTCATGAGTGGAGTGGATCCTTCAACCAAAACACACAAGGGCATGAAAAAAATGCTGTAAGCCAGTTTTAAAGCAAACAGAAATTAGACCATTAGTTGAATGAAGCGATAGAGATGACAATGTGAATTGGTCTTTAGATGTTTACAATTATAGTGAAATTTATGCATATAACGTGGCATGACTGAACTACCGTGATATGCCTGGTAACCCAGTTGTGTAACACTGCAGTGGGGTGCAGTATGTATCGTGGAAAAATGACTGATTAAGTGGAAGTAACAGAAAGACATCAGCCCCCTACATACTCTTCATTATGCAATAACTGTCGATGTTCATGTCAGGGGAAATGTGGAAGTCAATATTCCTTGTGCTGTGATAGCAGACAAAAACAATTGCACAGCATTGATCATGCAGGTCAGGTACTGTCATTCTACCCTTTCATGAGCAAGTAAAATGGGGGAAAAAAAAAAAAGTGGTATGGTTCTACTGTTTTTATTGTAACATCGGGCAGTGGGTTGGTGAAGGTTTCAAAACATATCACACAAAGGATGGGTACTAAATCTACATTAATACAGCAGTGGACACTATGGTCATATCTTTCTTATTGTGCTTATGTTTACATTTTTAGTATTTGCATGTTTGTCACACATTTTTTTCTTCTTAAAAATTTTGGCAAATTTTTATGGGAATAAAAGTAACACATTAAGAAAGTTTAAAGATGGTTTTTAAATCCACTCTTTCAAATAAAGGGTTTAGATTTGGTAGGTTGAATGACTGAAGCAAAGCTTAACATACGCTCCCTGATTAAGTTCTAAGTAAGCGAAAATATCAAAATACCTATGTCATGAATGATGAGTGAAAATGTTTTTTAAATGATTATTACAGTTTTTTTCAGTCGCTAACAAGCGTTTGTCCAAACAGTTGTCACATTTTCAAAACTCTAAACACAATTAGCACAGCATCGGTCTTTTGTGGCCATACCATTCACACATTTCATGTCGTTTTCACCCAATATGCAGTCAGTGAACACATTTCCACAATGCTTACATTTTCTTAACAGACAAGCTATACCTCCCAACAAAATTATGGACTGTTTTTGTAGTATTTACGAATGTTAACACACAACATCCCACAATAGCAAAAACAATATTCCAAACCTTAGATACAGTATAAAAACCTCTGCTTCTGCAATGATATCAGTTCAAAAACAATATCAATATCAAAAATATATCTCAGCTGATAATAAACAAACAATTGAATAATTGACACACAGCTGATTTATGTTGGGTAAATTGGGCCAACCACAGCTTATTCCATTCTGGCTTAGACTCAGTGGGGTTGATAAAGCAAGACTTTGAGGAGTGATGTTTTTGGAAACAAAAAAAAGACAAACACTGTAATGTCTGGTCGAGGAAGAGTAAGAGCAAGGGGCCCAGGGAGAAGAGCAGGCCCAAGGAGAGGGCAAGGTAGAGGTGTAAGAATGCGTGGTGGTGGCATTCCAAGGGCTGCAAGAACAGTAGTCAGTGATGAAATTCGTGCCACTATCATTGACCATGTAATCAACCATGGTCTTTCACTAAGAGAGGCTGGTGAAAGAGTGCAGCCCAATTTGAGGCGGTCAACGGTTGCCTCCATTATACGCATCTTTCAACAAACCAACAGGTAAGTATTGCATTTTACATGGATTGTCTCTATTCTCACTTGACATGTCAATATGGTCATACAGTAATGCATATGTTGAATTTTTTGTTTTTCTAAAGAATGCAACGTCTTCCACCCTCTGGGGGAAGAGGAAAGCTCCTCAGTAATGATCAAGAGCTTGCCATTGTAGAAATGGTTGCTGCAAATAATGCAATAAAACTGCGTGAAATTCAAACTAGAATTGTGGCGGACCATGAGATATTTGACAATATCGATAGAATCAGCCTCACAACCATTACGCGGACATTGTCCAAACACAGAGTGCGGATGAAGCAGCTCTACACTGTTCCCTTTGAGAGGAACAGTGAGAGGGTCAAGGAGCTACGACGACAATATGTCCAGGTATAGTGTATATTCAATTCAATGTCCAGTTCTATAAGCTTTGCACTTTGCAAGTAGGTAACCTACACAATACTAGGTTACAGTACAGTATGGTATACAGTAATAACATGACTTACATAAACTTTGTTTCAGAGAGTTATGGAATTGGAGGCCAACCAGGCCCCTCATGAATTCATATACATCGATGAGGCAGGATTCAATCTGGCCAAAAGGCGTCGACGTGGACGAAATGTAATTGGAAAAAGGGCCACAGTTGATGTGCCAGGACAGAGAGGGGCAAACATTACCATGTGTGCAGCAATTGCAAATGCAGGATTACTCCTTCACAGATGTCAGGTTGGACCCTATAATACAGAGCGCTCGCTTGCCTTTCTCAATGATCTCCACCAGCGCCTGGTTCCAGAGCAGGGTCAGGAGGGTGAAAACATGAGGACCTTTGTAATTACCTGGGACAATGTGGCTTTCCATCACTCGCAAGCAATAACAACATGGTTTGAAGTCCACCCAAGACTGGTAAGTCTCTTCCTTCCACCCTACTCACCTTTCCTCAACCCCATAGAGGAGTTCATTTCTGCATGGAGGTGGAAGGTTTATGACCATCAGCCACATGACCAGATGTCCCTCCTTGAAGCCATGGATGCTGGCTCCAGGGACATCACAGTTGATGATTGCCAAGGGTGGATCCGACATACCAGGCGGTTTTATCCCAGGTGCATCGACTTGGATAACATCAGATGTGATGTTGATGAAAACATGTGGCCTAACCCTGAAGATCGCAGAGATTAGATGCAAATTTTTTGCCTTTTTTTAGCCCCCCTCCCCCTCCCCCCCTTTTTATCTTGGCTTTTTGCTGTTGTTTTTTGGTTCAGAATGCTCTTGTGTGTTTCATGGATATTTTGTTCACTGTAAGCAATACTGTAAAACTTTTTCTGTTCTATCATACCGTGTTTCCACTGTACCTCCTGTAGTAAACAGTAAAGAAAAAAAACTTGTTTGCTTTTTACTGGAATGCTTTTGAATGTGAACATTACTGTACATGTGGACATACAGTTACCAACCAAGACATTTCTGGTGTCAAAATGGTGGATTGCATGTTGTGCATGCAAATACCTGTAAAACTGAAACATAAAAGTCTATGCAGTTTTTGTAATGTCAATAATAGCCAGTATTTTGAAACCTGGTGTACTTTGATTGACTGCATGTACCTTGTGAAGTGAAAACAAGTGTTATTCTTTGACAGAATAATTTCATTTTGAGTCAGATTTATAGTGTTTTTGTAAAGTTAGTGTGTGCAGAGAAAGATGTGTTCTATTTTGAAATGAAGAGTTAGTATATATTTAACAAAATGTATTTTTGAGAAGAAAATTATCCATTTGGCCAATTGTGTTTTGTAGGTGTGAGTCTGTGTTAAGAGTTTAGAAAAAGTATCTGAAGTATGGGTAAGCGCTTGTTAGCGATTGAAAAAAACTGTAATTCATTCTACAATAAAAAACGCATAAAATTTAAAAAAGGGTAAAATATTTACCTTTTTAGAATCCTTTAGATTATTATATTCTTCAGCAACAGCCTAAAATAGAATAAGCACAGTTTTTTTTTTAATAAATAAATATGCCCTAATACTAATTAGAAAATAACCATAATATGCCAACAAACCATAAATCAATTAAAAGATGTAGAATTAAAAAAAAAAAAAGCCTAAACAAATTAACCAGTTCTACCATGCCATTGAAGTGTAATTATGTTCTAATATCAACACAGCATGCAGATAAGATCTTCAGTAGAATGGCACATAGCTCAGCCTGTACAGCATTTTTTTCAATCTAATCTACAGACAGGAAGAAAAATGCTAAATGAAAAGCCAAAATTATTACTGGACAACTCACTCCCATCTGTATGTTCAAGTGCTTTTAGAAATAAACGCTCAGAAATTAATTTAAGAATAACGATGAGAACATTACTCCCTTTGAAGCTTATCCAGACACAGGCTCGGGGATGGCATTTGCCAGGAAATACCAGGTGACTCAATACAGCCCGGTCAATTTTGGCCAAAAAGAAGTCTCCTAGAGCCATTCTTAAAAATAATCATGGATAATAGTGCACACCTCTAAGAGTAGTGTTATGTCAAAATAAAATCGTTTGTATTATATTGCAAATATTGAGAGATACAGTATGCTTTATATTTTAGCATTACATGTATAGTGGTAGACTTAATCTGTAATGCATTAGGTGCACTCTTAAGTGCTTATGCAGGGACCCTTTAAGTCAGACCGTCATCAAAAATCTGCGTAAATGAGCTGTACCACACACACCAACCCCTAAATGCAGGGCACGACCAGGAATTTGATTTTTCCCCCAATAGACTTTTTGTGCAGGGCTGATGGGTTCTGAACAAACGGAGGATCAGTAAATATGAGTTCAACACAAATTTATGTCCACCATGGAGGCATGGTGTCAATTTGTGGCTGCTTATAACAAATACATATTTTGTTTTCCATTTCTCATACTAACCCGATACTCCCGTGTTCCTTCCTGTAGGCTATCCAGCTGGCTATCCAATTCAGCCAGTTTACTGTTGATATTTTCCATCTCCGATTGGATCTTCTTGTATTCCTGAAGGTCTGAGTCAAATTCCTTCTTGTACTGCTGCCTCTGCTCATCTGTTGATATAGGTGGGTAGATGCTGCATGGAAACATACAATGACAGGTAAGTTGAGTAATCACTGTTCAGGAGGTCCAATCAGAGGAGTTCAATGATTTGCAACTCTGGGTAATTTAATTGTATTTTTTTCCCCACATTAGAACATTTTTACAGAAGCCTTTGATGTTCATAATAGTTATTTTCCTAATCATGTCTGAACCTCCAAGACCAAATGCCCTTATGAACAGAACATGGAGATTTAGTCGTGTTTTGGCCACCTGGGCAAAAAGAACACTACTTCCTTTATGAATCAATGGTTCCTTGACATCACCATTTTCGACAGTGTAATAAAGTACATTTCTGAGACAGTTAAAGAAATTGAGTGCCACAGGAGGCAATGATTTTTATTTTTATTTTTTTTTTAATATGTTTGCGAATAAAAGTGATTTGAACTTTGCCATTACTTTGCCACATGGCTATATTTGTGATGTATTAAAGATAGACTGGTATAATCAACTTCTAAAACCAAGCACCTCAGAACGCCATCTCTCCTCTGGGGATTTACTTCACTTTTTAGACTGGAAGATCTTCACAGGTTCTACCATGCCCACTCTTTATACTGTTCTTCCATCTGGTAAACGAGTTAATCCATCAAAACCAACAGCGCCTGGTTTCATAATAGCACCTAAAGTAGTCATGTTCTGGATTCATTAACTAGCATGTTGACCTTATTCAGATAGTGAAAGGGATTAATTTACCATCTTCTATATTCTATTAATTTTGTCCTGTATTAATGACTTGAATAGCCTTCTACAATCACATGTCTATAGCAGACATGATGCCCCCTTTAAAAATGCATATTTTTAAATGGTGTTTCAACTGTTAATTTAAATCATTCAGTCTTGTTATGATGCAGTTTCATATACAAAGTAATCTAACAAATTTATTGTCTCCAAGTGAAAAAAATGCCTCTAATAGACAATAATGCAAGCCATAAAAATGTTTCTTTGTACAGAACATCTAGCTTGAAGTAAACTTTTACCACCATTATAACACGTTTTCTATAAGTCATCTAACCAGTTCAACATATCCGGGATGCACTGATGAAGTTGTCACACCAATTTATCTTAAGGATTCCTGCATGTACAGTAGATGCAGTAGCTCAATGGCTCATTAAACCGTTAAGCAGTGGCATTTCTATAGCTCTGGAGAATACGGATATCCACTGATGTACACTTCTATAGCAGACATCTGTAATAAGAAGTTTATTTTAATGCAACTTACCTAATAAACTATTAATTTAGTATTTAGCCATTAGGAGTGAACCACATATATAAAAAAAAAAAAAAACAAAAAACAAAATTTGTTCATAAACTTCCGGTACCTTCCATCTGCTTGTCAGACTTTGCACAGACCTTCCTCTATTCTGGTTGCAAAATTGCTACTTTTGTATGTGTTGCTTCTATTTAGTAGATATTAAAATCTGCATATTCTCTATTGTATTCCCTCATTTGAGAGAGAGAGATTGATTCTAGGTGGCCAGTGAACATACTGTACATCAAATGTGATATCCACAGAAAAATACAATGCTATCTTGCTTTTATATTTGATTACAAGCAAGAAATGCAAAGTAAAAGATAGCAATAGCTTTAGTAATTAAGATGGCACTACTAGAGTACAGTGATAATACTGCTAATACTATTAATAAATTTGTACAATATTCACCCCCATATTCTCAACAAAATATAAGAATCAATCTCCTCACACCACCTCATTATAAGAAATGTACAAAAACTGGTCAGATCTAGGCTCTACTTGAAAGGTTTGCATTGATGCAATATCTCATTTTCTGCAGACAATTTAAAGTCAATAGTTTTGTTTTCAAGCAACCAACTACATAAATGTGTGTATAACCCAGTTAAACTGTCAGTGCACCTATTGAGCAAACACACAAAATGTTAAGTTAGAGTGTCAGTCTTCTTTAATTACTCAGTACAACAATTATGTAATCTACAACTTTTCATAAATGTATAATCCCTGTTCTATTACTTTGCTATATCATATGCCACAAACAATTAAAACAGTGGTTCTGTATATCATGCATAGCAATCATAGCACAGTTTTCCTTCTAACCACATTGTAACAGCTGTAAATTGGTAATGGTATGTTTTAGGATTTTTCAGGTAAAGAAGACTAAAGTTGAGGCAAGTGATTTCCCCAATCCGAAGATGTCAATATAATTATCTGTAGGACAAGGTGGAATGAGATATTTGAAACTAAGAGCTCCAGCTATATGCTTTGCAAAGTATGAAATACAATGGAAATTAAATCAGCCACAAACAAATATCCGTACTTTAAGTTCTTTCCAGATGGGCTCGGACTGTTCCATCAAAAAGTGGGTCAATCACAATTACAGTACATGTTCAAAATTTGTTTTTTTTTATTATTCAGAAAAAAAACTGTTTGCATTCTTATCCAACTGGTCTAATATTAAAGTCCCTTCTTTAGGGACTCTGTTTAATAAGGTGATTAGCATAGATTAAAACCTTTCCCAAAATTATTCCATTCAATGTTAGGGAATGAAAATAAAGAAATTTAATTTTTTTTTTTTTTTTAAGGAGATATTTTTTTGGGAAAAAAAATCCATCAATAAGAATAAACTAAAAAGAATGATTAAACTATGTTTCAGGCTTAATTTGCTCTCTCTTCATATTTTTGTGGAGTAGTATTCAGTCTACCCCTATTTTTTGCATTTGATTTTTTGAAAGCAAGCAAGCAACATCCTCGTTTTTTTAAAAAAAAAAATCATTGCATATTAAACTGTGCAGTATCATGTTTCAATAGCAAACCATCAAAGAGCTTTAAAATTCTGAGAAACTGTTATAAGGTTTATATTCCAAGGACACTTAACTTGGGGTGCCTTTTCATCTGTATTTAGAAATGTGAATTATTGCTTCAAGATGTATGGAGTTGTTGTAAGATGCTAGAGCGTGACCTCTAAATTTCAAGCTTAATCTCCACAAATGACTCGTTCTGTATCCCTGAACAGGACAAGTAATTCTATTACAGTACTAGCAGGTTAAGTTTTTTTAAAAAAATGGAATAGATTAAACATCTCAGGATACTGGGTGTCATCAGTTTTCAAATATAATGATCAAAGCCTAATTGACTTGAAAAATAATGCCACAAAGAACCAACCTAATTATGAATGAAATATATACTACATTTCAGCTCTCAATATCAAAACAATAAAATTGCACTGCACTGTTTTATTCATTTATCAATTTACCTATTTACTTATTTTTACTAGTTTAAAGTTTTACTCTGCCAGCCTGACTCTCTCATGGGTGGGGTTGACTTGTTAATATGAATTGTTATTTGATTAATAAAAATCAATAAGATGCAAACAAAAAAAATGCACTGTACCACAGATTTAGGAAAACCTTGAAAAAGCATGCTGGACACACTGCAGAAGTTCCTACCTATCCCAGTCTTCATCTTCAAGCTCTTCAGCAGACTCTGCTCCTGTAGTGTAATCAGTATCATAATCCTGCATATCTGGTCTTTTGCCTCGACCAGGCTTCTTCCTCTTGGGTGGCTTCTGCTGAGCAGGCTGGTTAGTACCCACTGAGCTGCTGCTGTACATACTTTGAGGAGGTGGGAAGTTCATCAAGGGGATAGTTGACTCATGGGGACTGAGGGAAGGGGGAAGAAGAAGAAATTGGTAAGTGATGGAATGCTCGGCACAAGCAAACATTTAGAGTTTCAGTTGATTGAGAAAATGTGTGTGTAAACATATAAAAGCAATTTTGAGCTGTTTGCAAATGTCCTGTAGGCTTCATAGACTTTGATAAATCAAGTCAGTGTGATATACATATAGCTTAAACAGTAAATCAATTAGGAATGGCCCTAGCAACTGATACCAAACAGACCAAAAACGAGGAATTTGTTTAAGGAAAAAAAGGTTCTTAAGTGTCCCAAGATTTTTCTACAAAATAATCCTAGTAACTGAACCTACATTTGCCTATTTGGCCTTCTTACAGATAGTCTAAAGCAGCAATTGGAGACTTGACCAGCAAGGTTGCAGACTTCTCTTTCATCTAATCTGACTTCTAGATGGTTACACCTTTAACTGTAAACATCTCCTTTAAATTAGGCATTTTGTGTTTGCTCTTTTGCTTAATAGAGCTAAGAATGCATGCTTAGCAGTAATGTATTAAGCTATTATTAAAAGCACATTGGTTCCTATAAGTTTACATTTCATCAAATTTTCTGAACTTTACAGATTTATTGTAGCATCTGACAACAATTAAATGTCACAGCAGAAAATATAAGCCACTATCCTCATCATTGTACTCATAACAAATAGGTTTAGAAATCCGAGAATAAATCCCATCAACATTTATTTTTAAAGCTGGTGGCCTGAGAAGCAACAGAATGCTATGCTATGATGCCAAGAAAAAGCTTACATATCAATTTATGTAACTCTTCACTTACTGTGCATCTGTGGCGGTTTGTAAAAAAAGTTGCAGCTTTTTATTAAAAATTAAACACAATAACACAGTACAATTGTGGCTTTTTATAATTATATACTGTAGCACAATGGCTAGGAGTGACCTAATATAGTATTAAAATATAACTGAATGCAATTACATGAATGTAAAGAGGTACTCTGCTCTTTCAGTGCAAATCACTAAACACCAAGCTCTGTACTTGAGAAATGTACATCATACAAGAACACAAGTGAACAATTTCCAATTGTCTTAACAGCATTGAATAGAATAAAAACATTTTATAGAATCAAAAACTGTCAAACTAGAATGAGCCTGACATTCAGTACATTTCCCTTCTTGAAAGCAAAAGAGTAAGCATTATTTGTATTTTGTTTATATTGAATGGGAGTTTTTTTGTACTTTCGCACATAGTAATTACTACAGTGTTAAATCTAATTCTCTCTCTGCTAATGTGGGGTGAGCAAACTGGCACAATAATGGTTCTCATCACATGATCCAAGTGGGTGCTACACAGTAGTGGCGATTGAAGAGTTTCCCCTCTGTCTAAGCACTTTGAGTAACAAGAAAACCGCTATATAACCATACGTAATTATCATTATTAAATCCTACTTGCTGCTATTGAATACTTTGAGGGATTTTTTTTTTTCCCCCAAACGTAGGTTAAGGTTCCCTTTTCAGATGTTTTTTTTTTTTTTTTTTTTTTTAAAACTACTAGCCAACACAAAGCAGCTTTTAACATAAAAATTTTAAGGGCTGCTGAGTAGGGTGGCACGGTGATGGAGTGGGTAGTGCTGTTGCCTCGCAGTAAGGAGACCTGGGTTTACTTCCTGGGTCTTCCCTGCGTGGAGTTTGCATGTTCTCCCCGTGTCAGTGTGGGTTTCCTCCCACAGTCCGAAGACATGCAGTTTAGGTGCATTGGCTATCCTAAACTGTCCCTATAGTGTGTGCTTGGTGTGTGGGTGTGTCCTGCGGTGGGCTGTTTCCTGCCTTGCACCTGGTGTTGGCTGGGATTGGCTCCAGCAGACCCGAACACCCCCCCCCCCCGTGTGACCCTGTAGTTAGGATATAGCGGGTTGGATAATGGATGAGATGCAGAGTATTGTTAAGTGTTTGTACTTTATCTGAAATTCTGGGCAGTTGTGACTCCACAAAACCAAACAAACTAAAGCACACATGCAAGGCCCATTGAAGTGCCCTACTGGCTATGAATTAATAAAGGGCACAGAAAGCTTTTATGAATATGCCTTTTAAATAATTAGAAAAGGCTACTGGATTATGTATATGCCAATTAACAACTACTATTAGAAATTGAGAAGTTGTGCACATTTATCCAATTCATTTAATGGAACTGTTCAATTTATTGTTTTTTTTTTAATAAAAACTAAACAGCTTAATTCTGTTATTTACAATGTGTAAATATTAGGTAAAATTGATTTACTGCTGATTTGTTGCAAGCAGTTGAGCTAACTGTGCAAACAAATTATACATAAAACCCAAAAAGCCAGGATATTCTACAATTTAGGTTGAAATATAACTAAGGAGATGTCCAAAATATTGTTTAAAACAGAGGACTTAGTGATAAAATGTATTTAATAGGTTTTCACTCATTTCTGCTCAACAAGTTTATTGAAAAATTTTAAGCAAAAAGCTAATCCCAATAAGTCAGCACTTTCAATTATAAATTTAGACAGTTTCACTCTTTACTAAAATACTTTAACTGGTACAATGCTGCTAACGCAGTAAATAAAAATGATCTGCAGTTTCCAAGAACCGAGCGGCCTGGAAGATCTCATTTTCCATTTTATACAAATTAACCACTTAAAAACTGACAATAAGATTGATGTTAACGGTAATAAAATACCTTCTCATGACACAGAAAATGTAGGATTTAAATTCCATTAGCATCAGAAGGCAGCACTGTAGGGGCCTTTAGCGTAACATTTAAAGACTAAATCTAATGTGGATATCTCAAAAAGGAAAAAACACTTCATGCAGAAAGCATACAAGGTAAATGAGAAGAGACACTCACGGAGACAAGTGAGGATTACTGTAGCTTGGCTTGAGATATTCCTTCGGGTTATCCCCCATCTCACTCACAGTACCGTTCACCTTTTCTGGATACTCTGGTGACATCTCACCAGAGGGAGGGGAGACATTGTTCACCTGTATATTTAAAAATAAAACAAGTCAATATTCTAATGCTTTTGCAATGGACATCCTACCAAAAATCCTAATGTTTGCTCGTTTTTATAAAATGACAAGTCAGAGAGTCAGATGGTTTTTTTGACTTATATTTACAAGTCATATTGTCACACAAAAAGCAAAATTTACAAGTGAGGTATTTCATACATATCTGTAAAAATGTAAAGCTATGTCGAAAAGTTTAAAAACAGTTAAGAGAAAGTTTTCAATTAAGATATCTATGTTTCTGTCTCCTGTGCATTATCTAAATCAAAACTTAAATTTGATTGTTGTTTTTAAAGTATTGCATTTCCACTAGACCATCACAGTAGGATCCAGTAGCAGGAATAAGATTTGCGGAACTGAAGAATTTCTGCTACATATACAAAGTTATAAATTATGGAAACAGAGGGTGGTAAAATGGTATGCTATGCAATCTGAAGCACTAATAAATACAAATTATTTCATTTATAAGTCATTAAAAAAAAAAAAAAAATCTTGCACATCTTTATGCAGCTCAAACACTCTCCCTCATGCTCCCACCTTAAACCTACTGACATTTAGCTGCAAGGAAGTATTTGAACTTACTGTAATTAAAAACCCACAGGGCAGATTAGGAACACCTGTACTCCATAATCATATAATTATTTAATTTGCCAATAGTGTGGCAGCAGCACATTGCATAAAATCATGCAAATACTGGTCAAGAGGCTTCAGTTAATGTTTACATCAAACACCAGAATGAGGAAACAAATGCGATCTCAGTGACTTCAACTGCCTGAAAAGCTGGTTTGAGCATTTCTGTAACTGCTGATCTACTGGGAATTTCACACACAACAGTCTCTAGAGTCTATACAGGAAAAAAAGTTCTGTGGACAGATATGCCTTGTTGATAAGGGGGTCAGAGGAAAATGGCCAGACTGGTTCATGCTGACAGAAAGGCGATGTTAACTTGGACAACCACACTGTACAATCACAACGAGCTGAAAAGCATCTACGAATGCACTACATGTTGAACCTTGAGGCTAATATGGCAAAAGACTATTTTGAGTTCCACTCCTATCAGCCAAGAAAAGAAAGTTGTGCCTGCAATGGACACAGGCTCACCAAAACTTGTCCGCTGAAGAAAAAAAAAAAAAAAAGCTTTCTGTCAAGGCACACAGATAGTGTCAGAATTTAGAGCCAACACAACAAATCCATGCACCCGACTTGCCTATTATTATTTAACAGTAAAGGCTCTTAACAGGATAATGAATTCCTACCTCAAACAAGTTTCATTACATAATTTAAATTAATAGCATTCTTTTCCAGATCAAGAAGAGGGGAAAAAAAAGTATAGAATCACTCACTGTTGTGAAAAACAAATAGGGAATCAAATGAAAATAATCACAATTAGTACATGTGTGTAAATGAGAGGGAGGTCAGTGGAATGGTGAGGATGCAAGGAGTAGAGTTGGCAAAGGTGGATAAGTTTAAAATACTTGGGATCAACAGTACAGAGTAATGGGGATTGTGGAAGAGAGGTGAAAAAGAGAGTGCTGGCAGGGTGGAATGGGTGGAGAAGAGTGTCAGGACTAATTTGTGACAGAAAGGTATCAGTAAGAGTGAAAGGGAAGGTCTACAGGACGGTAGTGAGACCAGCTATGTTATATGGGTTGGACACTGTGGCACTGACCAGAAAGGAGGAGACAGAGCTGGAGGTGGCAGAGTTAAAGATGCTAAGATTTGCATTAGGTGTGACGATGATGGATAGGATTAGAAATGAGTACATTAGTGGGTCAGCTCATGTTGGATGGTTGGGAGACAAAGTCAGAGAGGTGAGATTGCGTTGGTTTAGACATGTTCAGAGGAAAGATGATGAGTATATTGGGAGAAGGATGCCAAGGATAGAGCTGCCAGGGAAGAGGAAAAGAGGAAGGCCTAAGAGAAGATTTATGAGTATAACAGAACAAGATGCAGAGGACAGAAAAATATGGAAGAAGATGATCTGCTGTAGCAACCCATAACGGAAGCAGCCGAAAGAAGTAGTAGTACTTTGTTGCTCTAATTGTTGATTCTGACTGGTATAAATTCATGATTTTATCCTGTGTAGATTTGCTGCCCAGTAGTAGAAATAAAAGTTTGGTAGTGTATTGCAAAATTCTGCTTTAGATCTTTGGAGTGTCACCTTTTGAACGTGTAGCAAATTTTCAAACTTCAGATGAATGATGCCATAATGGAGTCTAATTTCTCAAAAGAATTACTTGTTTATGTATATAGGCATACTCTAGAATAGATATAGCAGCTTAGGGAAGATATTCATTTCAATAGTACTAATACTCCCTGCTGAGGTGAGATGGAGTGTAGACCATCTGTGAACACCTTGCTTGATTTTATCCATAATACTTCCAAAATTGCATTGAAAAAGATAATTACTTTTGCTGGTTTTCCCCAGTGAATCGAGACTGATTTTAAAAATTTTAAACACAGTTTGAAACTTTTAAAGGGTAAATTTAGCACAAAACATTAGGAAGTTTTTTGTTACATAAGGAACCACAGATCTTATGTACTTTGACAGAACTGAAACAGTTTCCTTGTATTGTTTTTTTTTTTTATTTTTGTTGTTGTTGTTGTTGTTGCTGTTTTTGTTTTCGGTGGTTTTCAGTGGTACCTTTTGCTTATTGCTTGTCAACATTTGAAAAACATCCATTGGAATTTAACTCATTGTCACCCTCCGTCAGAAACGGCAGACACAAAAAAAACAACAGTTCATATTAGGAAAAAATATGAAAATTTTTGCATGTCTCAATTGCGGCAAAAAGAAAAAGACGTTGCCAGTGAATTTGGAATTGCGCCATCGACACTGTCAACTTTCTTGAAAGACCAAGCAAAAAAAAAAAAAAAAAAAAAATATCTCGGGTTGCAGACATATGCGAACTGCTGCATTTGAAGATGTTGAAAAAGCCATTTTTATGTGGTTCAGTGAGGTTCGTCCAAGTAACTCCTATTATTGAGGCACTCATTCAAGAAAATGTGAGGTTTCTAAACTCTTGGGACCTCCCACAACTGGTCAACATGCCAAAGAGCGTCCCAAAGTACGTTCACTACATCTGTGGAAGACTGTTTATCCATTGCCAAGGCAACAGCAGGCACACAGCTCTGCTGAGTCTCTCCACCAAAGCAAACTCGATGAGTGATGCAAGGAACATTGTAAAATGTAGGGAACAGTATTACTTGGCCACTAACCTGGCTACGGCCCTGCCTGACTGTCGTGTCTATGTATAGGAGAGTGGCAGATCACGCAAAAGTAAATAACCATGCTGTTCCTGTTTCAAGCTGAATAAAGCTGGTTTTGCTAAAGTACTGAGTCTCAGTTTTGGGGTGCAAGACAGGGACTTTTAGCACGACCCCGATCTTTTAGGATTTGGTTCTTTGGCATTTCACTGAAGCTCTGTGTGCCTGCTGTTGTCCTGCCCCGGGAACAGACAATCAATCTTCCACAGACCCGGTAATCGCACTTCAGGGTGTCGTTCTCGTTGGGTGGGGGGGAAAATACCAAAAGAGTTCAGAAACCTCACAGTATGAAAAAGAAGAAAAGGATGATTCTGCTTCTGATTGATAACTGTGCTGCCCACAACATGCTTCCATATTTAGATAATGTTCGCATTGAATTCCTCCCACCCAATTGCACAGCAGTGCTTCAGCCCTTGGATTTGCGCATCATTCGCACCCTGAAAGTGTATTATGGCAAGGAAATGCTGAGAAAAATTCTCGTCAGCATAACTTGTAGACAGGACAAGACTAAAATTAACGCAAAAGCAGCTATTGAAATGATTGCAAACACCTGGATGCAAGTTGAAGAAAGCACTATACTTACAAATAGAGAATCTCATTATTACAAAATTACAAAATATTTTGTAGGTCCCTGGCTGTTCGTTGTAATGGAATTTTACCTGTATTTGCATTCTAGTACAGGTTTGCTGTATTGAGTTTTGTAGGCTAGCAAATAGGAAATGGGGTATGAAGTTGTAGTTTTGGCTTCTAACCAATTACAGCATAACAACTGTAGAATGCACTTAATCCCGCAAGACTAATGCAATAAAAGATCTTATACATAATGTAATTTAAATATCTGAACATTGTTTCCCATTTGAAGGGAAGGAAACAAAAACAAAGGAAACATGCCGTGTACATTCTGTGGCAGACCCTTTGTTCAAGAATCTGTCCAATGATGCATGCATCCCCAGCATAGGCAATATGAAAACATTAGTCTGGACAAGATAGAGTTGGTTTGAAAATATGATTTTAAAGGAAAATGCAGTAGTGTGAATGTTGCCGTAGTAGCAGTAACAAAGTGGAACCGAACAAGGATATTCAAAACAAACCAAATTGAAATAGAACAGCACTTACAAAGGAAAAAGGAGGGGAACAAGTTCTGGAACAGAGACAGGCTAGATACAAACATAATTCATAAATCTTTATTTACACCTTCTAATAATGGGATCACCATCTAGAATAAAAACTACATGAAGTAGTAGTTGAGAAAAACTAAACAACATGTGTAGGTTATTTAACCAGCATGTTTCAAGAATTTAGAATACCAGTAAAAACCTGTTTAGTAAAACAGAAAATGGTAGAATAGGAGGAGAATTAAAAAAAAAAAATACATACATATATACACACACACACACACACATACATACATACATATACTTCATCTTACCATGATCAGGATTACAGAATATGCCCTTCCTATTAAAGAAATTTCTTTATAGTATATTTAAAGTGTTATTAAATTTCTTTTTTTTATGGATTGGGGTTATAAAAACCTAAATCTGTAGTATTTAAAACCCCAATGACTTAATTGTATACAATGTTCTTGGTAAACTGTCTTTTACCAGTGGTTGGATGTAATGAATAGAAGATTTATTTATTATTATTTTTTTAACACTAGAATTACCAAAGCTTATGAAAAAACTTAAATCTCTTCGCACCGCTCTGTCAGCGTCTTTTCTCTTGTAAATGTGCTGATCAAGACAAGCAGCCTACTATTCCATCCCTCATTTCTATAGACCGGGCACAAAGTTCTCCCAGTTCCTGCCTTGATTATCTGGGAGCGAAGTTCTGGAGTTTTAGAATGGAAATAGATTTATTTGGAACACACGCATTTCATGTGTGTTCCATTTCTACAATAATCTGTGTAAACACATCGTTAAAACAGAAACGCTTTTCATATTTTAGTAATAAATGATAAAATGTAGACAAACTATGTAATTTGTGAAGCCTGAAGTCCAAAGATCAAATAAACACTTTCACAAAAGGTTTAAGGATTAAGCAACAGCTTCCATGGCGCAGTGGTAAGAATTGCTGACTTGTAATTAAGACTTCCCCGGTTTGATCCTCACTGCCTCGTATATTTACTGTTTTGAGTAGTGAGCTGCTCTTATTGTTAACAATATACAATAAAAACACACATTTGATTTGCGTCTGTAACAGCCAGTGTAAATCTGTAGTACTTGTAAAAAAGCTAGCTTTCCCCCCCCCCCCCAACTTTTATTCTCTCAATCACGATACATACTACCGCCCCCCCAGGGATCTGACACTGTTAGTTTTTATTTGAAACTGGGAATAACTGTAGATGTGCGAGTGGTGTTTTGAGACAAATCGAACTGGAAATTTTCTGATCTGGATGGATAAAAGCTGACAAATGCTGGTGAATCTGCCCTCTTCCTATCTCATTGTCACTTGATTTTTTATTCAATTTTGTTGAGTGTTTCTGCTTACACTGGATTAGTATGCGCCTTAAGGTCCATGATGTCAAAGCCGCACTGACAAAAAACAGAGACATAGGTATATATATTTGGAATGATTCATTTTATGACCTGTATAGTACATTTCAGTTACAGACTCAAATGTATGTTTTTATTGTATAATCTTAAAAATAAGAACTGCTCACTACTCAAAAAGGTAAATATACAAGTCCCTGGGGATCGAACCAGGGAAGTCTTGATTACAAGTCAGCATTTCTTACCACTGCACTACTGAACCTGTTGCATTATGCTTAAACCTTTTATGAAAGTGTTTATTTGATCTTTGGACTTCAAGCTTCACACATTACATAGTTTGTCTACATTTTGTCATTTAGTACTAAAAAACATGAAAAACATTTGTTTTAACGATGTGTTTACACAGATTATTGTAGAAATGGAGCACACATGAAATGTATGTGTTCCAAATAACGATCTATTTCCATTCTAAAACTCCAGCACTTCCCTTCCAGATAATCAAGGCAGGAACTGGGAGAACTTTGTGCCCAGTCTGTGGGGATATGGAATAGTAGGCTACTTACCTTGATCGGCACATTTACAAGACAAAAGATGCTGACGGAGGGGTGCGAAGGGATTTAAGGTGGGCCGGATTTGAGTTTTTTCGTAGGCTTTGGTAACTCTAGTGTTAATGTTTGAGAACCTAAGAACATTTCCCAGTTCAATATACTATTGAGTTTTGAGAAAGTGAATAAAATATGATTTGGGGTCCCTTGTTGGAATATCTTGGGTTAGATACTGAATGATACCTTTCACCCCAAGTCATGCTACAAAACTCAAATGGATCACACATTAATATGGTCTTTACAAAATAATGGGGCAAGATGAGGTGACAAGTCTTATGACTTGACTGGTTTTAATTTTGTTTTGTTAAGTAGAAGATTATTATTAAATATTTCAATAAGAAATTAACACTTTTTTCTGTAATTCAGTGTCTATAAAAATAGTGATGAGTGAAATGATTTGCAGGAAAAGGATTCACAGCAAGCAATATTTTCACAATTAACTTCAATAGCACTTTTTCTACTGCTAAAATCTGCTGACCTGGATACATGGCATCCATCAAGCCTCCAGAAGGAACCTGGTTTGGATCAGGCTTACCAAGTTGAGGAAAGCAAGTGCAGATGGTAATGCCACCTTAAATGGGCATCATAAGGAAAACAGAAGCACAAATATACAGGCAGGTAGTGCAAAATGCAGATGGCAGTACATGAATCAACATGGATGAAACCATGTGTTGGAGATGGCCAGGTGGTTGATGACTTCAAACAAATTACATCAAATGCACTCAGCTGCATACAACTATGTGCAGTATTACTGCAATTCTATGATTATAAGACAAGCTTTTCATCTTGAAATAGGTCTGTCAAAGCTGTTTGAACAAATAGAACATTTGCTGTTTTAAGCGAATTTAGCTTTGATAATGGATTACAGGTGAATATTAATTACATGTAGTTGGCTAAATCTATATTTTGTAAGAGTCACACAAGCCTCCAAACACCTAAGCTGTAAAAACACTTAATTCTGAAACATATATAAACATGGATGCAGTGGTTGTGGGAAGGGGAGGAAAAAAAACACAATTAAACTAGTTTAGTTAGGCAAGTAGTGTAGGCCAATGCCACTTTTTTCAAGATAGTCAAGTAAAGGGAAAAAAAAGCAATTTACACAAAAACACTAATGCTAAACATATGGCACTAAGTTTTATTTACTTTGTTTGTTTTCATTTTTATACTGGCTGCCCTAATCCACAATAAATCATGGATTATTGGTCTAGCATTTAAATCTAAGTGCAGAGGCATCAAAGGCTTGAGTTAAAATAATGCAAAATGTCTGAACAAACTTATTGGGAATGCATGCTCCATCACAGGACTGATTCTGGACGTACTGGAAGTAGTGTGGAAAAGAGAATGGTAGCAAACTGGGTTCCATTATAAAAGTCTCCTCCATGCTCTCCAGGGGTGCGCTCTCTCTTGGAGCACATTTATCCACAGGGTCATTCCTGCATGGTGTGCTAAGAAGCGTCTCTGGGAATCTTTTCTGCTGCTCCCAAACTAAATACTTCCTTTCTTGTCAAGAAAGATAATGCCGGTGTAAATTGCAACACTTATTGAAAGCAGCTGCTATAAGCTCTCCGATTTTCAATAGTATTTATAAACTAGTTTGATCATCTAACATGGTGTGGATTAAATTCTACAGTTCCACTGCCTCGGTTTTGTTGTGACAAAAATCCACATAGTGAAACACCACGATTTAAAACACTCTGTAACAAAACCAGGTACTTGAAAGAATAGCACAAATATTCCTAGCCATTTAACATCTATTCTTCTGTATCTTACAGAAAATCTAGAGGCTATTGAAGACATGATCCTATGAATAAGTTTCTATATTCATCTAGGTAGAATAATGTAAACAAATTTTAGTTATATAAGCTGAAACCTAATTAATGTAATGGAAAATTAAAAATGCAGTTCTATTAAAAGGTTGTCACCAATAATATTAAAACAAATTTTAGCATGCCCAGTACAAGAAAGAAGCATAACTATTTATTGTACCATGGCTGATCTTAAAACTGACAAAACAAATGACATTAATGCATCCATCTTTGATACGTTTTTAGCAGTATCTCTCTATTTTCATAATTATACTGCAACTTTCTAACTAGAACAGCACAGTGAACACAACTGAATCACTTAAACAGTCTCTGCCTACCTTATTTTTATAGTCTTTTGCCTTTTTTTTTTTTTTTTTTTAATTAAATGAACTAAAATGGTTTGTGTTCCATACCTAAACTATAACCATATCAATGATACACCCTTGCAATAATTTCATGCTATTTCTTGTTGAATAAGTTTGCTTACCCCAACCGGTTCTACACCATAATTCAAAACCACATCACTAAACAAAAACTCCTATCAATGTCCATACTTTGAGCAAAATAGAATTCCCATAAAACATTGCAAGTAGATAAACAGTCAAGAAATTACAGGGCAAAACTGAGAAAACAACAACACTTTAAACCATGTCACAAGGAAAACAACCTTGTGATTCTTCTTTTCATTCTTACCACACCTGTTCTACCACAGTGAGACTACAGGCTAAGTGAAACTGTAAGCCACACCCAGAAACCGGCTCATCAAAACAGACCTCATTTGTGACGACTCGTTTAACTTTTTGGCAAGGTGTGGGGGGAGGGATGTGCATAACACACTAAACAATGCCCCTTTTAACCTTAACCAGTTATGCTTGTGTGCTTTACTCAGTCCAGCCTCATACACAAAACAATGTATCTCATGTTTGCCTTTAAACATAACTGCAGTGTTAAGAAGTAATTCAGAGTTTAAAAAGAAAAAAAAAAAAATCAAAGCTGATTTAATTATGTAAAATATATTGGCTTACATGATTGTTCCGATAATTCAAAGTTAATAATACATTTATATAGCGCCTTTCCCATGCTCAATGCACTTCACAGAATTTAAGAACAAACAGCAGGGTATACAGTATATTGCATTGTACAAACCAGATCAATAAATAAAGAAGATTAAGACAGTAAATTCAGAGAAAAAGCCTAACAGCCAACATAATTGATGATCTAGCACACACACACAGGTTACATGAGCATCTTGACATAGAGGTAAACTGAGAGAAGGGTAATAAAGTCAGGTAGAGTTAAAAGCCTTCTTGAACAGATGAGTTCCGAGTTGTTTTTTTAAAAGAATTCATGGAGGCAGCTGACCTGATTAATTTCGGTAGGTCATTCCAGAGTCTGGGCGCTATACAGCTGAAGGCCCTGTCACCCATGGAGTGTAGATTAGTGTGGGGCACAACAAGATTGCCAGAATCAGAGGACCTTAGTGGGTGGACAGATCACTGATGTAGTTTGGCGCAAGGTCGTTAAAGGCTTTGTAGGTTATTAGTAGGATTTTATATTCAATTCTGTAAGACACAGGGAGCCAGTGAAGGCGGAGTTGGATGGGTGTCGTGCTTGCTGTTGTTGGTTCAAGTAAAGATTCTTGCAGCCGAGTTTTGAATAAGCTGGAGCTATGATATAAGATCAGAAGGGGCACCTGCCAGTAGGGAATTGTAATAATCGATGCGGGATGTGATAAAAGCATGGACAAGTTTCTCAGCATTAGAAAAAGAGAAGAAGGAGCGAACACGGGATATGTTACGGTGGTGAAAGTAAGAAAGTTTCTTAATGTGATTGATGTGGCGGAATAAGGGAGGAATCAAAAATGACACCAAGATTCTTTGCAGTAGAGCCAGGTCTGGCGAGAACACCGCCAAGATGGACTGGGAAGGAGCTCATTTTATTAAGTTGTACTTTAGTCCCAATTTGCAGGAGTTCCGTTATGTTGCAATTTAATTTTAAATAGTTCTTTAAAGAGTTATTGTTGAGAGCATAAAACATTAGGGGGAAAAAAAAAAAAAAAAAATCTTACTTGCATGCCTCCTAAAGACTACCAACAGCAGTGCATTAATATTACACATTAAATGCAACATCACAATACATAAAATACTAACTCACACAGTCATCTGTACTTGAGGCTGTCGAGTGGTCTTATAACTGGTAGATAAAAATGTGACCCTGAGGCTAGTGGTGCAAGTTATAATGGCACTGTATCATTTACCAGAATGAAGGACTTAAACCATGGGTGGGCAAAGTCGTTCCTGGAGGGCCACAGTTGCTGCAGGTTTTTGTACCAACCCAATTACTTAATGAGAAGTACTTATTGCTCAAGTAACACTTCTGCTTCATTTTAGCTGTCTCGCTCGTTAAGATTTTGAACCCTCATTGCTTATTTTAGTCTTAAACAGCTGTAGCATTTAATTGCTCCCTATTAGCAATAAGATACTTGTTTCTATTTACACCTGTGTGTATTTATCATGCACTATTGAGAGTTTAATTGAATACTTGGAAGGAAAGTGAAGAGAAAAAAAGTGAAGCTCTGAGAATAACTCATCTGTTTTAGACTTCAAATCATTTGGATGGTATCCTTAGAAAGGGGAAGAAAATCTAGGATAGGAGAGTTAAAGTACTAACAAGCCATGAAATTTAGTTAAAAAACAATCCTTGTCAATAATTAAGAAACTGGGTTGGAACAAAAACCTGCAGCCACTGCGGCCCTCCAGGACTGACTTTGCCCACACGTGGTTTAAAGTAACCATGTAAAAACTTCATACTAGCCTTTCTAACACAGCATATACCATGTACTTCAAGACAACAAGCATCCTCCACAGTATCTTATCCAGTTTAGATAGAAATAGTCTGCTTCATACAGTGTGTATGAACATTAAAAAGAGAATCTGCTTTCTTGTTATCACTGGGAAGTTTGTTCTCGCTAGGCAATCTCTTATTTTCAGAGCTCAGGGTAATGATGATGGTATCATTAGCAAATTTACTGATGGTGTTGGAATTGCATTTGTTCACAAGTCTAAGATGTATAAGACATACAGCTACTGGAATAGAGGGATGCCCCTCAAGCATTGCATTACAGGGTGCACCTTCACTTCCAAAGGGCTCCCTTCATCAGGGCTTCCATTACAGATACTTTTCAATTTGCATAATTTAACAGCATCCACAAAATGTGTGGCCTTTATAGATGGAAAATAAAAGTGCTAACTAAATTATACACATATTAAAGAGTTTCATCTTGATAAGAAAATTACAATATCAAAGAGGTGCATGAAAACATGCTGGCAAGCAATTGGCACAATAAGCCATTACCAAAAGTAACATCTATGTTTAACTCATTAGTGGAAGAGGACTAACAAAATGTCACTAGTGTCATCAAAACAGCAGATCATGTCAGGTGAATCTAACATTTTGGCAAACTCAATAGATGAGACTTTTATTCTCCTTACCCAGTCTTCCCTTTGCAGATTACCACAAAACTATTAAAGTACCACCCAGCAACCTGCCAGTCACAGACTCAGTTTGAAATGGGTCACATTTGAACCAAAATAAGTAAATAAACTGAATCTCAAAATGTTTAGTATAGTAATGATACCGCAGTTTCCACCACCTAGATTGAAACACAGTAGTCAAGTGTCAAAATGAATAAAGTGCATTAAATAAATGGAACTGCATTGATTTGTCATTACTCTATTAGTACATGTATGGGCTTGTCATCTAAAAAAAAAAAAAAAAAAAAAAACGAAGTTTCCCAGCAGTTATTTTAATGATTACTAAATATAAACCAGTTTAAACATGCCTTGATGTGTTCCGTTCGTGGAATTATTGTCCTTTTAGTTCTTTCAGTTTCTTATTCCTTTTCATGAACACTGCTACGTTGATAAAAAATTGCAGCCATTAAAATCACAATATCCCAACAATGATTGCAGCACAACACATTCCACGTTGCATTTGATTTTTGTAACCAAAAATAAGGCAACTTTATGACCAAAGAGAAGCTCAATGCCTTTTTTTCATTAAATGTGACACATACTGTAGGATTTTACTTTTTATAAAAACTGGTTCTTCCCAACCCTATTCATCATGCTCAAACTAGTCCCGTCACCTTGTGTGTCCACAGGCTTCTACATACAGAGCTGGCAGTCATAAATGAAAAATAGCTGCTTCTGGTTTGAGCGCAGTTATGTCTTTTTCTTGCTGTCATGAGCTGACAAATTTCCTACACTGATGTGAAGTAGTACAATAACCAATTTCGGTCTATTAGCTTGCATCTTTCTCACAAAATTGTTTTTATTCATTCTGTATGCATGGGTTAGATATCTGTACACACATCACTTGCAAAACTAATTGGGGCAGGAAAAAAATAAATCTGGATATAGTCGCTCTGAGCTATAGTGTGAACATAGCCTTGAAAGTCATGTGCTTGTTCAGACAAGAGGTATTGTTTATTCCACAAAAACATCCAAAAATGCTAAAAAGGGTAAATATTAAACATGGTTACATTAAATTGCGGCGAATGTGCCACACTAGAGTACAATAGGGGCAGTACCATGGGGGTCGTTTGATCCTTGACACAATGTGGCAAATATGCTACCAACGTGCACATGCTAGGGTCTCAGACTTAAAAGTCTGAAATGCAGTCTCACAGGGTCCAAAATGTTTTCCTTTCCCAGATATTTAAAGAGCCACGGGGGTTTGCCATTCCTATCTACATGTCCTTGAAGTAAATATTTATAAAAAAAAAAAAAAAACAAAAAACCTAATGCTTTATAAATAAAAAAAAATAAAGTAAAATGAAATACAAATCAAAAGGTTAATAATTTAAAGAAATAAAGGCAGTAAATATATAAAAATTAAGCACAAAAATTGAGACTAAAAACCAATAATTTAGGAATAAACCCAATCAACATGACCTACAAGTATAAAATTTTCAAAAGATCACATGAAGGCTAGAGTGTTTTAGATCGCAAACATAAGATGTTGCGCAGGATTAGAGGACCCAGATTAAAAAAAAAAAACCATTATTGGAGGCGTAAAGGGCCAAAAAAGGATAAACTTGGTCTTGGATTCTTCAGCCGAAAAAGAATGTACAATAGACCCCCTTTGATGTCGCGGTTCAGAGTTTGCGGCCTCAGTCGTTCACAGATTTTATTCCTTAGAACCTAACTAATAATTGTTAGCGGAAACTGCAAATATCTTCCACAATTTTTTATGGCTTTTCTTGTGGCAATACTGCACTGTAGAGAGAATAGGAAGCAACTGTAGAGGAAAATGCGGCTTTGTAGGGTGAAAGTAGCCAATCTGAAAGCGTTGTACTCTACTACAATTTGAAACTGCCACTCCCAGCAGTCCCTGCAGTAGCTCTGATTGGGCTTCTGCAGAAGGTGCAGGGGCTGTTGGGGTCAAAGGATGTCGGCACATCTTTTAAAAAGGGGGCCGATGACTAAAAGGGGGGGGGGGGGGGGAGAAAAGAAGTTTTTGTAATTTGTGTTTCAAGTTCCTGTCTGTCTGCCTGCCTTCTGTTGGGTTACCTGTACTTATTCATTTTGTCCTGGATCACTCCTGAACCCGTCCACCCATCTTAACCATTTCAGGAACTACCGGTAGGACTATCTTTACATTCTTTAAAATTACAAGGTGCGGATTTCTGGACTACCCATTTTCATCATTACATTTCATTCGTTGCCGTTTTTCATGGAATTTGCTGTGTGTACTTTGTTGTATTTAATGTATAACTGCTCTAAGGGGAACAGGGGTGGTACCATTGTTTTCATCACATTCTTTATTTGCTGTTTGATTACCAGTTTGCTTTGTTTTCATCTCCACCATAAAAATGAATAAATCGCCGTCTTTGACAGTGTGAATCTTAGCAGCAGCGGACCGCTACAGCGTTATTCATTTCTCCTTGCTGCTGATTGACTGCTGCCCTGTGACGCATCTCCAGCCGAGTCTTCTCGTGTTTTCTGTTTTGTTCTTCTTAAACCGCCGCAACTGGCTATAGTCTGTTCCCAGTGTAATTTACCAGCATGCTGGAGCTAATCAGTCAGTGCTGTAAATTCGTTGAGCAGCCATTCCATGATCACTGCCGGCCCCTGCAGTACTGCAGCCTCACTGTCTCTGGGATTCAGCCACTGCATTAGACTAGCCTGCAAGCATCAGCGCTTGTGTGCAGCCAGTTCAAGCGCAGTTGGCTCAGTGTTTTACCGAATTTCATTAATGGTGTCAGTTGCACCTTGTGCATATTGTTCCAGTAGTTTAGTTTTTTAGTAGTTTAAAATGTGTTTCATTAAAATTTCAGTTTTTCCTTGTGAATTGTGACATTTACTTAAAAAGTGCATCAAAAAAGTATTTGGCACCCAGGGATGCATTAACCCTCAAGTATGGGGCAGTTTAAGGATTAAAGCCCCAAAATGCCACCGAAACGGCCTACACCTTCTAAGGCTTCTGGAAATGAAAACACGCTTGTTGAATTACAGTATATATAGTGGTAACATCGGTATTTTACATTCTAGCACTGCAGGAGACATAGCAGTACAGTATTGTACAGTATACGGGTTTACCTTTACATTCTTTTTTGTAGGTAATGTACTAAGCCAAGTCTGAAATGAAATTAAAGTGTTTGGAGGCATGTTTAGGGTTTAAACTATAACTAGACTTTTTTTTTTTTTTTTATATATAACCACAGCCATAATTTGCAGTTTTTCACAACTGGCTGTTCAAGGAACGTAACCTCTACAAATTTCGGAGGTGTACTATAAATGGTATTGAAAATTTAATTGACTCAAGGCATACAGTATCTATGAGTTGAATATTATCTGCAAACAATTTGATATGTCAAACATTTACATTAGTGAAGAGTGGTCACATACACTCAGAGAGACAACAGGTACCAGAATGGACATTTAAAAAGGTACTAAACAGGTAAAAGGATCAGAGGATAGGAGATATCAAAATTAAAACGACAAAGTTCTTGCTCCTGAGGTAGGTTGTAAGCCACCTAAAGGGTATTGCCTTGAATGCCAAGCCCTTGCTCAAAAAAAAAAAAAAAAAAAAAAAAAAAACCTGTATGGCTGTCAAGTTTGTAATATGAATATTTAAAAAAAATGAATATTTTATTTAAAAAAAAAAAAAAACACCTTGGGACGAGATGTAATCTTTTGAAGAGACACTTTCACGTCCCGTGACACGGTCAAGTCACGTCATACTGACATCCTTTGGAAGGAAGTCCCGTGAGACTGTGACCTTGGCAAGTCACACCCTACTTATAAACATATTCAAACAAGATCATGGTCATCTAACCTCTCAGTTGTTGGACAGAATTTCAAAACTGACTAAGCGAAGAAGAAAGAGCAGCACGTCAAAGAGAGACCCAAAAGTGTTGGAGAGAAAGAATGTAAAAAAAAAAAAAAAAATCAAAAATAATCTTTGTGCAAATTCTGATAATAAGGAAAGTAAGCAACGACTAAGCAAAGAAGATCGATCTGTAACATCTATCGCAACATTACATTATTAATGTGTATCTAAAAGTCAAAGCCAATCGTCTCTTTATTAAATCGAATCAAGCAAATCTTAGAATGGAACAGAAGCAAGGTCTCATTGATAATATTGAAAATTCAAATATCAATAGTTCAGACAAATTCAAAATAGGTAAAGCAGTAATATTACCATCATCATATCAAGGTACTCCAAGAGCATTGCAACAGTTATATCATGATGCAATGGCAATATCCCGCACTATTGGTCTGCCAGATTTATTTATTACAATGACGTGCAATCCAGAATGGCCAGAAATCTGCAGATTCTTGAGAACAATGCCACCGGCTACATTGGCTCTGGATATTCCCATTTTCGTAAGTAGATTGTTTTTTCAGAAAGTCTTATTTTTATTGAATGAATTCAAAACTGTGTTTGGTCAAATCAGAGCATACATTTACACGACTGAATTTCAAAAAACGGGGTTTGCCTCACATGTAGGATGATGTAGATCAGTTTGTCTGTGCTGAAATTCCAAACAGAGAAACCTATCCTGAATTATGGTACAAAGTCATTAAACACATGTCTCACAGACCTCATTTATAAGATTAAGTAGATTGGGACTCAAAAGAAGAAAAGTGTTTAAAGAAACTTCCAAAAGCGTTTGTTCACACAACAGTTATGACCAAGGCTGGCTTTCCTGATTATCAACGCAGAGATAATCGTCACGAACACCACACTTATCACGGAAAGATGGTAAAATTGTGATGCTCAATAATTCAATGATTGTACCATATAACCTGTATTTGCTCAAATGATTCGATTGTCATATTAATCTTGAGTATTGTGCATTGGTTATTAAGTACATCTACAAGCACATTAATAAAGGGCACGATACAGTATATGTAACTTTACCGAAAGAACAGTCTCAGGGCAAAGTTCAAGCATATTTAGATACTCGGAACGTCAGTGCAATGGAAAGCGGGTGGCATTTAATGGAATTGCCAATGCATGGTTGAAGTCATTCTGTTGAATTATTACCGATTCATTTACCAGGTCAGAATATGATTCAATTTAAAGAGGGCGAAGAAGCAGAAGCCTTGGAGGTAGCGAAAAATAGAAAAACAAAATTATTGGCTTAATTTGAACTTAATAAAAGAGACGTAAATGCAAAAGCATATACATACATGCAAATTCCTCAACATTACACAAAAAAAAAAAAAAAAAGTGGCATCCCAGAAAAATTGCAAGTGTTGCTTGATTAAATATTGAATCACCAAAAGATATCGGTTTCATTTAAAATTGTTGTTCTGTGAATCGAAAGGAGCAACATCGTATAAAGATGTTCCAACTATAGATGGAACTACATACGGTACCTATCAAGAAGTGGCACAAGCAGATGGGTTATGTAAATCGGATGACTATATATTTGAAAAGATGTCTGATGCCACATCTGTAATGATGCCTGACAAATTAAGACACTTCATGTACTTAATTATGACGGGTGAGGTTTATGGTTTACAATTATGAGAATTGTTCAAAGCACCATTATCCGAGAAGTCGAATGAATGGCTCTTTCGATCAAAGAATTGTTAGAAGCAGAAGATTTAACAATGCAGTATTTTGGCCTCCACAAATAAATAACGAATCAGAGGTAAAGAGAGATAACAGCAGACAAAAATTTAACAGTGGACCACCATAAAAGAATATCAGAAAAGTTAATTCCAAAAATTGTTTTAACTGAAGTTTTAAAGTAAAAGTCAACATAATGCATATGTTCCCCCACCCCATGGGAATTGTTACAATCTCTTTAAATTGTATTTCCAGAAAAACAAACCCGGGGGTTGGCAGCGAAGCCCCATAGTAGTGTATATAATACAATGACATTTTTATTTGCATGTCTCCTTAGAACAGTTGACAATAATGCAATAGCCAAAAAAAAAAAAAAAAAAAAATACATACACACAAACACCATACATACTCATGTATACATTTGGAGATATTTGTAATGGGTTATTCCATGCCAAATCAACCATTGGTCCATGTACTTCGGACTCAAAAAAATTCTGGAAATATTACAAGATGTACCAAGGTTAGTCAGGAGACATCCTATAAAATGTTTTTGATATATGAGCAATACAGCTAGTTTATGGGGGGGTTTGGGGGTGTGTGGCAGGTGGCAGATGGATGGCGATTTGTTGATTTTATTCTGCCTCATTTTTTCTTCACATATCACAAGTCCATACCTCAATAGCTAAACCAGTGAGAAGGCTCACACTTTGCACACTGGTACATTAACTGGCATAGTATGTGAAAAAATGAAAACATTTGATCCAGATGACCGTACATGGTTAAAGCAGCCCTTGAAAATTGACCAACATTTAATTTGTGTTTTTGGCTTAGCTATGTTTAGGCCTCAGAAACACATTTGTAACCAACACAGACATTTGATTTTTCTTCGTTATTCAAATAACTAGTCAGGCTTTCTGAAAAAGTAATAAAGAGAAAGTAACTGTATCAGAGTTTGAACAGCAGACCTCTCAAATTCAAAAAATTTTGGATTTCATTTTCAGAGCACCCGAATGGCATGTGGGAATTTTTAAAAATATTTATTTATTCTACATTGTCGCTTCTTTCTCAAAACAAAAACCTTACTTTTCTTATGCAAATCTTTTATGTTTATTTTCCAACCTAAACATAGGCTGAAAGTGACATGTGTCAATAATGGTAATCATTGAGCTTTCAATCAGTAAGTTATCAAAAATTTCAAACTTTTTTCCCCCCATATCAAATGATGTTCTAATGTTGCTGAACAGAGAATGTGGTTCTCCATGGCCAAAAGATACCTGGTATTCAAGAATACCACTGCTACATCCCTACAGAGAATGACAGACTTCAAGTCAGCCGGGTGCCTGGTGAAGCCAATTAACACTGAAGCAGCAGCCAAGATCCTTCCCTCTCACAATCACACTCCTGATGGATCAGACACATCCCTCATTTAAAGCAGGTTTTTTTGAAATAGAGCAATAAAAAAAAAAAAAAAAAACTGGAAAAATCCCTAGTATATTATTTTTTGTAACTAGTTGGAGAATTGAAACCTGTTTACAAGGGTGTGGAAGCCACCAGTGTATTAGCCTGGAAATTACTAGTTGTAAAATAGACCACAGCTTTAATTCCTTCTTGAACATGGAGGGGTCTTTGGAAATAGTTAATTGGTTTCTCCAATTGCATTTATTATATTAGAATGTAGTGAATCTGTGGTGTACAGTGTACTTTAATAGCAGTACTTACTGGAGCACTGAACTTTACTGTAAAAAGAATACAAACTGTTAAATCCTGAGTTTTCATTTTAGTTTCCTACCTTAGCATTACATATGTCCATTTAGTGATTTACAGTACAGAACATAAAATTTACTACCAGGAAACACATGAAATTAGGTGCAAAATTTTCACACAAATACCCATAGATAGGAATACTCACTTATTTCTGTAATGCAGCATATTTTAGCTCCTTCAGAAGGCAGAAAAGTGACCTAACAGAAGACATAATCATGGAGGCAGGGCAAGCAAACTCGGCTAAATTATATGCAAATTGGCATTTTCCTTCCTGTTAGAGAAACTAAAGACTTTTTCATCAAGTGAGACCTAAAGTGTTTACAGAAATGAATCTCAAACAGCAGATTCATGAATTATACTGCTAAAACATTCAGCATGAAGTTTAAAGAAGTGGCACAACACGACATTCTAAATTAAGTTTTTTGGAAGTAGTATGTCAGCTTTAGTAATTTATTGATTTCGGTGAAAGAGAAATTCTCTATTCATTATGGAAGAACTAGAAAATATTTAAAGAAGATGGTACATTGGCTGTTGTCAGTATTTTAAATTGTCAGAAAACTGAAATTCCTCATTAACACAAATATTGAGACATTTAATAGATCAATGAAGCACTTTTGACAGCAGTAGCAGCCTGGAGTCTTCTGGGTTATGAAGCAACAAGCTTCACACATCTGGATTTGGGGATTTTTCTGCCAATCCTCTCAAGCTCTATCAATGTTGGATAAGAACATCAGTGGACAGCTATTTTCAGGTCACTCTAGAGATGTTCTATTGGGTACAAAACCGAGTTCTGGCTTGGCCACTCAAGGACATTCATAGAGCGGATCCTAAGCCTCTCACATGATGTCTTGGCTTTATGCTCAGGGTCATTGGTCTGTTGGATGGTAAACCTGCAGCCCAGGCTGAGGTACAGAGTGTCGGAAATGGGGTTTCAATAAGGATAGCTCTGTACTTTGCTCTTCTGTTTCACTTTAATCCTGCCACTGAAAAATAACCCCACAGTGTGGGATTTCCACCACCATGCTTTAGAGTTAGAATGGTGGTGTGCAGGTGACTAATGGTGTGTACTTCCTTCAGACATGATGTTTAGAATGGAAGCCAAACAGTTCTATTTTGGTTTCATCAAACCATAGACTGTCGTTTATCAAAATCAGAGTCCTTTAGGTGTTTTTTTCAAATTCCAAGCCAACTATGTCTTTGGCCAATCTCCCAAGATTAGTGGAGTGGTGCAGTGGTGGTTGTCCTTCTGGAAGCTTTTCCCATCTCCACATGTTATCTGGAGCGCAGCCAGATTGACCATTGGGTTCTTGGTCTTATACCAAGGCCCTTCTTCTTGGCTTGTTTTGTTTGGCCAGGCAACCATCTCTGAAAGAGCCTTGGATTTGCATACAGATTTCATTTAAGAGTTATGGAAACCACTGTGCACTTGGGAGCCTTCTCCAAGTCTGTGCCTTGATGCAATCTTGCCTCTAAGCTCTGCAGGCAATTCCTTTGACCTCATTGGTGGGTTTTTGCTCTGATACATATCAGCTGTGGGACCTAATATAGACAGGTGAGTGACATTCCTAACCCTGCCCAATTAATTGACCAAACAAGGTGTAGAAACATATAAATAAATGATCAATGGAATGGAATTCACCAAAGCCAAGTGTCATAGCAAAGGCTCCAAATACTTGGGTCATGTGATTTTTTTTTTTTTTTTTACCCTTGGGATTGGGTATTGTTTGATTTGGCAAAAATGTAAGTATTTTAGCATTAGGCTGCAACATAAAGTGTAATGAAGGGGTCTAAATACTTTCTGAAGGCACTATATACAGTATATTTGTAGGCTAAAGGGTTGCTTGTTGATATAGTGGGTCAACACAAATCCCTCACAAACTGAGCATCTTGACTTTGAATCACATACAAGGCATTTGTCAATGTGGAGGTTTCACACTCAACCCATGTCGGCAGGGTTTTGCTATGGGTGCTAGGGTTCCCTTCCCATTTTAAAGATGCTCACTTCAGATTACCTGGTGATTCCAGATTGGCTATGTACAAGTGGAAGTATAGTCATGTTCATGAATAGGTCCTGCAATAGACCAGCACCTGTTTCACAGCTAGGTCCTGTCCAGCAACCCATGTCCTGCTTACAGAGGAATCGAAGCATTATGCACATCTGAATCTGTTCCTCGGAGAGTCGCAGTCAGGGCAGCCGATGGAACAGTCCTTACCGCCGACACTGCAGTTGTGACCCGCTACTTTGAGCAGTTGTTCAAAGCTGATCCTCCGGCTAGGACGATGGATATCTCTGGGTCCATGGCTCTTAAAGAGGATCCTCCAATTAGCTGTGAACCACCCAGTCTCACGGAGACTGCACAGGTGGTGTAACAGCTTGGGGGGTTTTTGAAGGCTGCAGGGATCTGTGGTTTCCGGGGTGAACTTCTCCAGGCTGGTGGTAAGGCTGTCCTACTGGCATTGCAAGCAATCTTTGCTTCCATTTGGGAGACTGTCCTCATCCCAACTGACTGGAAAACGGGACTTGTAGTGCTGGGCTGTAGACTGGTTCATGCCAAAAAATGTTTTTTTACTTTTGTTATGATATGGATTTCTCTTATACCACAACACCGGTTTAAATAGCCTAAACAACGTTCAGAACATGGTGCAGCGGGAAACTGTTTAAGGAGGGGACCCTTTTTACTGTTGCACCGCTAAACACACATGCAATAGAGTACATGCATTAGTGGAGGTATTGAATGGTGAAAATGGACAGAGAAAATTCTGAAACTGTAGTAGATTATAAAGTTGATCATCATGATACAGAAGAACAGCCGTGTCTGTTGTCTGGAGATACTTTGATTTTAAAAGGTCGGATGTTGACAATTATAATCTGTGAATACTGTTTCTATACTACTGGATAATACTGCAAGCCAAGTTGTACTTGTTTTATTTATTTTTTCAATACTGTGTAATGTACCTGGGTACTGTGTAATAGTGTGACATGTTGACTTTATTCTCGTAATCTGTCATTAAAGTAGATCATCATAAGCTAAACTTCATCTTTAAATGAATATTTAAAATTTACTAGATTTTCTCAAACCCAATCATAAGTTATGTAGCACATTAAATGCTTTGTGTTAAGTGTTACCCGAGGCATGTTAATCGCTACGTGCTTCTTAAACATGACCTCCTCTTGTACTAAGAGGCGGCACAGGCAGCAATTACCACACAGAATACATTCATTTCATGATATTCCTGCTCCCTTAAAATTTAGAATCCCAAGATAAATACTTGAGATCATTTTCATGATGAAATACATTAAAGCATGTATCAATCATGTGGGTGCACTGCTGCGTCGCAGTAAGGGGGTCCCGGGTGTTCCATGACTTGAATTTGCAGGTTTTTCTGGTCGGTTTACTCAGTGTGCTTCAGTTTTTTTCAAAGTCGTAAAGGATGTGGGATTTTATGATGTCATATTGATCCTGCTAGTGTACTGTATGTATTGCTCGTATTCACCTAGCGATGTGCCGATGCCCTGTTCAGGACTTGCTCCTGCCTCGCACACAATGCTTGCTGGGACGGGTGCAACCCTGAATGGATGGCATAATTAAACATGTATAACAAGATTTTTTTAAAGTTCTGAACACTCTGTGGTCTAAGTTTATAACTAGTTTTAATTTCACAAAGACATTTATCGTGTGGTTATTGGTTATGTGGAGAAAGAAAAAGGATAGGAACTGGAGCTTTGGTACGTCAGACAGCGACAGCACGCATGCAATTAAGAAAGCCCACTCAGAAGAACATCCATTGAATTCTGTGTTCGTGTCTCCGACCTCCAGATCACGAACCCAATATTTACACAATATTTAATTTAAACCTGTGCGATACCCATTCATACATCCAGTTTTTTGGAGCCTGCCATAAAGTTCTCTACACTTAACGTACACCTGGGGACCCCTTACTGCAAGGGAGCAGCACTACCATGCATGTTTAATACCTGCTTTAATGTATTTCATAATGAAAATTTATCTTAGCATTCTACATTTTCAGAGAGCAGGAATATCCTGAAGTGCAAGAGGAAGTCAGTTTAAGCGCGTAGCGATTAACAACTGGGTCGGGGAACAATTAACACAAAGAATTTAATGTGGTACATTAACTTATGACGGGGTTGGAGAAAATCTAGTAAATTAGACATTGATTTTAGGATGAAATTTAGTTTACGACATTCTTTTTTTAATGACAAAATAAACTATGAGAATAAAGTGGAAATGTCAACTTTAATCTCGACAGTTTTGTTTTTTTTTTTTCCTTCACCATGGCCCTAATATGCGTCCGTAGGGCTATACCACAAAGAGCATTATAAATGCAAGTGCAGTTTTATTATTTATGCACTGTATATAGCTTAGCTTGAAGGAAGGTCCATATTAATGCAGTTTGCCATAATGATGGTTCATTTGGTAAAGATGTCATCAACAAGATGCACTTGTTTTATTTTGGTGAATACTGTGTAATGCACCTGGGCGTGAAGTCTTGGAAGTAATAGTATTATGACTGGAAGTTGCACTATTAATATTTAAAATAATAAAATATACAGTTTAAATTATGGCAAAGTTGTTTAAAAAGTCACTTTAACGTGTCAGTGGACAGAGATTGTTAACATTAACAAAGTGTAGTTGGTTTACAAAAAATATTTACTATTTATTCCTTTTCTAAGACATGTTCAGTGTAATGTAACTTTTGACAAGCACCTCTGGATATTTTACGAAGTCTAAATGCCTCTTTGGATGGTTGAAAATACGTTGTCAAAATTTTATAGTTTGTTGTTTGCAAACTTTTCAACAAAAAGGCTCTATATTTTGACTGCATCTGTCATGCAATGTGATTCCTTCTCTTCATTAGTGCCACCCCCTTGAAAACTATCACTTGAGGGGCTATGCAAACCTGTATTAATACTTGTGTACACATTACAATATTTTTTTATACAATGTACAATTCTTATGACAGTGGAATAGGTTATTCTCAGGCGGTAATTACAGGAAAATGTGGTTAACATCCACTAATGCATGGGAAAAAAATACCGTCCAATACCATGAAACTGGTATAATTTTGAAAAATACAGTGATATAGAATTTTGGTCATACCGCTCAGCACTAACTTGTCATCCCTATCTGGAAAGGGAAGGGCAATCGTCTGGGCAATCGTTGCAGCAACTACAAGGGGATAGCACTGCAAGGTCGTGGTGTCCAGTGGCTGTGGGGCATCAGCTGGGGAAGAAAGATTCACGGATCCCGACGATGCTGTGATCTTCGCAGAGTCAATGGGAGGTGCTGATCAGGGCGCTCGAGAGACTAAGCGAGGAGTCTGAGTGTCTGGGCTTGCGAGTGTCCTGGATAAAAACCAAGATCCAGGCCTTTAATGACCTCTTGGGCACAGCCATCAGTGTGTCTGTTTGCGGAGAGTGTTGACCCTGCTGAGAGGTTTACTTACCTTGGCAGACATTCTTGTCTCTGGTGACTCTTCCTATGAAGTCACTAGATAGATTGGGAGAGCATTGGGGTTCATGAGGTCACTGTAAAGGGGTTTGTGGCACTCCCGATATCTATGCAAAAAGGAAGAAGGTCCGAGTCTTTAGAGTCCTAGTGCTTCCTGTCTTGCAATATGGTTGTGAGACATGGACGCTATCCAGTGACCCGAGACGAAGATTGGACTCTTTTGATACCGTGTCTCTCCAGAGAATCCTTTGGTACCATTGGTTTGACTTTGTGTCGAATGAGTGGTTACTCATGGAGTCCCAAATGAGACACATTACCTGCATTGTGAAGGAGCGTCAGTTACAGCACTACAGCCATGTGCCGTGTTTCAAAACCCCCCCCCCCCGAGGGTGATCTGGCTCATAAGATCCTCATTGTTGGGGACCCAAATGGGTGGACCAGCCCAAGGGGTCGCCCACGTAACACCTGGCTGTGGCAAATAGAGGGTCATTTCCAGGAGGTGGAACTGGACCGCATGTCTGCCTGGGGGGTTGCCAACTGGGATCCCAAGTTGCTTCGTCGGGTAGTGGGTGCTGCAACGCACTGTATCAGTGTATGCTCCCCAACTTGACATCAACTGTTTTGAGAAGACATGCAAGTAAAAATTTCCATTGTATAAACTTTTAAAAACTACTTTTAAACTTGCTGAACAATAAAATATGTCTTGACTGGGCACCCAGGACCTTGAACCAATGACCATCATACATCTTAAAATAAACCAATCTGAATTCTAAATACACACCAACATACTGTAATTACTTATATGAACAATAAAACACTCCTAACAAAATAATCATTCAACTTTATAAGCTGTAAAGTTTAAAATACTGTCATGTTTATATAAAAAAAAAAAAAAGTCAACAACAGATTTGTCTGCAATTACAAGAAAAAATGTAGATTAAAAAAGTAATGCAAAAAATAACTGTTACTGGCCATATGCAAGAACACCTTTCACTGGACAAACTAAAAACGTAACAAGGATATAAAAACTTCTAGAACCAACATGGAACACATACCCATTGCTCTACATCCGGTGCACCTTCAAAGGGGACAGGTTGTTTTTCCCACACAATGTTCATTTTTCCGTACTTGTTTATCTTCCGTCTGGTTTTCACAGCAAAAAAAATGATCAGGGCCATAGCAAGGATGCAAAGGAAACCTAGCACAATGGCAATTGCCTGAGTGGACAACAAGAAGAGATTTTCATTAAATACACACAAATGCATTTCCTCATAACCCTGTGCATGGGGTGATGCTTTGTATCCTTTGTTCAGTTGAGAGCAATTGACCCCCAAAGAAAATTCAATTGGCCAGGTTTATCTTTAGGTTGCACACTTGTTTTACTGCATTTTGAATATGGAATTTTATGCAGAAAATCTCTCAAAATTTAAGGTGTTTTGTGGATTGAAAGCAGCTTGCTAAGGATGTGCTCAAATTTGACTTGTAGTTTCAATAAAGGTACAGGTTAATCTAACATACTTGAAGAATGATGTACAAATTTAAAAAGAGAAAGATCAAAATAAGTTATTGTAAAGGTAGAAAAAGATCTTAATATTCCATTACTTAGTCAAGAACTAAACTAAAGTTCTGCAATTGTGCAAAAAAATAATAAAATAAATATTTATGTGGTGTATGTTAGTGAATGACTAAATATTTACAAAAAATAAACTACCATGCCTCATTACTGCTAAAATAACTTGCAATTGGTAATCTACCATTTAAGAGCCTTCATATATTTTTAGATGTTGTAATGTGGCACTAACTTGGAGCCCCTTAATGTCACAGAGGCAGTCAAAGAGGGCTGCACTATCGCTCCAGTTTCTTCAAGCCTGCCAAAGTGGATTTAGCTCCACTACATACTGTTCAGTCTTGAAAGATTCTTATTAAATTTAAGACAGTACTTAAAAATGTGCTGCAATAAATAAAGCAATTGATTTAAAAGCATCAGATAACCTAAAAACAAACCACCAAAACAGCTCTCCAGTCATTGTTGTACCTTTAAATTTGCACAACTATTGCTACATTTTCTTCTCTAATTCCTTCACCTCAAATTCCCCATACTGCTCAGTGATTTAGTAGCACCAATTTTTTGCTTACATATTGTAACACCAACTTAAACCTTTGCAATGTTAAGCAATATAAAAAGATACTTCCAACTAACCTCTTGAGGTTCCACAACACAGTAGTGGTACAGATACTGGTTGAGGAAAACTCCAGACATCATAGGTGTATTGAATTGTGAGCACAGTCCAACAACATAATTGTAAAAGGCTGACCCAGCAGATTGGGCTACAGGATTGACAGCCAGTAGGTAGACGATGGTTGCAATGAATATCAAAACAGCCAATATAGAGGCAACAATGATTACAATCAAGTAAAATTTCCTGGATCTTGCCATTGAAGACCTTGAGACCATAATCACAAAAATTGCCATGAAAGCAATAAAACATATGGCAGCCATTGCAATAATGAATCCTTTAGCAGCCCTAGGATCAGTGTAATTTCCCCCAATGCCCTGTCCAAATCCATAGCCTCCATAGCTTCCATAGTTATTACTCATGGAACCAGAACCAAAACCTGAGTAGCCGACTCCTGTTCCAGTGAGTCCATAACCCATATCAATATCCCATGCCAATGTAGAAGCCACACAGGCAAAAATGCCAACACACATGACAACAATGATGACACAGAGTATCTTTATGATGCCAGGGGGTGAGGTCCACTTATGGAAATCTTGCACCTCATCTTCTGGGTAGTAGGAATAGGCTGGCTGAGAACCAACTGGCACTCCATAAACATCTCTGCTTGGAGCATAATTTGAATTATTGCTGCAAAAGAATGAGATAAAAATTAATTAATTAAACAAGTATAGACATTTAAATAATGTGACAAAACAGAAATGAAAAGGAATCACTTTTCCAAAAACTGATTACGCAATATTTTGCATTGTTTGTTACTGTGTATTATAAAGACAACATGGAGATTTGTGTTTCGAAACTACTACTGCAAAAAAAATTTGAAAGGTTTTCTAAATAAAGCGGTTATTACATGGCAGTAGTACAGAGTTTGACAGAATAACATATCTTATATATAAAACGTCTATGTGTGGAACTGTGTCTCTGTTTGGCCCAGAAGCGAGAGGTGGAATCAGGGTAAGGGATCCACCTCCAAGGACACAGACAACTCACTTAGCCACTAATAACACAAGTGAGCCCAGAACGTCAGCAGAAGCAAAACCTCAAAAGAAAGACGGATGTCGCTTAGCCGCCAACATCGGCAGACCGGTATCCCTTTTACTTTTCCTCCCCCTGCTACTGCGCAAGCAATGTGAGCACATTAGCAAACCAAATCCTCCTAGGAGAGCAATAGTTCTAGGACCCCAGGCTTTATGCAGAACGGACTTACACGGCTAGTTATAGTATAAGTTACTTGTTTGGGGTCAAAAAACAAGTTATTCATTTGCTCTGCTTTCTTAAATCCAGCTCAGGGTTAAAAGGGGACAGGGCTGATCCAATCCAAAAACCAGACTTGTATGGGAGAATCAGTCTACCACTGATCACACAACACACACACACGGGCCAATTTAGAATTGCCAATTCACCTAACCTGCATGTTGGACAGTGGGAGGAAACCTAAAACAGATACAGGGAGAACATGCAGATTCCACATAGGGAATACACAAGTCGTGAACCCTGGTTTCCTTAATGCCCTAAAAAAAAAAAATTAAGAAATTGTGAAAAGCATTCTTAGACCATTTACATGTCTACATTTATATTTATTTGGCAGATAACTTTATTCAAGCAAGCTTGCAACATTTGACACAACTGGTTGCATTCTTTTGGTTTTCCAATTGGAGCACAGGAGGTCAAGTGACTTGCTTATGGTCACACAGTTTCATTAGTGGGATCTGAACCCACATCCTCAGGGTTTGACATCCAAAGCCTTAACCACTACACCATACTACCTGCCAGCCTGTCTTTCTCCATTTAAACAGTAGCTCCATGATAAAGAATTTCATGATGTACATCTCAAAATCAAACAAGAATACTGTATTGCCAATTTTGAGGCCTGCTTGACAAGATAATGTTAAATGCCTTGCCACTTTTAAAATAAAAGCTGCAAAAAAATGCTTTAAAAAGGAAACTAGCACAAACCCTATAATCAGAATAAAGGTTTATATGTTTAATATGTCACTGTGCTCTGTACAAAAAATATTTAACAAATCTGCTTCTCACATGTACAGCTAAAAACCACATTTAGCACACAGGGGCTCATTTAGAACTGCTAGGAAAGCATTAGAGACATGAAAGGGACAACTACTACAATGGGCATTGTACTATTTCTGTATGCATGAAATTGAATCCTCTCTTTTTCTCGTTTGGAATGGCATGATTTACCTAAGTAAGGGCCTGCACATGGAGAAAGAGTATAAAGCCTTGGAACAATGCCTAGCACACCTTTGAAGCCGATGGACGGATGGAAGATTACGTCATCCGATCCTGAAAATCCTTCCAGCACAGAGACGAAAATGGCAGACTGTATACATCGAGTTTTTTTTTAAAAAAAAAAAAAAAAAAAAAAGTCTTGCTATGGCTCCCTTCATTTGTAATGCCACATAAAACGTTATTAAAGAACGTTGTTATTTTCTCTTATGTGATTGCTTACCACCGTATCACTATGGGAGGGGTATCGCCTTTTAATATTATACCTATATAGTTTCGGGTTACTTAAGATGCTGCACTTGCAAGAGAACTTATTCCAACCAGGGAGCTAGTGCTCCCTAGAGGAAAACAAATCCATTTAATGGAAATACTTGAAATGTGCACCCATGGACATAGTAAGTACAAAAATGTTGTGCTTTTCTTCTCCAAATGTGTTCTTGATTCAAACAAGTCTGCAAGTTCCATCTGAAGCAATTCTCATTTGATTCACTGTGCGACTGGCACTGATATTGGCCTGTGCAGTAAGTCTAAAATCAAAAAGGACCAATGTGTATTTTTTAAATTTGTTAGTTGCTTTGGGTAAAAAGGGACAGCTAAATATACAACATTCAAATCTGTGAACACTAGCAATTTACTTAGGAATTTGAAACAGCACAATTTGTCAAAAAAAAAAAAAAAAAAAAAAATTGGCAAACATGAACACTGAAAGGAAACAAAACCTGGTTTAGCACACAGATTAAACAAAGACAGGAAATGTTCAACACATCTGTTAACAAAAGCATTTGTAATTAAAAGGTCACACATTAAAAAAATTAATTGTTGTTGTTCTAACAAAAAGTAAAGGCAACTATCATCGACCAGAAGTTTACTAAGTGACAATCTGTAGAATCTGCAAACACAAAAGAAAAGTCTTTCTGAAGAGCCTGGTAACATCAAATGCAGGGAATAACAAAAGAGAGTCACTTTGAATCCATAGCAACACTTAACTGAAACAAAGGGAATAAAATTAGTATGCAAAAAGTGTGATAAATTGTTGTAAAGAAGTTTTACTTGGTTTTAAATTTAGAGTGACCTGGCTGGTGGAAAGAGCTGCCTGACTCATTTTAAAGCTCTAACTCCCCCAATTGGTTTTAAGAAGCATTTGAAGACCCCAGTATGGCAAATTCTCATTGGTTAAGTTCAACTTGATTGTATGTATGGTTATTTACATCAATGTATAAATTAGACTTGATTGTATGGAAAGTTATTTTCTTTAAACTTTTGATCTCTGTAGCTGCACATATTAAGGTGAAATCCTTGATGCTTGACTACAGAGTAGTTAATGGATAATCACGAGAGAGAGAGAGAGAGAGAGAGAGAGACTTGAGAGGTCCTTTACTCCTTCTTGACCACTTGGGTCTGCTGTTGAACAACATATGGTGATGCCACTTCTGCAAGGTATCAATCTCGAATCAGACTATTTTAACATACACTGTAGCTCCTGGCTGGTGGAAAGTACTGCCTGCCTCAATCTGAAATCTAGACTCCCTCAATGTGTTTAAGAATCATTTGAAGACTCATGTTTTGTGAACTTCTGTTTAACCGATATTAGGTTTACTGAGGTTTACTCAATTATGACAATTTCTATTGAAAGTCACTATGGATACAAGTGTCAGTTTATCAAATAAATGCAAGCATAAAGAAGAAGTGGGTGCTCTTCCGTGGTTTATGTCTGCTTCTCAAGGTTGCCATTATAGACTTCTGCTTTCCATAGCCCACTAACACACATTGATAAAGTGGAAGAAAGTGTGTGCGCGAAAGATAAAACTGATTATCTGTTTGAATTTTAATAAATGTTTATAGAGATAATGTACAAGGTAATGAAAGTTAACTGGTAATTCTAACTTTAATCTGTAAAAAAAAAAAAAAAAAGTCAAATTTAAATAAAGCATGCTGGTACCAAAATAATAATAATAATAATAATATTATTATTATTAAATATATTCAATTTACATATGGGACAGTTTGATCAGGGTGTCAAATCTTGGGAAAATGGAGAATTGTGGCACCTATATTATCATTAAATTGCTTTTTAAGATTAAAGTATTAAAGTCAGTTTCCCCACCCTCACCCACCTTAGTCACCAAACAGTGATGAGATTTCAAGTGAGCCAAACCTTCACTACCAAACTCGAAGGTCTCCGATTACATGACTCAAGAACCATTTTTTCTGCAACCAGTTTAATTTGAAGCAAGACTTTAGTGTTAATAAAACGTGTTTTTTAACTCTACGCCTTGTTTGTGCTCTCATTCTGTCATGCCAGACCTTTCTAGAGAGGATATTCCCAAACCATCCACCTCCCCCCTGAGCATTATCAAAAATGCTGTGGACCAGAACAGATCAATGCTTCCAAAACTCACTCCCCCACCCCCATATTTTATTGAAACATTTTCTTTTATGATGAACACACATCTGCAAATGGGATCAAGTTTGCTGGACAGTAGAATGATGTTCCTTTAGCATTCATAGATAGTTATTAAGAATTAAAGTAGCTAAAACAAAACTTGCAGCCTACCAGGACACCCTACTCTCCTCTTTATCAAATTCATTAAATTTTTGAATGAGAGATGTCACTTACTATACCGATTTCTGGTTTGAAATTGTGGTCCTTGTAATGTGAAGCCATGGGTTTCTGTCTCTGCAGACACACAAGTACTGTATTTGTGTATGTAGTCTCAAACACACACTATAAAATGGGCATATACATATTGTTTTTTTTACCAAAGACTATTCATCATTATCAACATTTTCAATCCACTTTTGCTGATGAAGTTAACAGTAGCAACACACCCTGATACACTGACAAGTCCACCATATCCTTAGAAAATTCCTCCAGTTCCTACTTAGGAATTTCTACTTATTCCCATGTCAAGAAAGAGATATAAACACTTCAGATACAGTATAAAACGCTCCCCAACACTTTTCATGTGAACTATTTGTACAAACAGCTTCCACTGGGGCATATAGATCCAGACAGGCATTGGACTAATCCCAAGGCCATCCTATATTGCCGTTCTTTCTACTGCATCACAGACAATGAGCCCTGCAACCCTCATAAAGAACATCATTTTCTACTTGTATTCTCATCCTCACGTCTGGTGATGCGAAAGTAAACTGATTAGTAAATTAAAAATGCTGTCTTTGTTACAGCTTCACTACCATAGTAGAGGAAAACACACATCTCTTAGCAATGCACTAATTTATCATTCTCATGAGAGCTTTCAGCATCACCCATGTACTTTAACAGCAATATCCGAGATGGCCACAGACGTACAATTCAAAGTGCTGTGGTGAAGTCAGGGCTCAACAGACACACAAGATTCTGTGGGTCAAACTCATCGAATGAAGAAAGTTGGATCTTAAAAAGATTAAATTACATCTATGTAACAGAGATGTGACTGTTGCCCAAAATCAAATATGTTGAATTTCATGGGCAGCAGGCTGCACTTTAAGCCAATTCACACTTATTTTTTGAACCACAAACCAATCAAAGATTACAGAGACTTGGTAAGTTTTATCAATGCATGTATTAACATTATAATGAACTATTGAAGTGGGTAACAAAGTAAATTGTGTCAGAAAATTAATCTCAACTCAAACAGCATTATAAAAATCAGTGTACTGTATAGATTTCATTATTTACATGAGTGCATGCAACTCACTGCTGAGTACTCATTAAAATGAAAATATCCTGCACAATATAACTCACTATCAGAATTTTAATGCTGTTTAGACAGTTAGCAATGCCTTTATTAATGAAGGCCAGTCTTTCTTCCAATAATGTTTCCAGAAACAGAACTCAAAAGTTAGACAGCTGTTCACCTTATTTGAGATAGAAAATCATCAGACATGAGATTATGTTCAGAAAACGGAACACCCAATAGCAAATGCAAAACAGAGCTGCAAAATCCATCTAGCTCAAAAAGGATAAGCAAGAGTGAATCAATACCAAACGGCAAGGATCCCAGCAAGAACACTTGGGTCTAGAGTTACCTTTGTTTAGTCAAAACTATGCCACCACCAAATGCCCTCAACCAATATTAGTCCAAAATCATTTAAGTTTATAAAAAAAAACAATTACCACTTTACATAACCTTAAGAAAATAACTGCGCACTTAAAGACGACTGCCCGGTTTTTACAAATGTAACGATGATACAGATATTTTGCACGCTCGACCTAAATCAAGGAATGACACACCGTCAGTCAATATCGACCTCTTAGTTATTGTAGCCAATGATATACAAAATGACCTAGAAAGGGAATAGGATAGTCCTAATTTGATTAGCTAAAAACACAATTCTATCCTGCACATTAGTACTAAAATGTGAATAGAAAATAATTCTGTGTAAGCAATTTAAGAAAATTTTACATTTTTGAATAATACAAATGTAAATTAAAAATATAAGTAGCTGCAAAGAACAAAATAGAGTACCCAGTGCAAGCTGTTAGCCAGTACAGAATTTAAGTATTTTTGTAGACTTTCTTCGGTTTACATTCAGAAGAAAATGCAGTTTTTCTCATTTGATATCTGAAAGTAGGCTTTCCAAACAAGAGTTAGGACTTTATGGGTCCCTTTAAATAACATGGATAAGCAGTGGTACTAAAAAGGTCTTTCAAATTAATGTTGTGTTATTTCATTATTAGACAAGTCTCTACTAGCTCAGTAAAACTGAAAATCAAGTGAAACTCTTACTTTTATGTTTTGAATATCCAAGATGTGGAAAAATTTAAATAAATACTTACTATTCACTTCCTGGCTCATATGGTGGTGGACTACCATATGGCCTTCCGGACATTTTCTCCTCCATCAGCAGTACTTTAGACCCTTGGAGGTCTCCGTTTTCTAAACAAATAAATGCATCTTTATTAATATGTGATGCCATTAAAAAGGACAACACTAATAATTTCCAATTTAATATTTTAACCACAGGAAACAAAATATTGGAATAAGAAACAACTTCACATGTAAAAAGCAGATTGCTTCCGATTACAATATACAAATGACTAGTACTATGAAATTTTGTTTTTGAAACAAAACGTTTCTGAAAAATCCTTTGCTGAGAATCTGAAAAATAAACCAAGTTACACAAAGTGACCTTTACATGTTCCAAAAGATTTTATAAGCACTTTGTGTATGCTTTACACAGTAAAAGCACATTTCATGCAACTAAAACATGCAAATTTGTGCAATTATGTACATTAGGATACCTATTTTAAAATCCTCATTATACACAAGAGCATCCCAGTAACACTAAATAAAGAATGAGCAGATAAACCTTCTGCTGTTTCAGTTGTAAGTTATTAATGCTAAGGAAATGTACTACATGTTCTGGGATAAAAGGAAAAATGTCATCTTGGACCAAAGTTGGGTAATAGTTCTTGGAGACAGTTTCAAAAAAAAAATAAAAAAAAATTAAATAATTTTTTTTTTAAAAAGTTTAAAAAAAAAAAAAAAAAAAAAAAAAAAAAGTTGCATTGACAACAGGGGGAAAAAAACAAAAATTATAAATGAGAACACTGAATCAGTCTGATGAACTTCAACACAAATATTTAACTGTTGCAAATAGTACTTCAGGGGACAGAAGCAGCTGGAAGGAAAAAATCAGTAAAATGGAGACAAACTAAAGCTTGGGTTTTAACATTTCAAGGGCTTTGCAAAGAGCAACTTGCCGCCATTATTAGATAAAATTAAAAACACACACAATCCTAAAAATCAGTAGAGGAAGAAGTGTCTGTAGAGTAACACTGTTAAGCTTTATCCACCAGAACATAAGTGTGTTTGGATATCCTCCAACCACACAGCACTAAGTGAGTTTGCATAAATTCTTTCATATAACCAGAGATATATCAAGATTGTGAAGTCATAGCACTAGCTAGGTACAAATAAATCAATTCTAAATATTTGAATGATGGGCGGCACGGTGGGTAGCGCTGCTGCCTCGCAGTTAGGAGACCCGGGTTCACCCTGTGTGGAGTTTGCATGTTCTGCCCGTGTCCGTGTGGGTTTCCTCCGGGTGCTCTGGTTTACTCCTACGGTCCAAAGACATGCAGGTTAGGTGCATTGGCGATTCTAAATTGTCCCGTGTGTGTGTGTGTGTGTGTGTGTGTGCACCCTGCGGTGGGCTGGCGCCCTGTCCGGGGTTGGTTTCCTGCCTTGAGCCCTGTGTTGGCTCGGATTGGTCTTCAGCAGACCCCCCGTGAATCTGTAGTTAGGATATAGCAGGTTGGATAATGGATGGATGGATATTTGAATGAGCAGGTTTATTAATTTAGCAGATGCCTTTATGCAAGGTGATTTACAAAGCAAGTTGTATTACATACAAGAATGATTAGAAGGTTGATGCATCAAAAGCAACAAAGAATATTTAATTAAAAACACTACAAGCAAGAGGGGGTTCAACTTCTGCTATATAATTATACCTACAGCATAGCTGAGGGGGGGGTGGGGGGGAAATCAGTATCCTAAACTGTCAGTACATATATAGCTATGTATAACACAATCCATAAAGTTTTAACCATAATGAAAACTGTACCAAGCATTAAAAGCTACAGCAGCGCGAGCCCAAAAACCACATTCAAGTTTGACATTTTAAGACAAACAGGAAATATGCTTATTGCTTTAAAATTCTTTTGTAATACCTCTACATCTTTTGTATCAATAAACGGGGAACAGGAAAAAGAGAAACACAGCAAATATTGATAACATGATTTATTTGCCTACAGGTATTGATCAATTATAATAAAATTAAGCGATAAAAAGTGTACAAAAAAAGAACACACTGCACCACAGATCTCCCTTTCAATAATAAATACAAGAAGTAAAATTAACAAATCGATCTAAACACACACCACAGTTTAATCCTTACACACAGTCTATTAGCCTTACCAGGCTCATTCCTGAAGTGATGGAAGGGAAACTCTAGATCAGTGGTTCCCAAAGTGGGGGTCGTGTGACAGGGGGGGGGGGGGGGTCGCAAGATGATTTCCAAGAAATCAAATACTGTATATTTTAACCACTTCCGAGGATAGTGGGGGTCACGAGTCACTGGCACGGTTATTTTGGGGGTCGTGAGCTGAAAAGTTTGGGAACCCCTGCTCTAGACAACTGAGGCAACACAGCAAATGTCAAATGTGCCAGGAACATTTGCTTTCTGCAGTTCCAGCAGGAAATGGTCAAAGAACACATTTTGAATGCAATTGCAGAATGTTAAAATTTATAAATGTAAAAGCCAACATAGTGTTATGATAAATTAAAAAAAAAGCAAACACCAATCAAGTTTTGCATAATAAATTACTTGTTTTTTATAAAGTTAAAAGCTAGGAGTTATTACTTCAGTTTATTTAGCAGACTTGGTCCGTAGCCTTCACCATTTATACCATATCGGAAACTAATTAGTATTTCATGTTATTTTAAATTTAAAAACATTAGTGTTGCCGTTTGCCTGAATATAACGTGCGATAAATGGTCATTTAATTGTGGTTTACTTCTTGCTTTGCACCAAGTGTTGTTGGAAAGGGCTTTCTACCCCCTGAAACTCCCAAGAGAAAAATAATGTATTATTAATTTTACGCTTGCAAGCAAGTTTCATTATTTAGGTGTGATAGAGACAGGTCAGACTTTACAAATCACTGTCCATGTACTTTGCAATTTAATATCCAATATTGCTGGCTGCAGCTCTGTTGTTCTATTAGTATCACATCAGCACTACATAAACTTAAATTAACAAATATAAATGGCTGATCAGTAGCCCACCCAGCTTGTGATAGTACAGCTGATGGAGTATGAATGGTAGAGTTTGTCTCGGGTTTATGTACACAATGCTGCTGAGGACGACTCCAGACCTCTTACACGACCTACAGTTCTATAAGCTGGATCATACACTGGATGCATAGATAGAAGCGTATATGTCACGATCAACTTCAGGAATGCAGAAAGTAACAGTTTGTTAGAGCAAATTTTAGCGGCAATGAAGCCACTTGGTAGCAAATACACATAAAATAACACATACATACAAGTGCTTTTTTAAAAGAATCATGTCAGTACTCTTTGATTTTATAGCCTGCCATCAGGATTCTGCCAATAGATAAAATCCAATAAATAAAAATACATTATGATAATCAGGCAACATTTATTTTAAATAAAAATTGGATTCCTGGCAGCTAAGAAAGTCATAACATTTTAAGTCATATAAAGAATTAAAAATAATGACAGCAAACATTTTCTTCATGTTTTGGTAACTTTTGAAAACACAGGAGAGACAAGTACACTACATGTTTTATTTCCAAGGCAGAGTTGCAAAGCTGAACTTGGTATCTATAAGAAACATATTGATAGTATTGGTTTGTTTAGATGGACATATTAGATAAATCTGTGAAATTGGAAATACTTTTCTTTTTACTGTTTTGATTGTGCAAAATGTAATTTCTTTACAACTACTAAGTTTACTTCATTAGTTGGGAAGATAATTCAGAAGAAATTCTAACAACCAGTATTGATAATTGCTGTAACTGCAGGTTCACTTTAAAGAACTGAAGGAGTAGGCATTTACTGCCTTCCTTTCCACAAAAGGAACCACCATCTACTGTTGAAACCTCACATGGGCGCTTTTGTCGACATTCTCTCAACCAAAGAATTGCCACCTTCAGATGTCACAAATCACAGTATGAACTCCTGAATAAGTTTTATTATGCATCTGAAAATTTGAAATGCCCTTATTCTAAATGAGATATCCCATCAACACAGCAGATCACATCATATCAACTCTCTAAAACGGTGGGCTGTTTTACATAGATATACAGTGTATAGAAAGAAATAGTCTCCCGTTTATGTATACACAATGCTACTGTGAAAGGCTCCAGAATCCTATATAGCCTACAGTTGTATAAGTTGGATTATACAATGGATGCATAGATGAAGAAATTAATATATAGGACTAACTTTAATCAGACAGGATCCTACTTTGGATTTCAGCATGGGAAGCCTTCTCACTGCAGTTTGCTTGAACAGAATAATTCTTTACGTTTATATAGTGCAACTTTTCTCACTACTCAAAGTGATTTTACATAGCAAGTGGGGAGCTACTTTAATTGCCACTTATCTGCAACATCCACCTGAGTGATGTGATGCCAGCCATTAAGCACCAATGCGCTTACCACAAATTAGCTAGAGAGAGATATCCAATTAGAGAAAGGGGATCATTAGGGGGTCAGAATGATTAGGTCATGGTGGGCAATTTAGCCAGGACATCAGGATATGCCCTACTTTGAAGGAAGAATGCCCAGGGATCTTTTATGATAATGGAGAGTCAGGACCTTGGTTTTACATCTCATTCAAAGGACATTAATCCAAAGACTGTTTCTGAAAGATGAATTAGCAAAGTAATGTTTGAGCACATTAGGAGGAGTGTGTCATTCGGTCCTGTGACGCATATGTTCACAACCCAATTCCCAATTTTTAGTTTTTGATACCAGGGTAGACACTAATACCCCATGCCATAAAATGGACAACCTGGTTTCAGAAAATAAATCCATTGGCCACTTTTGTTGGCTATTGAGCATTAAGACTAATTGAATTAAAGTTCTTTTTACCCTCTTAAAGCAATAAATAAAAGTAGTCTGGAATAATATAATAAACTGATTTATAATAATTGTGTTTACAAGGAAGGACCAGTCATTAATATAAAAATATAACAATAAGTTGTTAAGCCTGCTCCGTTTCATTTTTCTTCAGGATACTTTGTTGTGGCACTTGGTGATATCATCATGTCCAGCTTTCTATCCACCCATGGAAAAAAAAAAAAAACACCCGAAATCCTTGTCAGTCTTGGACTCCAGGATTTTGTTCAGGATATTAGACTGCCAGGCACAATATTATATATCAAAAAAAAAAACATCTAGGAGGAGGGAAGGCAGCTGGTTTGGGTCTTTTGAACTGTCACCTTGTCCAACGCTATCGAAGTCTTTGGATTATAACCAACAGTTTTTTATTTTCTCCAGGATTACATCTGACTAGACTACGTTTTGACCTCCACTGTTTGACCAGTTGCCATTATATTAATGGACATGCACTGTTAAGATCAATTCATGTTAACTAACTTGAAGTTATTTTACGATGTATTTAACAAAATATGTATTTTATACACATGCTACATTATATATACAGAGATTTACACGCACATATATACACACACTTATTTTCTGAAAAGAAAATGTAAAAAAAGATTGGGGTTATTCCAATTTTCTCCTTTTCGGAAAACATGTCAGCACAGCCTTTAAATTTTCCCTTATGATATTAAATACGCATTTCTGGTAACGATGTTGCAGCATGTGCACGTTTCTAGCTAAAACCTCTCATTAGTATCTCCCAACCTATAATACTCGTACATGAAGTCTTTTAACGCTTGCTCAGACAGAAGATTGCTGTTGTTGTAGACGAACACGATGAGAATTACGCATTTTGACCGCTTGAATTTCCATCCCCGAAAACCTCAATTGTCACCGGGAGTCCAACTAATTTAAGGCACTCGTCTGGGATTAAATTCCGTAGAAAGGGCATATTATTACTATTCCATCAATAACATTTCAGAAAGAAACTAAAAGGGAGTGCGAGTAGCAATTTACTTGTTGAAGAGCACCACCACACCCCGCTTCAGAATGTTACGTGTATCTCATTTGTAAATCGAAATGCAGGTTTGTAAAAATTACAGATGACCCACAGGAGTCGTTTTCTTAGTCCGTAGATTCTTGTGTACATTCATATGTAGACCGCTTTGTTACAAATTGCCAACGGATTATCAAAAGATAAGGCACGGAATCACAATTTACAGCAATTATCTAACCATACACATTTCATTTGAAAACTCCCTGCGTTTTGTTTGAAGCCTCATACACAAACGCAGCGATAATTTCACCAAACGTGCGATAAATACAGAGGAAGTGTTTTAAATATAATGATACAAAGCAGCCAAAGCTCCGAAAACGTAGGCGATATTAAACTAATCTGCAACAAGCTTCGTTTTGTTCAAAATTGTTATTCGTTAAACCTATCTTACATACCTCGCAAATGATGACCGAAACAAGATTCCTCTCGAAACCTGTCTGTAAGCTTTGATCAACAACCCAACCCTTGAAGAAAACACCTGGGCAGGTAGCAAAGTCTCGCACTGATTGGATGTAAGCTATATCATTCAAGTTTAAACCCGCCCCTTCTATTGAAACTGCTCTAACTGGTATTGCGGCTTTAGGTGTCTTTGTTGGTGTCTCATTTCATGTGTTAGTTCATCCAGCCAGCAGCGGGCGAGATATAATCTATGACAAAAAATACACTGGGTCAAGACTGGCCAACCAGTGCACCCTGCTCGTTTTGGGTATACACGTTAGGAAAACTGCACCAGCTGACATTTTATTTTCTCATTCATTTTATGTCTGAATTATACAGAACAAAACACCCCAATTTTCACACTGATTATATATGCATAAGGTAGGTGAAAATAGCATCACCTGTAATGGTATTCATCAATTATCATTTCTACATTTTTCTTGCTGAAGCGATTGCTATTATATAGTTGATTTATCATAACGTTTTAAAATGATAATTTCTGTGCATTATGACGGGCCTCATTGTTTTAGGAATCGAGTTTTATTAAAGCCCATTCTGTACTGAACAAATGCAGTACTTTTGCAAAGATCAATATAATACTTTGAAGAGTTAATGTCACCACTGCTGCTTCAGGTAATCCATTTTAAAAATATTTGCGTAAAAATAAGCATTTCCCTATGCAGATGATGCTTTCATTTGATTACTGAGGCTTCCCACCCCACGCCTACCCCGATTAACGTTTTTGTTCTTCGTCTTCTTTTTTCTCCACTTCTATGTGGGGTCGAAATACCTGGATCAGTCATCTACATACAGCTCGCTCCTGCACCTCCTGCTCATTAAACCCCTTTTCCTTCAGATCTTATTTTAGTTTTATCCATCCATCTCCGCTTTGACCTCACTTGCTTTCTCTTTTCCTGTTCGGTTTCCATCATTCTTTTTCCCACATATTCATTGACTTTTCTCATCCTATGTCTGTACCAATTCTACATACGTTCCTGTACTTTCTTAGACATATCCCACTTTTGTTGTACTTCTGACTGTTTTATTTTATTCTGTCCTTCTTTCTAACTTCACACATTTATCTCAACATTCTCACTTCTGCCTCATCTAACCTCTTCTCCTGCGCTCCCTTTACTAGCTACGTCTCAGCTACACGTCATTGACCTACCATAATTAAGTTTGAACAAAGTATTGAATGAGGAGCAAGTCTCCGTTTTAGGCATTCCCTTTGCTTACGCACAAACATTGAATCACATATTTGCGTCTGTTTTGATAACTAAACGTTCTTCAATATTAGCAATAACAATAAAGCTTGTGGAATTCAATACCAATAAACACTTATCAATATTAGTGATTATAATAAAATTTGCGGAATTTTACGTATTAGTAATATTAAAACTTGAAGTCATGGATAAAATATTATATATATGCAGAACAGTAAAGAAATAATGAAACATTTTACCTAAAAGTAAAGTAGAGGAGATTCAGTGCAGAGAACAATGCAAATATAGAGAGAGTGAGTAAAGACAGACCAAAAATAAGAAAACTAGAGATTTAAGTTTTTTTATAATCCAATAAATATTTTGTATCCCCAGGTAAGTGTGCCTTTTAATCTACTGTTACAAATATGAAAAGTCTTTATTATGTAAAGAATTCTCTTTATTTTCAAAATAAAACATTTTTTGATGAAGTGTAAGGTAAAGAGAACTATATTTAAAAAGACAGCCTGATTGACGTTTTACTACACCCGTCACCCCTGATAATAAAATCATTTTAATTGCAGCACAAGCACTGAGTGTAGAAGGTGTTTGGGTGTGTAGAGGGACAAACAGTACATGGTAGGTAATATGGTACGGGCAGTCTAACTTGGAGTGTGAAATCAATTTTTTTATGAACTCTGCTGGGACTTTTCAGTGCGGGTTTAAAATATATTAGTTAAATTTTCATAGTTAATTTCTTACATTCATGTTTTTATTAAGAGTATGGATGGTTGTTATCTGTATACAATATATGCAGATTACAATTTATAAACACAGATCAGAAGCTAGACAAAGAGGCATATTACATAAAAGTATTTTTCAATAGAAAGAAATGTTTTGTAAAATGTAAAAAAAAAAAAAAACATTTCAAATAAATTTGAAGAATATCTGTAATACAGTAGAATTTGTTTTTACCAATCACATTAATACACTTGTCTGGGCAGCACAGTGGAAACATTTCAATTGCTTGTTGTCTATCATGGTCAATTTCTGTGCAGAATGTTAATGTTTTCTACATGCAGATTATCTCTTGGTACTCAAGTTAAATTCTGTATTTACTGTGGTTGTGTGCATTAAGGGTCTCCTGTGATAGGTTGCTTCATGCTTTGCCTAGAATGCTTTCTTATCCCTGATCTTATATTTGTATAGTTAAACATTGATTTAGCTTGCACTTGCACACATAAAATGCTAGAATATTTAAACATTAAAAATATGAAAATTGTTGAAGTTCACATATACCGTATGTGTGACACCTGACATTCCCACTTACTGTAGTTACATCCACATGATGTTCTGGTTGGTGTTTTGGGAGCAGCATGAGGTCTCTGCGTATTTGCTACGTGGTCCATACAAAAATAACTAAAAAGATGAATTTCAGTTACAGTGGTGTGAAAAGCTATTTGCCCCCTTCCTGATTTCTTATTCTTTTGCATGTTTGTCACACAAAATTTTTCTGATCATCAAACACATGTAACCATTAGTCAAATATAACACAAGTAAACACAAAATGCAGTTTTTTATATGATGGTTTTTATTATTTAGGGAGAAAAAAAAATCCAAACCTACATGGCCCTGTGTGAAAAAGTAATTGCCCCCTTGTTAAAAAATAACCTAACTGTGGTGTATCACACCTGAGTTCAATTTCCGTAGCCACCCCCAGGCCTGATTACTGCCACACCTGTTTGAATCAAGAAATCACTTAAATAGGAGCTGCCTGACACAGAGAAGTAGACCAAAAGCACCGCAAAAGCTAGACATCATGCCAAGATCCAAAGAAATTCAGGAACAAATGAGAACAGAAGTAATTGAGATCTATCAGTCTGGTAAAGGTTATAAAGCCATTTCTAAAGCTTTGGGACTCCAGCGAACCACAGTGAGAGCCATTATCCACAAATGGCAAAAACATGGAACAGTGGTGAACCTTCCCAGGAGTGGCCGGCCGACCAAAATTACCCCAAGAGTACAGAGACGACTCATCCAAGAGGTCACAAAAGAACCGAAGACAACGTCTAAAGAACTGCAAGCCTCACTTGCCTCAATTAAGGTCAGTGTTCACGACTCCACCATAAGAAAGAGACTGGGCAAAAACGGCCTGCATGGCAGATTTCCAAGACGCAAACCACTGTTAAGCAAAAAGAACATTAGGGCTCGTCTCAATTTTGCTAAGAAACATCTCAATGATTGCCAAGACTTTTGGGAAAATACCTTGTGGACTGATGAGACAAAAGTTGAACTTTTTGGAAGGCAAATGTCCCGTTACATCTGGCGTAAAAGGAACACAGCATTTCAGAAAAAGAACATCATACCAACAGTAAAATATGGTGGTGGTAGTGTGATGGTCTGGGGTTGTTTTGCTGCTTCAGGACCTGGAAGGCTTGCTGTGATAGATGGAACCATGAATTCTACTGTCTACCAAAAAATCCTGAAGGAGAATGTCCGGCCATCTGTTCATCAACTCAAGCTGAAGCGATCTTGGGTGCTGCAACAGGACAATGACCCAAAACACACCAGCAAATCCACCTCTGAATGGCGGAAGAAAAACAAAATGAAGACTTTGGAGTGGCCTAGTCAAAGTCCTGACCTGAATCCAATTGAGATGCTATGGCATGACCTTAAAAAGGCGGTTCATGCTAGAAAACCCTCAAATAAAGCTGAATTACAACAATTCTGCAAAGATGAGTGGGCCAAAATTCCTCCAGAGCGCTGTAAAAGACTCATTGCAAGTTATCGCAAACGCTTGATTGCAGTTATTGCTGCTAAGGGTGGCCCAACCAGTTATTAGGTTCAGGGGGCAATTACTTTTTCACACAGGGCCATGTAGGTTTGGATTTTTTTCTCCCTAAATAATAAAAACCATCATTTAAAAACTGCATTTTGTGTTTACTTGTGTTATATTTGACTAATGGTTAAATGTGTTTGATGATCAGAAACATTTTGTGTGACAAACATACAAAAGAATAAGAAATCAGGAAGGGGGAAAATAATTTTTCACACCACTGTATTTGTGAAAATAAAACAAAAAGTAAGTGTATTTCATCACTTCAAATGCAATTCAATCACACAAATATCATTTCTAGCTCTTCTATTTTTTGGGGGGGGGGGGGGATTTTACATTATTGAATGAGGTGAAAAGTCAAATTTATGTAGCAGTTTGCCTAATTCAGGCAGTATTCTTTTCTTTTTATTGCCCAACTAGGACCCATCACTTCAAAGTTAAATTACATTTTCCATTTGTCCGATAGAATATTTGGGTGGCAAACATTAGAGACAACTTACAAATCAAGAGGAAGCCTGAGGTCAACCAGGAGAGCTTTACTGAATGCATACACCCAAGAACCTCCTAGCTTTAGGAAGACACAGGAACAAAGCAGTTAAAGGCAAATGCATCACTAACTGGTTTAATTTTTGTACACAACATTGGTCCCATGTTCTTGTTGTGTACTCACGGTGACATTCAAATTCAAATTTATAGCTCTTTTTTTGCACACAGATAAAGTAGCTCAAAATATCTAGCTAAGTGCCCATTTTCTCTGTTATTTGAATGTTAACAGCTTCACTGCTTGATCTAAAATACAGTACATGTGTGTTTATGGGCTAGCAGTTGGCAATACATTTATTTTTCAGAGGGAGTTCAGCGCGTACAAAACACAACAGCAACAGGTTCTACCTTAGTAGTCTATTTTCAAACAAGAAAAACCTCCCGGTTTTTAAGGATTCACAGGAATTATTAAAGCACTCCTTGTTGTGATTGTTTTAAATCACTGTATCTTCAAAGTGATTAGTTAAAGCACTAAAGTGTAAGCATTAACAATTACAAAGCAGTAGCTCTAACAGCGTCAGAACTTCTGAGTCATGCCCAAGATAAGCTACATGAGCATTACTAGTCATGTCATTCACAGAAAGGTGTGTATAAAGAGCTGTGGCGGTGAACACAGCCAACAGAAACAGCATTTTGGTAAATAAGTAGGCAGGATATGCCACCAAGGAAAACACATCCAGGCTTGTGTACTCATTTACTTTTAATTAAAAAACATCATATTCATTTGGTCTGGGGTTATTTGGGGCAAATATGTGAAAATGTTTGAATTAATAAATTAGCACAGTCTTTTCTATCTTTTTTGCACACTTTAATCAGTTTTTGACGGCCTTCTAACATTCCAAAATGTTTTTATTCAAGTTTCTGGGTCTAGACATCACAATCATATAACAATAAGTGCTCTCGACCACACCACAGTAACAATGTGTTTTATTTTTATTTTTTATCAATGCATTACCAGACATAAGTGAGACTTCAGGCTTCACCATTTCCAGGTTTTTTATTATTTTACTTTTAAGTATCTTCTTAATTTATTGACATTAAAGGTTCATTGCAAGACACTAATTACTGATCAGTAAAACATATAGTATTATATTTTATTCCAATACTCCTTCCCATAACACTAATTCAGGTTCTCACTATAAAATGTTTATTAAGTAGTACAGTAGCTTTGCATGTGGTTTTACTACTTGTACAGCTATTAAAAGATTACAGTTTATTGGGATTCCAATAATGTCATAAATAAGTGAATACTTTTTTTCCAAGAAGACTTAAGCAATTGACATTCCCAAAACATGTGGAAGTGTTTTCTTGTCATGGATCCATTTTTAACAGCATAATTTGAGAGAAATGTGCAGGATATACAATTCTGAGTTGAATTTGACCAGACTGAGGAAGAATGTACTTCATCTGGGGTTCACCTCCATTAATTATCTGGTAATAAAACTAAGAGATTATACTCCCAAAAAGTTTCTACACTATTTAGATGTTTGTTGTTTTGAACACAGATCAATAGTTTTGAAATTCTATCTGTATCTGTGCTGCAACTTGAAAGTAGAATTTCCACATTAAATAGTGAGGAAATATTACAAAATGTAACTAGATTTATTTTTTGAACCTTGCATGTAATAAAAGAAATATTGAAATGAATGCACCAATCGCCACTCTTATTGAAAACATGCAACTGCATTATTAATATACACATTATAGGTATGGTGGAAAGATACGATTGCCTTTAAAGTGTGCACCTAATGAGAATTACTCGGCCTTCAAGCATTTCCAGTGCTACCTGAGTGCTGAATGACTGGTTTTCTACTTAGTAGTCTGTAGTAGGTGGTAATTGGTGCTCAAACCAAAGCATATATGAATGTAGAAATGCATGATTTTCTCATCTAATGCTAGCACTAGCCAACATCTACAAGTTCATTGCTAATGTATACTCACCATTAGATCATATTATGTATTTACATGTCCCAGGAGTAACCTGAAGTCTAGCAAATGCAATGCCGCATCATACTTTTAGACATCATGTTTTTTCTTTATTTTTCCTTTCCACTCAAAGTAATATATGTAGAAGCAGGCAGACACAGTCACCCTCAGCCCCAAAGAAGGCACTCGGAGTCTCAGGACAGGCAGCAGAATCAAGATTTATTGTATGGTGCACATGCAGACTCACTTCTGATGGAATGAGTGCCCAGCCATGGGCAACTCTTACATTTACTACAATTCTTATCATACAAGTCATTATTCATCCTCACCTGACTCCTAACATTCCACCGTTTTATTCCTGCCTCTAATTGATTCCACTAATATTTCTTAGCTGAGGGGGTGTCAAAATCCTCTCTGTCCATCATGTCTGTCTGACAAGGCTTATCTTTACTCCCTACTAGCTCAGCAGTTGCCACCAATATTTATAAAATATTTCTCTAAAAGAAGGGGCCCATCCTTCACACTTCTCCTGCATATCTAACCTTTGGCTTATGTAATATTGGTGGTTTCTAGCTTATACAGAATAATAAATACATACAATACTTACTTTCTCATGTGCTTATAATACTTCTGTACTATGTGTAGATTACCAATTTTAAGAAAACACTTTTCTATATATACAGTAGATTTGTGTTGATTTTTTAAAAGAATGGCTTGTTGATACAAACTATATTGGGAAAAACTTCAAATTAAACACTTTGGAAGGATAGTAATTTTAAAAACATTGATTTTCCTGGTTTGTTTAACACATTACATCAGGCTATTTGAGTTTGCACATATTTTCATTTTTGTCCTACTTGTTTATTTTTACTACTGTAATATATATGACATTTTTCATAAAAACCTTGCATCTTCTTTAGGATGTTAATGAGTGAAGTAAGGTACAACACCATATCTTTCTTGTAAAGTTTGTTTCAGATCATGGCAATCCAAATGAAAGTCACCTTTATCCAGTCTTTTATTTCTGTAGTTCATAACTTAATTCAAACAGTTGTATGAGGTCAGTATCCCTCAAATGACATTTTCTCCTGCTTGAAAGCTGAACGTTCTTGTATACTGAACCTTCCAGCAAATAAGTCTTAGGTGCTTTTGGGGGTATAAAATACAAAAAAATGACCATCCACAGCCAATAATAAGGCAAGAACTCATCAAATCAAGTTTCATAGTCTGTTAACATGCCCCTTTGTGACATGCAAGTAACCGCAATTTATTCAAAAATGTTCAGCCAAGTTGTCATTCCATGATTTTTGACATTTGAAGCCTACTCCCCTTTTACACTTCACAACATAGTTTTAAATATTATGCAGTTGTTGATTATAAACAAAATTATTATAATATTAATAATACAATAATAATAGACTTTAGAAAGCTATGAGAAAATAAATGTAGACTATTAGCATTACCAATTAAAGACAGAGGAAATCATATTAAAAAGATAATTAGGGCAGGGTAAGTAATAATGGCAGTAAAAATAAATTTGGACTGATAAAGAATAAAAAAATATAAAATGTTACAAAGTAAACTTCTAAAAATCATAATAAAGTAAGAGATAAAACATATACTGTACTTGATGCATAAATTTACAGCTGTATACACTATTAATTTCTTTTTTTTATATATCTGATGTGTTGAGATCTTATTAGTTTCTCTCTTTGTAGTAAGAATTTATGTGACTTAATTTTGTGTGAATTTTTTTTTTTGGAGATCCAAAACTCTTTATTTAGCTAATGTTTATGTATAGGGTGGTCCAGGTCTAATTATGCAATTTTCATTACACTATAACTTATTAAGTTTACTACATAGAAAATCACCCGAAAAATCCCAGACCATTGAGAAGTGTGCGAACTGACGGCATGAAGAATTGTCTTTGCGCCAAACTGGAATCGTCCCCACATAAACCAAAGTCATCCAGACGATCTGGATCTGGACAATTAGATCTGGACCACCCTGTATTTATATTTTATAGTGATCAAAGCAGGGTGATTTTAAACATTTATTATCAAGTTTGGAGTTTACGATAACATTGGAAATATTACATTTGACAAAGGCAATGGGCTCTTAATCAAAATTCAGCAGCTGATTCATAAATAACTATAAGCACTAATGAGACAAAAATAATATCTCAAATATACAGTGGATTCAGAAAATATTCAGGCCCCTTTACTTTTTGCACAATTTGTCATGTTGTAGATTTAATCTTAAATAGATAAATCTGTCATTTTTCAATCTATACTCAAAAACCCAAAATGGCAAAGTGAAAAATGTTTTCAGAAAGATTTGCAAACTTATTAAAAATCAAAAACAGAAATCTCTCATTTATATTAGCATTCAGACTCTTTGCTATAGTAGTCCAAATGTAACCAAGTGCATCCTGTTTCCTTTAATTATTCTTGCAGTGTGTCTAGAACATGAATGAAGTTAAATTATTTTTGTTAAATGTCTTTGTTAAACGGTGCGACTCAAACCACCTACACCTGAACACCAGCAAAACCAAGGAGCTGGTGGTAGATTTTAGGAGGCCCAGGCCCCTCCCGGACCCCGCGATCATCAGAGGTGACTGTGTGCAGAAGGTACAGACCTATAAATACCTGGGAGTGCAGCTGGATGATAAATTGGACTGGACTGCCAATACTGATGCTCTGTGCAAGAAAGGACAGAGCTGACTATACTTCCTTAGAAGGCTGGCATCCTTCAACATCTGCAATAAGATGCTGCAGATGTTCTATCAGACGGTTGTGGCGAGTGCTCTCTTCTACGCGGTGGTGTGCTGGGGAGGCAGCATAAAGAAGAGGGACACCTCACGCGTTGACAAACTGGTAAGGAAGGCAGGGTATATTGTAGGCATGGAGCTGGACAGTTTGACATCTGTGGCAGAGCAACGGGCGCTGAGCAGGCTCCTGTCAATAATGAAGAATCCAATGCATCCACTGAACAGTATCATCACCAGACAGAGGAGCAGCTTCAGCAACGATTGTTGTCACTGTCCTGCTCCACTGACAGACTGAGGAGATCGTTCCTCCCCCACACTATGTGACTCTTCAGTTCCACCCAGGGGGGTAAACGTTAACAGTACACAAGATTATAGACTGTTATACCTGCCTCACACTCTCCACCTTGCACTTTTTAACTTGCACTGCGCTTTTATTGCTCCTTAATTAATAATGTCTTTATCAGTATGCTGCTGCTGGAGTATGTGAATTTCCTCTTCTGTATTAATAAAGTATCTATGTCCTCCTGTGGCAAACTGAATTGATTAGACATAGTTTAGAAAAAGTCACACCTGTATACATAAGGTCTCACAATTAACACTACATGTCAGGACAAAAACCAAGCCATGAAGATCAGACATTCAAAGAACGCTCTGCAGAGCTCCACAAAAATTTTTGGTGAAGCATGAAGCAAGGGAATAAAATCATTTCTAAAGCTCTCAGTGTTCCCAGGAGCACAATGGCTTCAATCAATGTAAAATAGAAGAAGTCTTGAACCACCAGGACTCTTCCTACAGTTGGCCATCCAGCTAAAGTGAGTAACCAAGCAGTAAGGCCTTGGTCAGGGAGAACACAAGAACACAATTGTCACTATTACAGAGCTTCAGAAATCCCCTGCTGAGATGGCAGAACCTGTCAGAAGGAAAACAATTTCAGCGGCACTCCATCAATAAGGCATTAACAGCAGAGTGGCTATATGGAAGCCACTCTTGAGTAAAAGGCATATGACAGCTTAAAGAACTCTTAGCACAACAGGAAAAAGATTCTCTGGTCCGATGAAACAAAAATTGAACTTTTTGGACAGAACTCCAAGCACAATGTTTGGTAAAAATCAGGCATCGTTCATCACTTGACTAATACCACCTACCTAAGATAAAAGCTATTGGTAACAACATCATGTAATGGGGTTGCTTCTCAGTGGCAGGTACTGGCAGACTGGTTAGAACTGAGGGAAGGATGAAATCAGCTGAACACAGAGAGGTCTTTGAAGAAAACCCTCTCCAGAGTGCACGTGACCTCAGGCTGTAAGGTGATGGTTCACTTTATAGCACTAAAATGACCTAAAACATATGACCAAGACATCAGTGGAGGGGTTTCAGGAAAGTCTCTGACTGTCGTTGAGTGCCCTGCCTTTAAACCCCACAGAACATATGTAGAGAGACCTGAAGATGGCAGTTTACAGACACTTCCCATTCAGTGTAAAGAGTCTCAGAGGATCTGCCAGGAAGAAGGGAACAAACTGCCCTAATCCAGGTGTGCACATATTGTTTTCCATTCTTTCCCATCAAGTACAAATTCCCACTTATGCGGTTAAACAACAGCAGATGCAGAACTGAAAAAATAAGCTAAAATTCAATCTGGCTCTAGAGGAAGAATGATACAAAGATCAATGCTTTCCAAACAGAGATCCATATGATTAGCAAAAGGCATTAACTTTGATGGTAGGTGAAAAAGGCAAGCAAATAAAATCACACATGATTTACAAACTGGTCAAAACATGAATAAAAACATTTTATTTGCATCTTAAAAAAAAAAAATAAATTGATAGCAAGAATATAATTTCAGCTGCAAATTATTTTTCAGTATTTTACATAATGACACTTTTGGTAGTGTCTTTAAAGATCACTGGCATGTAAAATATCTCACTATTTAAGCTCCAACTCAAGAAGAACAAACTACAGTATAATGGTAATTTCCCAGAGCTTTTGAATGACTACACAGCACATACAATTTACACCATAAATGCATAATGTCTTCCATATTAAAGCTCAACATATTAAACATCATATGGTTAAATCAGTGGTGCAGGTTTGTGAACTTTTGTAAATTTAATTTTTAATAAATTCCTGAATGTAAAAAATTTTAATTTGTACATTAGACCTGAGCACTCAATAACACATTATGCTATTTACAAATAAGGTACAAGTGAATTTTATTTGGATACCACACACTAATCCTGTTAAATCTGACTTTAATAAAGATGTTTGCAAAACACAGCAAGACAAAGCATTTCTGATTACCACTGCAGCTGGACATCAAACATTAAGCTTCCCCACATCATACTATTTTTTATACATGTTTTTTAATACATACAGTATGTGTACATAAACTTAACACAACAAAACCTGGAAGTTTACTGTAGATGTTGTTCAAGTTTGTCATCATGCCTTACATACAGTATATGATGAATATGCATCCATTTTCACAGTGAAAGAAGAAACTGCTAATCTATGAAAAACTATTTTCTAATAAGCAGAATGGCAATAAAACAGTTGTGGTGTCTAATTACTCAATATTGCCTCTTTTACCTGAAAAATTCTCTTGTTCTACATCTGACCAAGAGTAAGTAATCTGGAAGTGAAGCTTTTTTCAGGTTGAATACAATTACACTGTTTGAACTATTTTTCCAATAAAGTAAATATTTTATTATATGGCAACCCTAAATAGTAAAAAGTGTAATAATTGTTATTACAAATATATTTTGGTTTGTAAACATGTCAGTTTAAAAACTGAAATCATTAATCAACATCTAATTTTTTGCATATTTTATGCAAAAACTGTAATTTATCAACAAGAACTTAATATAGCATGTACTCTGTGTTTACTAGTAAAACTATACATAAAGCACAAATGTATGCAAACTCTTCAGTTTGACAGGTTCTGGTAGTCTGCAATTTGCTTACTGTTGATCATTTTAATTATCAGTAGCCATCATTCCAGTCCATAACTTTATCATATTCTTGAATTTTTTGTTTTATATGGGATAATTTATTTTTCAGATATTCACACCGCTCTTTTTTCTCCAAGAATGAAGGATCCTATTAAAAAATAAAAGTAAACTGTAAATAAAATTAAACATATATATATCACTATTATTGAAAAAAGTTTAATTTGTGCAATACTCTGCTCCATAATTACGCCTGAATGTGTGATTTCTGAATTGACAAATACATTATAAAAACAAATTTTTTTCTCGTACCTGGTCAGTTTAAGAAACACAAGTGGAGCAAAAAATGTGACCATTCTTTTACAAATTTAAAACACTGCACAGGAATGTAGGCAGAAAATGGCTCTAGTTTATCTAGGTAATCTAGAAATCAAGGTTCTTTTTTAATTTCTAATTAAACTTTTCAAAATATCCTTTAACCTAACAATGCAATAATTTCTTAAAATAATAATTACAAGTCATTTCTGAATTTCCCCTTGGAATCAATATAAAATACATGTATTAATTATGATGAAAAATTGGTAGCATTCAGTAACATGTATTACTGACTATTTAAAGCATCCTTACATACATTAGATTTTTACACTACTTACATTTTTTTTCCTTTGAAATTCTTGAATAATTTTATTAATTCGTTCATGCTCCTAAAAGAAAGTACATAGAAGAGTTTATCAATAGTTGTCATTATTATTATTTTTAATTGAGTTTTCCTGGTAAGAACTGAGGAACCAACATACTCAGCTATATCCCCAACAACTCCCTTCAGTCCTTCCTATGAAATGCCCATATGCTCTCAAGATGGACAAGAGATGCAAACCCTCCAGTATGTTCTGTGTCTGTCTCTTGGTCTTGTCTAATTGAGCTGTGCCAGGTATACCTCCTGTGGAAAACACCCAGATAGCATCCTAACTACATGTCCAGACCAACTCAACGCTATCTGTAGAAAGAGTGGTTCTACTCCACGGTCCTTCCACATATACAGTATCACAGAGCTTCTCACTCTGTCACAAGAACTTAGCTCAGTAACCCTTTGCAGGAACCATAATTGTGCTGCTTTTACTTGAAATCTTATTCTTTTTAAGCATTATACTGACAAATCAACATCTTCTTTCATAGACTAAGCCCTTGCTGGACCACTAAATTCTGGTTCAACTATAGTAAAACTTCACAAATTCACTTATTACCTTCATTGTCTCCTTTACAATTACTTACAAACAAGACCCTGAGGTACTTTGAACTCAACCTAGAACAGCTCCTCACCACTTACTAGGAGGGAACAAGCCACCCTTCTCCAAGACAGAACTATAAACTAGTTCTCATCCCATGCACATCACACTCAGCTGCAAGCCAGAGATCTTTCTAATAAAGTTAAAAGGATATTATCATCTCACCACAGGGGGTAATCCCTAAGGTCCCAAAAGGAAATACCCTCCAAACATCAGCTACAACTTGACTTCCTATCCATGATAATCATAAATAGGAGAGTATATAAGATGTAACGTTGGTGGAGCTCAACAATCACACTCAACAGACCTTAGTCAACACCATGTATGCAACCACAGATCTCAGTCTACCAATCTGGAGACTGAATGGTCCTGTGTAGCATCTCTGGAATCATGTAACAAACTAATCAGAAGGTAAAAATACAGTGTGGTGCAGGGAAATGGGAAAATTTGGAACTAGGTGTTGGCAACTCTGGGGTGTTGGCAATTGTTTGGGATCAATGCGACCTCATTTAGAATTCGTTTAGAACCCCTTGCCTTTAGTTATAAAGGAGCAGTGGAGTGGTGCGCATCGAGCATTCGCTGTGAAAGCCTTTAATAACAGTGTTAATAGTGTGACTGCTGCGCAAAGGGAATTTCAGCATCATTACCAGTTAGGACATTATGATCATGTCCCGTCTGCTCATGCAATTACAACATGGGTGAGTAATTTCGAAGAAATGGGTTCAGCCTTAAAAAAAGAAGCCCCAAGGTGGAGCCACTTCGCATACTGCCGAACAATCGATGGCAGCTATTCAACAATTGTTTGCAGGGCATGTCATTTCATGCAACAGTGACATTTCATGGCCTCCGAGATCTCCAGATCTCACAGTTTATGATTTTTTTCTGTAGGGACATCATAAAAGCCAAGTGTACCGCACATGTCCTGCAATGTCCTGAACTAAAAAGGAAGATTGAAGAGGAAATCGCTGGCATTCCTCTTGACATGTTAAGTTGAGCAATACAGAATTTCCACAACAGGCTGTCAGAATGTGTACAAAGAAATGGACAACACCTTCATGATGTTTTCTTTAAAACCTAAAAAGAATATTGATTATTATCATTAAATGCATATCCTGTACAATACATTTCATCATCATACATTGAACATCAATTGAAAATTTCCCGTTTCCCTGTGCCATCCTGTATATTTGCAAATGGTTGGGATTTTGCAAATGGAGCTAATCCCAGCCAACACAGGGCGCAAGGCAGGGAACAAACCCTGGGCAGGGTGCCAGCCCACCGCAAGGTATATCTACATCTACTTGATAAAAATCTAATCACTGTGTGTTAAATCTGAAACAATTTTATAATTAATGATATAAAACATTGCCTCAATAACAGCTTTTAAAAAGGCTATTAAGAAAGGCAAAAACAAAAAAATTAAAATACTGCAGTGATAACAGAAATAAAATTCAGGGAAAATAATGAATATACTTTAATATTCAATGCTTACTAATAATTTGATTTTCTGAGTGCCATTTGTGTTAAGAGCAACAATAAAATATTCACCACAAACACAGCATCAGTTAAAATCTTATAAATGAAACCAACCATTTGGTTTTCAGAAAAATGAGGCAGCTTTTTCACCATAGCATCCAGTTCTGTGATTTTCTTGCTCATTGCTTGGACCTCTGCATTAAGTTCTTTATACTCAGAGTATTGATCATTGAACACAGCTTTATAACGATCTCGCTCTTCAGTACTATGAATGGTGGGGTATTTTCTGTTAGGGGACAGAGAAGATCAGCATTAGGGCAGAAACAAAATTGTCATACAGTAGGTAAATTTCTAGACAGACTACTCAATCATCTGTTGGGTGGACTGTCTTGTTTTAGTAAAGAACTAGCTGTCCCCTGCGGCTCCACCCACGCAGTAGAGAAACAGGACAGTGAGGAAAACCCTGCCCGGTTACCCACTCCTGACATGACGCTTCCCCCTCCCCTCGGCCCACAGCTTCTGTCTTGGATTACAGTGAATATATCACTCCTGCAAGCGAACTATGATTCTTATCGTGATGAGAGAAGTTGCAAAATCAACCAGAATGTTCAAGTAAATTACAGAAAAAAATCCAAGCTAAATCCATTAAGTAGTTCTCTAGTTCGCTTACTAAGCGGAGGTAAGGTAAGCCCCAAGGGTGCAGCCCGCTGCATGTCTCTCGAATTTGCGCAAATAATTCGGTACTGTAAGCGAACTATGATACATGGCATAATGAGAGAAGTCGCAAAATCAACCGGAATGTTCAAGCAAATTATAGAAAAAATCCAGATCTAAATCTGTTAAGTAGTTCTCTTGTGAAAATAGGACAGACATAAGGATGTTGGATTTTATATATATATTGAGATAATACTGCAGAGATTTAATTGAAATGTGTAAAAAGTTAAGCTTCTGTTAGTAAGCATGAAGATAGAATACTCTAATAAACAACAAGCATAAACTGCATAAAAACTTTAAAACCTCAAAAAAATAATTTTACTGAATGTTGCAATTGTGGAATCACCTGTAAAATCTAATTTTAGTGTCAGTTTTACTAAACTAATCCAAAATAAAATTTGCGTGTTTTGTTCATAACTACTCTCAAGTCACAGCATCACAAAGTACATCCCTCTTCCCGCCACAGAGACAAACAAGCACATAGATGTGCTGGACATTCACCTTTCCAAAAATGCTCAAAACATGTTTTCAAAATATTAAAATGTGTTTCTTCAGTTGAAAAGTTAATTTGCTTGTTTTTCTTTTTTAAATTAAAATTATGCTCCCTCCATATATGAAGTATAAAAAAAGTGAAAAAAAATCTGAATCAAAATTATAATAAGGAGCATCGACAAAATGAGATACCATTGCAACAACATAAAATAAAAATCCTATAATTTGTCATTCTAATAGACCCAATTCACCCCTAAACACTGACACCTATACCGTGTGGCTAAAACACTTGCCAGCTTTATACAAATACTGCCTCTGTTATTTCAGAGGAATAACCTAGGTTAACCAAAAACGCTTGTGTTTCAGCCTTTATTACTTAACTAACGTTATTTACTCTGTATTGGAACATCCAAGGTTAGCATTACCTCTAAATATTGAAAAGGCTTTTGACAGAACTATAAGGAATTTATTCATCTGCCACACTATGTAGGCTCAGGTTTTGACCCTAGGTGCAAACACCTTATAGGGTGAATATGAAGGGAAGGATGGAATGTAAGAAAAAGGAGAAATAATGTAACATTAAAAAGTATTGTTACCTTAAAATCCAAAAGCAATATGTAACTGCACAAAATAATTAAATTAAAACTGTTCAAGGAAAAAGTAAAAATAAACGTTTACCACAAAAATATTTTTTTTGGTACTTACGCTATATAATCTGGCATCACTAAAGGCTTAGGGATGTATCCTGAAGGAATATGCCCATTTAGAATTTCTGGTTTTACCTCCACATCTTTGAACTCTTTGTGAACAACTCTTAGGGGTTTCATTTGCCCATTGGGAGCTTCTGAGACCTTGTGAAAAAGCAAAATTTAATATACCTTTAAAACAAATCAGCAGGCCTACTAAAGTAAGTAGCAGGTGTCCAATTAACAAATACTACCAGCTAAGAAATTGTACTAGGAAAAATAGATTAGGAAGGTATCAGGATTTGCATATGTTAGAGAGAAGCCTAAAAAACACTGGAGTAAGTTGCAGTAGACAGACCAGAAAACAAAAAGATCACTTTTCATCACATTAGCATAAGTTTGTCTTAATGTATACATAAATACATTAAATCATTCTTACCCCAGTTTAGTGTCTGGGATTGGGGAAATGGGTGGAATCTATTCTGACAACACTGGGCGCAAGGCCATCTCAAAGCATACACATGCATTCACCCACAACCACACTAGGTTTTCATATACTTTATATAGTAATCATTTTGTGTTATCATTATGTTAGTTACAGAATATTATCAATAATCTGTTAGATATCTACCATTTAAAGGGGCTCTAACTTACTATGAAAGCAAAGTTAAAATTATTGATAATTAATGTTAATATGGTTGATTATTTAGTTTCTCTGTTATAGGTACATAATTTCATTTTTATAAATGATCTGCAAGGTGAAAATGTATATTTCTGAGCATACTGTGACTCTAAAAACCACCACCTGTGCGATTTCCACACCCTTTTGTTACTTCTTAGTATTCAAATGCTGTCTAACTTATGATGTTACTGACAGAATAAATTAATGTCTGTTTAATATATTCTGCTTACTCGACCACATAGCCACCTGACAAATACAACAATAGGAAAGATTTAATCTTCTAGGTGCCTGGTGTTTACAGTGTGCTTTGAGTCTGTAACATCACACGACAAAGACTCTTTATCAGCATCCTGACCCTGTGATACGTTTGACATTGGTTGGGTAGGGAAATGCACATTTACCAGCTATGGGTGCTCACCCCGCTGAGGTTTTCCCTGTTCACACACATGCTGTTTGTGATACCAAGCATGCCTCAACATTTGTTATCAGTTTTGCTGACAACACAACATGAATGAGTCTGATAAAAAATACAAATGATACATCAATACAAATTAATTATTAATACAAATGTGTCAGCCTACAGGGAAGATTTTATTTTATTTTTAATTTCTCACTGAATGCTCCCAATCATATAGGAAATTTAAAACCAGGAAATACTGAAGAAAACACTTTTTATGGTCTAGTCTCAACAAACACTAACAAACCAACTGCTTCTCCCTCTTCCAGCAAACAATATGGCAACTTTTCTGCCATACCAGTAGAACTGAAAACAATTTTTATCCCTAAAATATTAAAATGTTAACTCACATATCGTGTCTGCTAGACTTGCCTCACCTCTTATTTTACTAATTCAGTGCTTACTGAGAGCAGTGATGCTTAGTTATTTGTAAAGTTTATTTGTTGCATGTGGTATTTTTATATCTAAAACTTACAAAATGTGATTAAGATGCTGTTGTATATTTATCAAAATGTATGCTTATTGATATTATTTTGTTTACTAATATATATCTGGTGCTTTATATCATTGTACTATGTCTTGTACTATAACTGTTTTTTAATGTTTCTGTACCAGGTTAGCAACAAATATGTTTTATTGTATTTCAAGATATATGATAAAATATCTTGAACTCAAGTAATGTGAAGCAAATGGCATGTAATGGTGTCCAGTGGTGACCATGTTTATCATTTTTCTATGAGACATTTTTGAAATAACTAACTTTACAAAAATGTTAATCTATGAAAACTTTTGTGCTTATTACAAAATTATACACATCACCTCTCAGGTCTTGTATAATTGATTCACTTGCCTAAAAGGCAAGGTGGGACATTTTTATGCTTAGATCTACAACGTTTTAGCTTTGCTCACAAACAAAGAAGATGAAATTAGAGGAAATTTAAAAATTACAGCAAGCAGAAAGAGTTATTTATGGCTGTTATGGCAAATTTTTAAAGCATATATTTGTCTCTTTCTTTTTTCCCCAGTGTTGCGTTGACATCATGGACCAGAAGGCATGAGCTTATTCAGTGTGAGCAGGAACACGTGGGTGGCCGCTTGATCTGTGCAACAACATGCTTGACCTGGCGGCGATCAACGCACATGTACTGTGCAAGGCATGCACGGGGGCTACTGAGAAAAGAAGAGTGTTCATGGCTCACCTTGCAGAGGAACTTTGTCGTCGCTTCTGACAAGAAAAGGCGATGGAAAAAAGAAAAGGAGGATGCAACATCAAAAAAGTGTCTGTTCCAAGACCGGCGCTTCCCCCAGGAAAGCAAACTCAGTCAGTGTCAGGCGCTCCTTCAATGTAATAGGAAGCACAACATAGAGAGAAATGTGTACATTACAACAGGTACACGTGTCATAAATGTAGGAAGGACAGTCCTTTTGTGTGTGGGAACTGTTAACATCTGAATTTGATAATTGCATATAGCACGGAACTGACTTCTCTGTACTATTCTTTTCTCTGCATGTCCTGGAGTAAAAAAGAAACGACACAATGCACCAAAATGTGGAGACTGGGCAAGATAGGGAAAAAAAAAACAAAAAAACGTGGCCACCAATTACAACTGCAAGATGGTATACGAATGAATATGAATAATATGAATAATGTTGCATCAGTGCCACAATGTTTTCCGAAATTTACTACACAGGTCATAAAATGAATAATTCCAAATATCATATATACCTATGTCTCTCTTTTTTGTCAATGTGGCTTTGACATCATGGACCATAAGGTGCATACTAATTCAGCTTAAGCAGGAACACTAAATAAAACTGAATAAAAAAAAATTCAAGTGACAATGAGATACGAAGAAGGCAGATTCACCAACGTTTGTGTGTCAGCTTTTATCCATCCAGATTGGAGAATTTCCAGTTCCATTGTCTCAAAACACCACTCACATCTACAGTTATTCCCAGTTTCAAATAAAAACTAACAGTGTCACATCCCTGGGGTGGTGGCAATATACATCATGACTGAGAGAATAAAAGTGGGGAAAAAAAAAAAAAAACGCTAACTTTTACAAGTACTATAAATTTACACCGGCTGTTACAGACACAAATCAAATGTATGTGTTTATTGTATATTATTAACAATAAGAGCAGCTCACTACTCAAAACAGTAAATAAACGAGGCAGTCAGTATCGAACCGGGGGACTCTTGATTACAAGTCAGCTATTCTTACCGCTGAGCCTCGGAAACTGTTGTATTATCCTTGAACCTTTTGTGAAAGTGTTTATTTGATCTTTGGACTTCAGGCTTCACACATTACAGTATATAGTTTATGTTTACATTTTGTCATTTATTACTAAAATATGAAAAATGTTTCTGTTTTAACGGTGTGTTTACATAAATTATTGTAGAAGTGGAGCACACATGAAATGCATGTGTTCCAAATAACGATCCATTATTTCCCTATACAACTTTAGGTACCTGACTTTGTGCCTGTTCTGTGGCGGTGAGGGGATGGAATAGTAGGCTGCTTGATGCTTGTCTTGATCGGCACATTTACAAGACAAAAGACGCTGACGGAGAGGTGTGATGGGATTTAAGGTGGGCCGGATTTACAAGTTTTTTCGTAGGCTTTGGTAATTCTAGTGTTAAACTATAGTCGGTTGACATCTTGATAATGCACCATAAAAACGGTTTGAACTTTTTTAAACATGGTGTCCTAACTGTGACACTTTACACATTTCATGCGCAACCAGTTTACTATTACTTCACTCTTTTAAACACATTCCAATTGCTTATAAATTTTAATTTTCTGAGTATGACAGGTATTAGAGGTATGACAAGTGAACTGAAAATCAAAAAGTATATTTCCCCCTAAGAATGTCTTATTTAATAATTCATGATTTCTTTGCTGTTTAATGAGTGTAAATTTTTAATTGAATTTGTTCAAAGAGTATCAAATCGACACGGACCTCACATTCTTTTCAAACCTAAAGACTGAAGTTAATGCGAAGTGATATGAAGAAGAAAGGCGTGATAGTGTAAAATTTGGCTACAAAAACCTCCTACAACACAAGAACTTAGCATATAACATTTTCTGTAATTGGATCTGAAGATGTGGGTGGTTTTCCAAATTTAAAACATTGTTTGAAGCAAAATTCACATGCCAAATAAATTAAAAGTAAATAGAACCAAAACACATGTTCTAATTTAAGCCTTAAATAATTATGAATTATGAATGTATTAAGAAGGTAGAATTAAAGCTCCTGATAATTTAGCCTAAACAGAAATCTTTAAAAAGCATGGACTTTCCCCACACATCAACATAAGACTACAAGTCCAATACAGCTAAGCTTAGGCAATAAATGTGCGCTTCATGTACTTTTCACGGATGCTACTCATATTCAAGTAGAAACAGCAGTTTACACATAGTAGACATAGTAAAGATAAAGTAATAAATAATTACCATTGCATTTTGTCCAGTTATCTGAGTTGACTTCATCTAAAAAAAAGAAAGCAAGAAAAAGAAAGTCAAAACTACATATCACTAATAATTAAGTCAACTCTAACACAAAAGATTGCTGGTATATTCATGCATGTTGTTGCTTGGAAGGTCAAAAAAAGGCCCAGATACTTGGACATTTCCTTTCACAAAAAGAGGTTGAAAATGTTATAAATTTTATACCTGCAACACATAAACATGTCTCTACTTGACCATTTCAAAAATGAATGTATCGTTTGTGCCACCTTTTGTGGCTGATTCACTGATGCAACTGATAAGCGCTACTATGCTAAGGCTGCAAAGCATGAAAAATATTCAGGCAGAAATGCCCCAGGTACTGGATATTGTTGAAGTACCCTGAATAAAACAGCTGTGAAGTGTTGTTTAGAAAGAAGAAACAGTATCTCTGGAGTGTGAAACTGTGGTGACATTCCAAATAGGGAAGTTTGCAAAAGATGTGTCACATCCCATATCATGCTGGCAATTTTTGACTTTTATTGAATTTATTTAAAGCATGTAACATTCCATACAATCACGTTAAACTGAACAAAACTAAACTCAATTCAAGCCCCACCTATTAAAAAGGCCAACAGATAGAGTAAAACTTTTGAGAGCAGCATAAAGGGAAATGAGTCTAATTGCTTATTCTAAAATATTATTGATTAGATCCTGCCAGGTTTTAAAAATGTTTTGAACAGATCCTCTAAGAGATAATTAGTTTTTCCCTATTTCAAATAGTATATAACATCAGTTACCCAAAGAGGTGAGTTAGGATTCTTTCAGTTGAGCAAGATAAGTCTATGTGCTAACAGACAATTACATTTTGTTTAAATCCATCTGGGAGTACACAAAACACAGCTATTAATGGATTAGGAATGATTGAGACACCAAGGCTGCCTGATAGGCATTTAAAAATTTGCGTCCAGTATGATGTTAATTTGGTACACACTCAAAACATGTGGCCTAGTGAAGCTGGAGCTTGATTGCAGTGTTCACAGGTTGGATCTTGGCCTGAAAATATTTTGGACAATTTTAAACAAGATTGATGTGCTTGATAAAAAATTTTAAGTTGAATAATTGAATGTTTTGCACATTTGGAGAGTGAATTCTGTGCATGGCTGCCTTCCACTCCTTTTCTAAAATGCTGAGTAACAGATCCTATTCCCACTGTGCTTTGGGATCTTTAAAAGGAAGGGACTTTAAAATGGTTTTATATACAGTGGGATGCAAAAGTTTGGGCAACCTTGTTAAGTCATTATTTTCCTGTATAAATTGGTGGTTGTTACGATAAAAAATGTCAGTTAAATATATTATATAGGAGACACACACAGTGATATTTGAGAAGTGAAATGAAGTTTATAGGATTTACAGAAAGTGTGCAATAATTGTTCAAACAAAATCAGGCAGGTGCATAAATTTTGGCACCACAAAAAGAAATGAAATCAATATTTAGTAGATCCGCCTTTTGCAGAAATTACAGCCTCTAAACGTTTCCTGTAGGTTCCAATGAGAGTCTGGATTGTGGTTGAAGGTATTTTGGACCATTCCTCTTTACAAAACATCTCTAGTTTATTCAGGTTTGATGGCTTCCAAGCATGGACAGCTCTCTTTAACTCACACCACAGATTTTCACTTATATTCAGGTCTGGGGACTGAGATGGCCATTCCAGAACGTTGTACTTGTTCCTCTGCATGAATGCCTTAGTGGATTTTGAGCAGTGTTTCGGGTCGTTGTCTTGTTGAAAGATCCAGCCCCAGCGCAGCTTCAGCTTTGTCACTGATTCCTGGACATTGGTCTCCAGAATCTGCTGATACTGAGTGGAATCCATGTGTCCCTCAACTTTGACAAGATTCCCAGTCCCTGCACTGGCCACACAGCCCCACAGCATGATGGAACCACCACCATATTTTACTGTAGGTAGCAGGTGTTTTTCTTGGAATGCTGTGTTCTTTTTCCTCCTTGCATAACGCCCCTTGTTATGCCCAAATAACTCAATTTTAGTTTCATCAGTCCACAGCACCTTATTCCAAAATGAAGCCGGCTTGTCCAAATGTGCTTGAGCATACCTCAAGCGGCTCTGTTTGTGCTGTGGGCGGAGAAAAGGCTTCCTCTGCATCACTCTCGCATACAGCATCTCCTTGTGTAAAGTGCGCCGAATGGTTGAACGATGCACAGTGACTCCATCTGCTGCAAGATGATGTTGTAGGTCTTTGGTGCTGGTCTGTGGGTTGACTCTGACTGTTCTCACCATTCGTCGCTTCTGTCTATCCGAAATCTTTCTTGGTCTGCCACTTCGAGCCTTAACTTGAACTGCAGCCTGTGGTCTTCCATTTCCTCAATATGTTCCTAACTGTGGAAACAGACAGCTTAAATCTCTGGGACAGCTTTCTGTATCCTTCCCCTAAACCATGATGGTGAACAATCTTTGTCTTCAGGTCATTAGAGAGTTGTTTTGTGACCCCCATGTTGCTACTCTTCAGAATAAATTAAAGGAGGAGGGAAACTTACAATTGACCCCCTTAAATACTCTTTCTCATTATAGGATTCACCTGTGTATGTAGGTCAGGGGTCACTGAGCTTACCAAGTCAATTTGAGTTCCAATAATTAGTTCTAAAAGTTTTGGAATGAATAAAATGACAACGGTGCCCAAATTTATGCACCTGCCTGATTTTGTTTGAACAATTATTGCACACTTTCTATAAATCAAATAAACTTCATTTCACTTCTCAAATATCACTGTGTGTCTCCTATATGATATATTTAACTGACATTTTTTATCGTAACAACCAACGATTTATACAGGAAAATAGTGACTATTAACAAGGTTGCCTAAACTTTTGCATCCCACTGTATTATAGAAATGCTGTTAAAGACTTCAAGACAGGCTCTTCAAGGGAAAATGGGAAACTTAATTTAGACTGTAATTGTTCAAAGGATGCAAAGACATTATTTATATACAAATCTCTAAATGATTTAATGTACGTATGTTTTCCAAACATTAAAAACTGTGTAAGTTTGAGAGGGTGGAAAAAGATGGTCATCATGTAGAGGTGCAACAAATAAAATATTCTCTAACTCGAAGTCCTTCCTACATTGGTTCTATATTCTGAGTGAATGAAGGCAATTGAGTTGTTAGTATATTGATGATACCTTGTATTTACTCATGTACAAAGCAAGGAATACAAGGATGTACTGCAGGATTTCATTTCTATTGCAGACCAAGCTAGTGTGTTCTCATCTATTTGCGTCACTGTACATGTTTTTATAGCTTATACATTTGCCGCCCAGTAATAAAATTGAAAATTAGGTAGAGCCATGCTGCCTTCTGATTTAGGTCATAGTAGGGTTGCCCTTTGGATGCGTGGATATTTCGAATTCCAAATAAATGAAATTATGATTGAAACTAATTTCTTAAAAAATGATTTGTTAGTGTATATGTGGATGTTTTGAAATAGAAACAGATGCTTAGGGAGGATATTCATCTTGATAGTGTTAATTCTCCCTGCTAAAGTAATAATGAGGGTAGACCATCTATGCACGTCTTGTTTAATTTTGTCCATGCAAACAGCAAAATTTTGTTGAAAAAGAGCTTTATATTTAGTTGTGATGTTTACACTGATCTGCAATGATAAAAAGGAAGGTGCCCAATCTAATGCTGTTTGCTAGAGAGTTGACTGGAAAAAGCACACTTTTCTTCAAATTAATTTTGAGTTCAGATATCTATTTGAAATTCTGCTAGTACAGTTAGGACTGCAGGCACTGAATTTTGTGGGTCTGGTATATACAGTACAATATAATCTGCATATAGTGATATTTTCTGATCAAGTCCTTCTTTGAAAATCCATTTTAATTCTAATACATTTCGAAAGTGAACAGCCAATGGCTCAATGGCAATTGCAACTAACATTGGTGACAAGGGGCATCCTTGTCTAGTACCACATTCTAGTTTGAAGTAGTCTATAATAGTGTTAATACAAACTGATGCTTCAAATATCTTAGGGCCAAACTCAAGTTTATGCAAAGTGGTGAATAGGTAATCCCACATAACCATATCAAATACAGTACTTTTTCTGCATCCAAAGATGAGATCTCTGGAGTGTTGGGACTTTATGGGTGAATATATTACATTAAATAGGCGTTAAAGATTGGAAGCTAAGTGTCTGCCTTTAATAAATCCGGTTTGGTCTTGTGATATTACTGAAGAAAGCACTTTCTGAATCCTTCTAGCTAGGAGTTTGGAGAGTATTTTAACATTATTATTCATAAGTGAGATTGGTCTGTATGATGCACATTGTAATAAGTCCTTATTTTTCTTAGGATAAACTGTAATTAATGCTTGGTCAAAAGTTTGAGGTAGAATTTTATTGTCTCTGGCTTCTATAAAAGATGCTAATAAATGGGGAATTAACTTGATTTTTTTTTATAAAATTCAGCAGGGTATCCATCAGGACCTGCTGCTTTCCCACTCTGAAGTGAGTTTATAGTGTCTAGTAATTCTGATAATGTCAGACATTTATCCAATTCCTCTGCACTGAGAGTATCTAGTTGTGGTATCAGTAATATATCAAAAAATGCATTAGATTGTGTCTTCTTTAAGCCAAGTAGAATAGAAGGACTGACAGTAGTCTCTAAATGTGTGCATTATATTTTTATGGCAAATGATTCTCTCTCTGTCTGTGTTGGTGATTATTGATATTGCACTGCAAACTTCCTGCTTGTGGATTTGTTGAACTATGATCTTATTAGCTTTCTCTCAATGTTCATAGTAATGATGCAATTTAAAAATTTGTTGTTCTGTTTCTTTTGTTGTCAGAAGGTTGAGTTCTGATTGCAAAGCTTATCTTTTCCTTAAAAGTATCTCATTTGGAGACCTAGTATGTTCTTGATCTATTCTGCTAATTTCATTGATTAACTTTGAGGCCTTCTTGTTTTCCAATTTATTTTTGTGGGAGAGATATGAGATAATCTGTCCTCTAAAATGCCTTCAGAGTTGCCCAGAGAAATCCTGCAGAAACCTTAGAGGATGCATTTGTGTCTAAAAAAAAAAAAAAAAATCAATTTGCTTAGATATAAATTTTGTATAGTTCTCGTCAGCTAATAACAGGGGGTTAAGATGCCAGCTTTGAGATGAGTATGTGGGGCATAGTGATTTGAGCTCCATGATCAGAGAGCCATGGTCGGAGATAACAATAGCAACGTATTTGCAAGATTTGATCACAGGCAAGAAATTGTTATCTATAAAGATGATAATCAATTCTTGAGTAAGAATGATGTACTGGTGAGAAGAAGGAATATGCTCTTAAGTATGGATTTAGAAATCTCCATGGGTCTGATAAGTTATGATCAATTAAAAACTGTGTGATTATTTTTGCAGTGTTAGATGTTGTCACCTCTGTACCTGAAGACCTATCCAGGCCTGGATTTAAAACACAATTAAAATTTTGTGAGTGTTCAAGTTAGGAATCGATGCAAATACATTTTGGATAAAGTCTGTCATCCACATTGGGTGCATAGATATTTATCAAAATCACTTTACAATTAAATAAATTACATCACATATCACCCTTCATCATCAGATACCACATCTGATACTGCAAATGAAACTTTTCTGTGAATTAAGATTCCCACATCTCTAGTTTTCTTTGTATAGCTGGAGTGGAATATTTGGTCAGTCCAGTCTCTTTGCAAACAAAACTGATCCTTCCTGATTATGTGAGTCTCCTGTAAAAATATTATCTTGGCGTTTAGACCTGTTAGGTGAGAGAATACTTTCTTCCTCTTTAATTTGTGATTAAGAACTTTGACATTCCAGCTCACAAAGTTCACCGTTTGGTCATAGAGACATTGCTTCTGAACTTTTGTTGTCATTTTATAATGTTAAATTAAGGTTGTACATTATTACATATGATAGCTTTAACCTTAATTTTCAATATTGACAGGAGTTATGGCTATGAAGCCTATTGTTGTGTTGGTACTTACAATTGTGGGGATGAAAAGGACAGATCAGAAATAGCTTGCTTTCTGTCTCTCCTCCCCCAGCACCGCCCCCCTCCCCCCACCTCATTTTGTATCCCCAGGTGAGGCTAGACAACACTTCACGAAGTCCCAGTCCTTTGACATGCCTAGAGACAGAGGACGTCCAGAACAAAACAATCCCCCAAGCAGCGGTGTTGAAGGAACAGAGTAGAGAAATTTATTGGCAATACAGTTCCAAATACTATAAACCTAGAATATAATCTTGAAAAGGCTTGACAGAATAAATCTGGGGTATGATGTTAAACAGTACCCATGGAGATGCTGGTAACGTATGATAGTACAACCCGTGTATATGTATATATATATACAGTATAATCTATTGTTTCATTCTGAGAAATAACATCAGATTCATTTTAGATTGTAATTCATTGATACATAAAATGAGGCCTCTAGGTTTTGAGGCATTTGATCCATGTATGCAGTAAGCTGCGGATACCCTGATGTCTGATTCGAAGTCCTCTCCAATTATTTGAGAGAACAGTTCAGCAATGAATTTCACTGGGTTTGTGCTTTCACAGTTTTCAGGAAGACCCTCGATTTTGATATTATTTCTTCTATATCTGCCTTCCAGCACAGTTAGTCTGTCTCCAAACATTATACATTTGGATTTAGTAGCCGTTGCTTTTTCATCAGTGGCGGAAGCAAATTGTTCAATAATTTCATTAACAATTGTTCAACTATTTCAATGCAAGTTATGAACATTTGCTTAAAGCTGAGCATCAAGTGCTCTAAATTTATTTTCAAAACTACTTCCATTTTCCTGTATTTTGTCCAGCATACCTTTAAAGGTTGCCTCAAAGCTATTACTTAAATGTTTCTCCGAGTCTTTAATATCCTGAAACAGCTTCACATTTATCGCATTTATGTCCTTTATATATTTCCTTATATCATTTGTAATTTTCTTTATATTACACTTTATTTCATATATGTCCTCCCCAAGTGTCGTAGTTATTGCGGTGATCATTGAGGTGATTGTTACCTTTGGCTCGGACTGCTCATTTCGGTCTTCTCTAAGTTCTGCTGGTGGAGTAGCAAGCCCAGTTGGAGTTGGTGGCTCACGGTGGGTAGTTGACAGTGCAGAAAATAAGGCCATTTTCAGTTTCAATGAACCTTCTGGAATTGATGAGGTCTCCTGGCCTGACTCACTAGCACTTTTGCTCTCGGCTTAGGTGATGCTGCGGTATCAGGTCCCGGGAGTCCCATTCTCTTGCCTATCGGTTCCAGGTCAGTCTCTGCCAGGCCATAGCTTGAACTTGAGCTCTGTTTAGACTTCGATGAAGCTTTAGCTGTGTTTTCCATTTCTTTCTGAGCCTTTTTTCTGCCAGTCATGCGTATATATACTTGCTAATATATACTCGAGTTGAGTAAATACAGGATACTTTGGGATGATAAAAAAAAAAAAAAAAAAGGGTAAAACACCACCGCTGCTAACGGAGTTCCAACTCTGACATCCATCTCCCGAGATGGACAAGACCAAATTTGACAATTTTCATCGAAAAAGATAATAAAGTGGAGCCAAATCATTAAATTTATCTAATCTGGGGACCTGAGGCTGGTGATGTGCTTTTTGCTTAATTTAATACAATCATACACTAGAGCAGTTTGCACTCTCCAAGAAAAAGACTACTTGCTTAAAAATACAAAATGAATTAGTTTTAATTTCTAAATATCTTTGGTCGGGGTTGAATTTTGTTTTGCTTTGTGCTTTTGTTGGTTTTTCTACATTGCTTGCAAATGGTTATTATTTGTCTGGTTTAGTAGCATGCCATTGTAATGCTATGGTTTTGAAAACAAGACAAAATAAAAATAAATCTCCATATATTGTTCATAATAAAGGTTAAGGACATAATATGGTCAAACATTTTCATAGCCTTTTGGTAAAAAATAAAAAAATCTATTACTTTATAGAAGCAGAAATTTTACTCAGGTTACACACTTTACAATCAGATGTACTGTAAACAATGACAATCTGGAAGGACTTTAAAGTTAAACTTTCGCTGCTTTGTTTGTAACAGACTGAGATGGTTTGGGAACTTCCTTTATAATGTGTGCCAGGCAAGGCCACGATGGAAAGATACAGAGCAGATTCAGGACGTGCTGAAATAATTATATTTCTGTCAATATTGTGACACTCAACAGTAAAGTACAAAAAAAACATTTATCATGATTCAAACTTGCCTAATATACAACATGTTTGAATGTGCTAGAAATCTGTTTCTTATGTCCTTCTGGGCTCTTGATTGCAACTACCTTTAATGGAAATTAAATAAAAGAATTAAAATGATTTTCTGCCTTTTTGAATTGTTACAGCAAAAACTTCACAGATATTTTAGGCAGTTTAACTATCCAGATACCAGAGCTAAGAACCAGACATCTTACAAGAGCACATGAAAATGATAGGACTCATGTCAGCAGTACTTATAACCTAAAAATTACTACACTTTTAGCAGATAAAATAGATAGCAGATAAAAAACTGTCTATGAACAAAGTATTAAATTGGTTAAAAATATATGTTTAAAAGATAAATTGCATTCTACAGAGCAAAAAATATTTCTCATGTTAGGACTACCAATATACAAAATCATGTTGACACATTTAATCTCACAAATTAAGCTCAAATAATGCAGTGAAATAGAAACTAATTTATATCTTACTTAAATGACAGTGTTCAGTGATGTATCATCCTATACATACTGTTCACATGCTGCTGAAAAAGTAACCAGTCTTCTAAACTATTTTATTACTTGCTGATTACCCAGTGGCTTTGCTCACTGAGTGCAAAGGAAAAAAGTTAAATGTAGCATATAAATTATTAAACAGTAAAACATTAACATGTAAGAAGTAAAGATACACTGAGCAGTACTGGAGTGCTTTCGGGTAAAGTACATTTTAAAGGCGCTATAACACAACAAGTAAGTAGCACTAACAGCAGCTTAAATGTATTTGGATCATCTCTCGGTAGCAGATCCCTTGTGAAAGGCGCTACACGACCGATGTGGTATAGAAATTACATTTTCTATGCGACCCTGCAAATTTCTACCTGACAACCTTGCACTACGTGCCTGTGATTTAAGAGAAAAATTATTCTGAGAAATGCGGACGCTGCCCTTCCATGCTTAACGGGCAGAAGGTCCAAACAATTCCCAAGTCCAAAACTTAACATGAAGAGGTCGGTACATCTTCTTAGATGTAGACTCTCCATCTTCTTAAAAGAATTCATCACAAAAGCAACCTTGAATGTTGCAGGGTTTTAGTGACCTGAACTCGCCTTAAGGGACAGTACGTAGTTGTGCAGCGCAATTTACAAAGAGACTTTTGCTTCGATGGAGCCGATCACACTCATTCGCAAAGATTTCCAATCTCCCAGGAGCCGATGGGGCACTCGAAGTGTCACAAACAGTGCAAGAAGAGAGGACGCTGCCCAAAACTGCGAAGCTCTTGACCCAGCGGAGCAGCCCGACATTCCACACCTCCGAGCGTCCACTTTGTTCTCACGACCCCTCGCCGCTGAAAGCGGTGTAGTCTTCACATTGTTTACAGTTCGGTACAGTTATAAAGTAGAAAGACGCAAAGCTGTTTTCCTCATCTCTTCTACTATCAAGTACTGCCAAGTAAAAAAAAGTTATAATGTGGCAGTTTCCGCGAGTCACGCGGACGAATAAATAAAACTACTCTGTCAGAACATGCCTGGTGGCGGATGGCTGAGCGCTGGAGTCCAGAGAGGAGGGCTGGGAGAGGGTGACGCGGGGTGCAATTCTATGGGATAGATCGGCGTGTCTGTGTTAACTTCTTTTCAATATCAGTAAAATAACTCTCACACAAATAATAATTCGTAAAGACGACATAAAAATGGCGTCCACAAATGAAGTGATTAGATCCTGTATTATAATATGTTCTGTGGTCATATGTAATTTCCGTTTAAAAGGCGAAAAAAATTTTATATGTATACTGTAGATTTTGATTCTAAACGTAAAACATATTAAAGAAAAAAGTTTTTTTCAAGCTGATATACAAAACAGCGTAAATCATACCAAAACAAAATAAACAAATTAAACACCTTTGAACAATCTGCTTTAAAGTAAAAATCAAAACTGTGAGACTTAAAATGTACTGATGACCTTTTAAAATATAAAGGTAACTTCATGTTTACGTTCCTTTACAATTCCTTGCCAACTTACCCAGCTTATTCATAGTCTATACCTGTGCAGGAAACAGTTGATAACTTGTTATCAATTTACGAGTATAAATATTCCTTCTCACACTTAAATCCAACAGTATGGTAGACATTTTCCAAAAAACAAACCAAAATGAGGACAAAATAATGTGTAAAACAAGTCAATGATATAATTATAAAGAAGCATATATTTGAGGAAGGGGATAAGATAATCTGAAAGATCTTTTTAACCGAACATATCTCATGGCTAGGGTTGCAGAGCATAGTGGTACTGAAAAAGTATCGAAAAGCTAAATTTTAAAAATTTTACAGTACCAGCATTTTGGGAATCTTGGTAACAGAAGTAAACAGTAGTTTAAAAAAACCTTGTGCTCAGCTCTTTGCTCTTCCTGCTCTGTAATTTACTGTAGACTCTGTAAGAAAAAAAAAAAAAAAAAAAAAACCCTCCCCCGGTCCCTTTCAACACACTAGATCATCTTCTTCTTCTTTCGGCTGCTCCTGTTAGGGATTGCCACAGCGGATCATCTTCTTCCATATCTTTCTGTCCTCTGTATCTTGTTCTGTTACACCCATCACCTGCATGTCCTCTCTCACCACATCCATAAACCTTCGCTTAGGCCTTCATCTTTTCCTCTTCCCTGGCAGCTCTATCCTTAGCATCCTTCTCCCAATATACCCAGCATCTCTCCTCTGCACATGTCCCTCCCTTATTCTCAAATTTCAGCACCAGTAAACAACTTCTCCACTCCTCAGGGATCCTCTCACTTTCCAAAATTCCTTTAAACAATCTGGTTAAAAACTCCACTGCAATCTCTCCTAAACACCTCCATGCTTGTCATCTGGACCAACGGCCTTTCCATTTTTCATCCTTTACATAGCTGTCCTTACTTCCTGATTCACTATCTCCACATCATCCAACCTTCCCTCTCTCTCGTTCTCTTAATTCATCAGCCTCTCAAAGTACTCTTTCCAGCTGCTCAACACACCCTCCTTGCAGTACAGTACTGTTTAAACAATAAATTTATTTCCCATTTTACTCTTTTAGTAATATAGTGAAAATATGCTTTAAAGGAAACAAAAACATTTACTTTGTTATTCTATGGTCAGTGTTATGCGTCTTTATGTCTGTTGTCATTATCATAATAATCCTCTTCCTGCTTCCCAGCACAGTATTGATTTTCTTATTTCTGTCCTCAAAATAAAAAGTTTAAGAGCCCCTGCACTAGATAATTCAAAAGACTCAATACAGAACAATCCCCCTAAACTACCTCCTCGCCTTTGACGTACTTTAGACTCCATGGTGGACTCCATGGTGGACAAACCACCATACCATCTTTACACAGAGAATCGCAGATAGACAAATGGAATAAGTTACCAACTAGTGTGGTAGGCAGTAGGACTTTAGGGATTTTCAAAACTAGACACTAGACATGTTACTTTGGATGAATCAAGTGGTTGGGACAGAATTAAGCAGTTCTAAAATGTTTCCTGTTAAAAAGATAAATATCTGTATAATTATTTCTATAGAAACCCAGATAGTTTCAATAGTTCACTCCAGTTCAGAGGATATGTGTATAAAATAAGAGTAGTTCAAAAGAATTTTATGAGATTTATGCAAAAATCCATATAGTACATAGTGTTTTTTTAGACTGGAATTATGATATTGTCTTCTTACATATAAAAGTGGTTTTTTTTTATATTTATTATTAAATGAATGCTTTTGCACACACTGTTTTTCAGTTTTTCACAAAATATATATATTGGTGAAATGAAACAAAAAGTGAAGTTGACATTCCCTATTTCTGGCTGCTTATAAATAAAAGGCATTTCTTACATCAGCCTGGGATCGATTAAGAGGATCATTTAAATAGAAAAGGTTTGTCATAACAAGACAGGTTTACCAAATATTCAATTAAGATAAATGCATCTTACCTCTTGCTCCATGTATTTCTTATATTTTTTTGCTGCCTCATGCCTCCAAAGCTTAAGACAGACGATTGCACTGATGATGTATATGAACATTGTGACAAAGAGAAAAATTGCCCCTGCTGTCTGGCCTCCTTCAATGCGGCAAAAAGCACCATTTATTCCATTGTTAAACAAAGGGTAATAGCAAAGTCCTCCCCGGTTAATATCATTCACATAAACAATGGCGGCAGACAGATATAAAATGAAGAGAGACACATTCAGGCCAAACTCTGTTAATGGCCACCAGTTTGATCCCAGGAGAATAGCACGATAATACATGGTCATACCAAGAACAAGGAGGATCACTGTAACAATCCAAGCCAGCCCTGCCACAACCAGAATGAAAGGGGTTTTAGGTCCACTGTAGTAGTATCCTCCACTCATGCTACTACCAGCATAACTGTATGGCTGTGAGTAACCAAACATGTTGTACCATTCATTATCCTTATGAATGTAGGCACAGACACAGGCAAAGACAGCAGCACCGAGAAGCAGTTCAAAAATGCAAAGTATTCTCAGGAGGCCAGGCCAGGACTTCATAAAAGAGTATTTCATCTCATAGGCTTCTAATTTTTCACTGTAAGTCATTGCTGTGCGATAAGTCCTCCTGTCCAAAGAATCATAAGGCTCATGAGGTATCATGACTTCTCTTTCTTTGCGGGAGTTGTAGCTGCCACCAGAACCTCCGTACGGATCTTGGTAGGAACTAGCAACTGATTTCTGGTTACGAACAGATGGTGTTGGAGAAGCAGGAGGTGAGCACTGCACGCCATCACTGGTAGAATGATTGTTCAAGTCAGGCATTTCCCACTGGTTCTTGTTCTTGCTCGCCCTGAAAAAATTTTTCCATGAGTCTGGAATAAAACGACGAATGGGCTTCAGGTCTAGAGCTTCAACAGGCTCATCATTCTCACTTGGATAAAACTCTGCCCCAACTGGTGGCTGAAGGGGCAGAGGGGGTGGTGGCAGAGGCTCTGAATTCAAAGTGCAGTTGCTTTCCCTAGTCTCTTGCAAAGGGACAGGTGGATCTACAGCAACTTCATCATAATGGGGTCCTCTGATTCGATCAATACGGATGTCATGGGAAACCCCTGACTGCATCCCAGAAGATGTTCTTCCAGTAGACATTTGAAGTACTTTGTGCTCTAAAAAAGAAAGAAGCATAATGTCTATAAGTTTTGTACAATTTGCATAAAGGCATTTCTTTTAAAGCATTCAAAACTGATTCACTATTGAATAAAGCAGCGAAGCATTAATTTGTTAATGAATGAATACTATTATTTGAGGTTATTCCTGAAAGTATTGTACACAGAGTTGTAACTTTTGAATTATCCATTGTTATCATTCATTAAAAACCTTTTCCCCTAACCACATACAAAAGATACTACAGTGTTAGTAAGCACAGCAAAACAGGATTACAATCTTCATCACTGAAAGCATCAGTTTAAACCCATATCAAGAATATTTAAAGTTAAAAGGTAAACCCATATCAAGAATATTTAAAGTTAAAAGGATAATGAATATTAAAACTTCCCAAATAAAACAACTTATAAACAAATACTTTAACATTGTTTTGGCAAGAGATTAAAAATAATGTCTAGTGCCTGAAGGAAATAAAATTTAACATACAATAAAAGAAGGAAGAAGAGGAGCGTCCTGTTGTATTGTTTGGAATCAGCAGGGTTGACTTCCTACTTCAACAGATGCATAAGAACAAAACATTATCACAGTTCTGCATATACTGTATATAATATTAGTCATGTAAAACAATCTTTTTTTGGCGGCACGGTGGCGCAGTGGGTAGCGCTGCTGCCTCGCAGTTAGGAGACTCAGGTTCACTTCCCGGGTCCTCCCTGCATGGAGTTTGCATGTTCTCCCCATGTCTGTGTGGGTTTCCTCCGGGTACTCCGGTTTCCTCCCACAGTCCAAAGACATGCAGGTTAGGTGCATTGGCGATTCTAAATTGTCCCTAGTGTGTGCTTGGTGTGTGGGGGTGTGCCCTGCAGTGGGCTGGCGCCCTGCCCGGGGATTGTTTCCTGCCTTGCAGCCTGTGTTGGCTGGGATTGGCTCCAGCAGACCCCTGTGATCCTGTAGTTAGGATATAGTGGGTTGGATGGAACAATCTTTTTAAAACCTATACAGATGTCTATTAGAGCTAAAACTGCCGATAATTATACTTCAGCACTGTAAATGAAAAGTATACTTGTAGATTCTGCAAGGTGATTTAGGCATTACTTATTCTTTAACATTGCATGTAGCCTAGTCTCAGTTGCCAAACCCATGGGGATAGATGTGATGTTAAGCATTTGACAAACTTGTAATAAGTAAGACATTTATTATTGTGATGTCTTCATGTAACAAGAATAAAACTAAAGCTAAATTCTATCACAAAAAACAACTTAAAGTGGTATATGTTAGGAATGTGATATTTGTTAAGCATAAATGCTATGGATGCGATTAAACAATATACAGAATGATACATGGTTATACAATATAGTACAATATTTTTCATGACAAAGCATTCACCAAATAAAAAAAGATGCCTCCCTACTTAAGCAAATCATAAAAAAAACTTGCAAACTATTGATAAAATACAAGACGACATAAAGTAAGTCAACATGTCAGATACCTGTACAGTGAAAGAAGACATTGCTCTGTTTCCTTAATGTGGCACTACAAGCAACTCTCTTGGCTAGTTATACATTTCCAAGGAAAGAATAGACCACTTTTTCTACACATCATCAGAGAAAGGTTAGGATAAAACTACATTGTGGAAAAAGACCCTAAATTGTCTAAGGAAAAAAAATGAAGCCATGTAATAGTTTTTACAACATCATTCTGTAGCAGTATACTGAAAATATATATAACAGTAATAGCAGGACATCACCTCACTGTAATATTCTCACTCTGTTAAGCTGTTTCTAGATGAGCAAAGAGAGTGAAATAAACAGACAAGTTGGAAAACTTCTTGTGGTCACAGGAGAAGGATAATTATTCAATATTCTGTATTTATTGCTGTTGTAAATAAGCAATTTTTTTTTTTTTATTCTTAAATAAGTATTGTGATGCCTGTTAAATGACCACAGATGATCTAACAGACAGAAGTATTCAACAAGTAAATAAAAAACTTTCAAAATTTACAAAGTTAGCCATGGCATGGCACCCATTGATAATCATTCTGCAATGTATACAGAACAAAAAAAAGAGTGACAGCATACTTAAATAGAAAAACAATATAGAACAATGTGCAATTTCATTTTAACATTTTTATATAATAATAGAGTATAAAGAAAAAGAAAAAAACACCATCCAAAAAATGTTTACACTACTTGAACATTGACAGTATTTAATCATCTGCCAAAAAGACTGACCAATATCAGTGTCTCATAAATTGAATTTTTTAATCTGTTTGATGAAAAGAAACTAAGCATGTTTGTCTGTTTGACAAAAGTAATATAGCAAAGTAATGTTATGAAGCAGTAAAGGCACTGTAAAACAATGAAGATTTATCAAAAGTCAACAATTTTGGAATCCCCTAGAAACGTTCATATTTTTGATAGATATTGATTAAGACGGCTTGCAGGTCTTCAGCTAGCTACTTTCTTACATAGTACTCACCGAATATCATGGTCATATGTATAGAGGATTTAAAACTTGTATTAATGTAATCTCCATCCAAATTAAAATGGAAAATGTAAGCTAGCCTCAGGTTGTGAAAGAATTAAACCATTAAAGGCTCATGCTTTTTTACTTTTATTAATGTATAGGAATGTGAGAAGTGATTTAATAGACATAGGGGGAAGGACACTCTTAGAGGCAGGTGGTAACTATGTTTTGGTTTTAAGAACAATGGTGGCTAAGTAAGGGGGCAGAAAAACAATTTCTGATAAAGCATGAGAAAATATTGGGGGTATGGATCAATTTTAGGAATGAAGGATTTGTGCTTTTTGGAATCAGATAATGTTAAAGTGAAAAAGAGATACTGATAAGAACTGTAATAAATGTAAGATTTGCCCAACAAAGAGTGCTAACTTCATTGAACTGAAATGGCTGATAAAACATCTTTGCAACAAAGTCCATTCTGTTTGCCCATCTCAAGACTCTTACTTTGAAGAGAGAGCCAGTCCATTCTCCACTATATACTGTATGCACCATGAAAGCAAAAGGGTAAAATGTGAAAAAGAACACATAAAACACAGATGTTGGATGGTTGATTTCTACATGATTCAAGACATTGGCCCATTTTAACTTTTTATTTTTTTATTATTACTTGCTAGTTTTACATATGGTGTTTTCTTTGAAACTCTAACTCCAAGGTAAGCATCCCAGGTCTGTCTTTTCACTGTTGCAGATGTCAACGGTATTTGGAGTGTACCAAGTAACAAAGCACAGAAATGAGGAAATGTTAATACCTCTGTTCCTCAAACTACAGACTTTTAATATATTTATGCTCTTGTGCAGTTGTGAATCTGGACTTTTCTTATTTTTCTATCCTGGTTTAAATCAAATTTGCCCTCTTCTCACAAGACAGAACTTTTAATAATAATAATAATAATTATAATTCTTTGCATTCATATAGCGCATTTCTCACTACTCAAAGCGCTTTTGTATGTAATGTTCATCACAAATAAATTACATATTGCAAAACAACAATAGACTTGATATTCATTCACACATTTTTATTAAAAAGGCTGTTTCATTTTGACCATTTCTGAACCCAGAATTGAACTTTAGGGATGCCATTAACTTGTAGCCCAAGGAAAGACAATGTATTTGCTTTCTTGAACAGAATAACATGTTTAAACTGTGCTACCACACTTACAAAGAATTCTTTAATAACTAATTCACAATTAAACATGATTCATTAAGAGTGTTTACTGTTAGGTCACTAGAGTAATGACTGCTGAAAATGGGGCTTTATAGTCATCAGATATCACAATTACCATCATTTTTACAGCCTTTTCTTGCTTAATCAGGCTAGTCAGCCGCACCCAAATCATTTTCCTCCACTATCTCTAGTCCTAGTAATTCTCTGGGGTGAAAGGCATTCTTTTCATATCATTCAAAACAGCATCCAACCATGTCTTTTTCATAGTACCTCTAGACGTCATTCCTCAAATTTCTCTGTTATTTTGGTGCAACTTTTGCTCCACATACACAATACAGCTTAGTCTGTTTCACCTCAGCACAACACTTACAGTCTTCACACCAAAGTCGCCATCTTCCTTTCACTCTGTGACACTCCACAAATAGATCTAATTAGAGCATACTGCTCCTCACACAGTTTTCAAAGCACATCACCTCAACACCAGAAACATTCCGTTTGAGGTCAGAATAGAGAACATTTTCTGGAATTGCTTTTTTGCACATCTTAAACTTGCTATCACTCCCTATCAAGAAAGTCATCCATCTTTAAATGACTCTCCCCCAATAATCTCTTAATGATGAGATCCATGATAAGAAGACATATAAAAAGTATACATATTAAAATACAAAGCATAATCAGCTACATTAACATATATTCAGCTAATACTGGGCTAAACAAACCCAGAATCAAACTACATTCTTTTCCTGTATTTAAGATAATGATGTCATAAGTTCAATATATTTTACTGGTTCAGCTGTACCTGTGATTATAAACTATAATAAATGAGCAAGCAATATTTTTGTCCCTGACAACACAAGAGATACAATGTTAATTTAAAACATTACAATTGGGATGTAATATATTTTGTAGATTGATTAAAGCTAACATGACATTGAATTGTATTAGAAATGCATATGAAAAGGAAATAATTACCAGCAATAGAACTTTAGGTGTTCTTTCTTTCAGACTTTACCTGTAAGTATAAAGAGTCTTGGTTATGTTTAACACTTTTAAAAATTATAAGTTTTGAGAAGATGTAGACAGGTTTTATTCATTAATACAAAACCAACCAAATAGTTATATAAACATGAAGAAATCTGTTGGTACACTTACAACTTATTGAAAAAGTCCTATATGCCACCTGAAAAGTGATTAAGTGAATAGCAATTGTCCTATGTACTGTATACCTGCATGATATATGTCAGAGTAAAGCAAAGCAAGTTTGAAAAGAAAAAAGTATTGATTATTCTATAAAGATATTCCAAAATTGCCTGCACACATTTGTTGGTACCTCTAGAAAAGATCATAAATAACTAGATTAGAGTGTTTTTTCAAATAGCCGTTTTCTTTAACTGGTATCACACAAGTCTCCAATCGTGCAATCAGTAATTCAGCCTATTTAAATGGAGACAAGTAGTCATTCTGCTGTGTGAGTAGATAAGAAAATTATAGACAAGCTTGTTAACAAAAAATGCTATAAGATGATCTTCAAGCAGCTTGATGTTCCTGTGACAACAGCTGCAAATATTATTAAGAAGTTTAAGGTCAATGGGACTGTATCTAACCTCCCGGCAAACAGCTACAAGTAGAAAATCGACTTCAGAATTGGCAGAAGTGAGAAGGGCAGACAAAAAGCCAAGGACGGCTTCCACGGAGATACAAGCAGAACTCCAGGGTCAAGCTCTATCAGTGTCTGATCGCACCATCCATCGCTTTTTGAGTGACAACGGGCTCAAAGAAAGAAGACCTAGGAGGACTCCACTGTTGATAGAAAAATATAAAAATATAAACTGGAATTTGCTAAACTGCATATTAACAAACCACAGTGCTTCAGGGAGAATATCCTTGAGACAGATGAGGTAAAAGTGGAGCTTTTTGGCAAGTCATATTATCTCTCTATCCACAGACCTAAAAACGATGCTTTTAAAAGAAAAGAACATCATACCTACTGTGAAACATGAAGGAGGTTCAGTTATACTTAGAGGCTACGTTGCTCCATCTGGCACAAGGTACCTTGAGTAAGTGCAGGAAACAATGAAATCTCAAGACTGAGACTAACTGACTGACTGACATGTCTTGATACATTCTGAAGTGAAACATACTGCCTAGTGTCAGAAAGCTCTGTCTCAGTCGCATGTCATGGGTCCTCCAAAAGGATAATGACCCAAAATATACAGCTAAAAGCACCCAAGAATGGCTAAGGAAAAAAAACACTGGACTATTCTGAAGTGCCTTTTATAAGGCCAGATTTGAAACCGATCAAAACATCTATGAAAAGAACTGAAACATGCTGGAGAAGGCACCCTTCAAACCTGATAAAGATGGAGTAGCTTCCTGAGGAAATGTGGGCCAAACTACCTGTTGACAGGTAAAAAAGTTTCACTGATAGCTATAGGAATTGCTTGTTTGCAGTGATTGCTTCTAAAGTTTGTGCAACAAAATATTAGGTTAAGAGTTCCATCATTTTTGTCCAGGCCATTTTCATTTGTGTTATAATCTGAAATATTCTGTTAAATCAAAACTCTAAAGCAAAGTCTGATTTTTGTTAAATATGAAATAAACAATGATGGGTGACAATTGCTTTAGTCACTTCCTAGTTTTTCAGAGACAATTTCATTTTTGTGGAGGGGTACTATACAAAATTGTATTATTAAAATTTGTAATATATATGTATTAGAAAAGTGTTGTAATGGTTTGGGAAAGAAATTGCCACTGAGGCAGTGTGTTCTAAAATTAAAAAAAAAATAAAAAAATGGGGTTGCTCGGAGTGATGTGGAGAGTGGCAGGCAGAGGAGACACATCTGCCACTCTTAAATAAAGCAGTCTCTGGGATGCTGGGGGGTGGGACTTCGTAAGGAAGTCTGTTTTTTTTTGATAAAAAATAAAAAAACAGTTTGTCACATAGTGTGTTTTTAATTTACTCTGTTTGGTGGGTTGTTGTTCTAGGTCTGTTTTTCTGTCCTGACTACGTTTGTTTTTGGCCAGTTAAGGCAGAAGAGAAATAAAACCTTTGTTTTTTTGGACAATTACCGCCACTTGTCTGTGAGGGTCATTTTCCCGCTTGGGAAGGGATATTACAGTATTATAAGCACATGAGAAAAGTAGACACTATATTTTATTAAGAATTAAGATGTAAGCGTTAGAATTAAAGAGACTTATGCCTACATATTTTTTATGATTCTGTATGAGTTAGAGAACCCAGCCACAGGGGATGCAAACCCAGCCACAGAGAATGCACACACCAGTGTGTTTTTTCGTGCTGGTCCCAAGCCCAGATTATTGTGGCAGGTTACGTCAGGAAGGGCATCCAATGCAAAATTTTGCCAAATCAATACGCGGACAACAATAAAAATTTCCATACCAGATCGGTCGAGCCCTGGGATAACAACAACTGCCACCAGTACTGTTAGCCAACAGGGTGCTGGCGGAAATTAGGCTACTGTTGGCCGAAGAAGAAGAAGTAGGAGAAGAAGAAGAGGGGGGAGATGTGTCTGGAGGCAGGAGGATAAGAGGAAGGTAAAGAGAGTAGAACTGAGGGTAGGAACTTTGAATGCTGGCAGTATGACTGGTAAAGGGAGAGAGTTAGCAGATATGATGGAGAGAAGGAAGGTTGATATATTGTGCGTGCAAGAGACTAAATTGAAGGGGAGTAAGGCCAGGTGGATCGGAGGTGGATTCAAATTGTTCCATCATGGTGTGGATAGGAGGAGAAATGGAGTAGGGGTTATTCTGAAGGAACAGTATGTCAAGAGTGTTCTGGAGGTGAAAAAAGTGTCAGACAGAGTAATGATTATGAAGCTGGAAATTTAAGGTGTGATGATGAATGTTCCTAGTGCATATGCCCCGCAAGTTAGGTGTGCGATGGATGAGAAAGAAGATTTTTGGAGTGAGTTGGATGAAGTGATGAACAGTGTATCCAAGGGACAGAAAGTGGTGATTGGAGTGGATTTCAATGGACATGTTGGTGAAGGGAACAGAGGAGAAGAGGAGGTGATGGGTAAGTAAGGTGTCAAGGAGAGAAATGAAGCAGGTCAGAGGATAGTGGATTTTGTCAAAAGGATGGACATGGCTGTGGTGAATACGTATTTTAAGAAGAGGGAGGAACATAGGGTTACGTACAAGAGTGGAGTAAGATGCACACAGGTAGATTACATCCTATGCAGAAGAGTCAATCTGAAGGAGATTGAAGGCTGCAAAGTGGTGGCAGGGGAAAGTGTAGTTAAGCAGCATAGGATGGTGGTCTGTAGGATGACATTGGAGATCATGAGAAGGAAGAGATTGAGGGCAGAGCCAAGGATCAAATGATGTAAGTTGAAAAAGGAAGACTGCAAGATTGAGTTTAGGGAGAAGGTGAGACAGGCACTGGGTGGTAGTGAAGAATTACCAGACAGTTGGGAAACTATAGCAGATGTAGTAAGGGTGACAGCAAGAAGGGTGCTTGGCGTGACATCTGGACAGAGGAAGGAGGAAAAGGAAACCTGGTGGTGGAATGGGGAACTACAGGAGAGTATACAGAGGAAGAGGATGGCAAAGAAGAAGTGGGATAGTTAGAGAGATGCAGAAAATAGACAAGAGTACAAGGAGATAAGGCACAAGGTGAAGAGACAGGTGGCGAAGGCTAAAGAAAAGGCATATGATGAGTTTTATGAGAGGTTGGACACTAAGAAGGAAGAAAAGGCCCTGTACCAATTGGCCAGACAGAGGGACCGAGCTGGAAAGATGTGCAGCAGATTAGGGTAATAAAGGATGAAGCGAGGACAGTATGTTGAGCAGATGGAAAGAATACTTTGAGAGGCTGATGAATGAAGAGAATGAGAGAGAGAGAGAGAGAAGAGTTTGGATGATGTGGAGATAGTGAATCAGGAAGTGCAACAGATTAGCAAGGAGGAAGTAAGAACAGCTATGAAGAGGATGAAGAATGGAAAGACCGTTGGTCTGTGAAAGCATGGAGGTGTTTAGGAAAGATGGCAGTGGAGTTTTAACCAGATTGTTTAACAGAATCTTGGAAAGTGCGAGGATGCCTGAGGAGTGCAGAAGAAGTGTACTAGTGCCGATATTCAAGAATAAGGGGAATGTGCAGGACTATAGTAACTACAGGAGGATAAAACTGATGAGCCACAGCATGAAGTTATGGGAAAGAGTAGTGGAAGCTAGGTTAAGAAGTGAGGTGATGATTAGTGAGCAGCAGTATGGTTTTATGCCAAAAAAGAGCATCACAGATGCGATGTTTGCTCTGAGGATGTTGATGGAGAAGTATAGAGAAGGCCAAAAGAAGTTGCATTGTGTCTTTGTGGACCTGGAGAAAGCATATGACAGGGTGCCTCGAGAGGAATTGTGGTATTGTAAGAGGAAGTCGGGAGTGGCAGAGAAGTATGTTGTACAGGATATGTACGAGGGAAGTGTGACTGTGGTGAGGTATGCGGTAGGAGTGACGGATGCATTCAAGGTGCAGGTGGGATTACATCAGGGATCAGCTCTGAGCCCTTTCTTATTTGCCATGGTGAAGGACAGGTTGACAGACGAGAGTAAACAGGAGTCCCCATGGACTATGATGTTTGCGGATGACATTGTGATCTGTAGCGATAGTAGGAAGCAGGTTGAGGAGACCCTGGAGAGGTGGAGATATGCTCTAGAGAGGAGAGGAATGAAGTTTAGTAGAAACAGTACAGAATTCATGTGTGTAAATGAGAGGGAGGTCAGTGGAATAGTGAGGATGCAAGGAGTAGAATTGGTGAAGGTGGATGAATTTAAATACTTGGGATCAACAGTACAGAGTAATGGGTATTGTGGAAGAGAGGTGAAAAAGAGAGTGCAGGTGGGGTGGAATGGGTGGAGAAGAGTGTCAGGAGTGATTTGTGACAGATGGATATCAGCAAGAGTGAAAGGAAAGGTCTCCAGGATGGTAGTGAGACCAGCTATGTTATATGACGGTGGCACTGACCAGAAAGCAGGAGACAGAGCTGGAGGTAGCAGAGTTAAAGATGTTAAGATTTGCATTGGGTATGACGAGGATGGATTGGATTAGAAATGAATACATTAGAGGGTCAGCTCAAGTTAGACGGTTGGGAGACAAAGTCAGAGAGGCGAGATAGCGTTGGTTTGGACATGTGCAGAGGAGTGATGCTGTGTATATTGGGAGAAGGATGCTAAGGATAGAGCTGCCAGGCAAGAGAAAAAGAGGAAGGCCTAAGAGAAGGTTTATGGATGTGGTGAGAGAGGTGTAACAGAACAAGATGCAGAGGACAGAAAGATATGGAAGATGATGATCCGCTGTGGCGACCCCTAACGGAAGCAGCCGAAAGAAGAAGATTCTGTATGAGCTGGAAACCACCAATAGTTTATTAAGCCAAAAGTTAGAAGTGCAGGAGAGATGGAGAAAGATGGGCCCCTTGCTTACAGACAGAATGTGAACTCTTTGGCTGTAAATTATAGTAGCAAGCAAGAACAATCCTTATCAACAGATAAGATAGACAGAGCAGGGTTTGACACCCCCTAACTAAGAATTATTGGTGGAATCAATTAGAGGCAGGACTAGAGCAATGGAATGCTAGGAGTCAGATGAGGATGAATAATGACTTGTGTGATAAGAATTGTAATAAATGTAAGAGTTGCTCTTAGTTGTTTGCTCATTGTTCTATCTTAAGTGAGCCTATATGTGCGCCATACAAGAAAGCTTCATTCTGCTGACTGTTCTGAAGTCTCCGAGTTGCCTTCATGGAGGCTGAGGGTACCCCTGCCGTGTCAACCTGATCAACAGTACCAACAAATTTGTCAACGTCTGTATTTAATAATAATTCTTTGCATTTATATAGCACTTTCTCACTACTCAAAGCGCTCAGCAATTGCAGGTCAAGGACCCAATATTTGCATAATTTAAAATTGCATCTTTAAAAATACTGTATCACTGAGAAACGATAATTCTTTACACTATTAAACAGAAAACTTATACAAGCTAAAAACAATTATTTTAATGATGCAGGTTAGTATGAAATTTACATCTTATTTTATCTTAAAAAGATACATCTTGTTAATTTAATTGAAATGTTTGTGCTATGTTTTTCAATTCACCAAGACTTACATGTCCTTGCTGAAGAGGATCTTAGGAGATACTAAAATCTTCACTCTACAAAAAAAATAAAAATAAATAATTATTGGATTAAAAACAAAAAGAATATATCAACATGCAAGTAAAGGAAATACAAGTTTAAACCAACTCAAGATTATGTAAAAGAAAACAAATATTCTCTTGCTGGGCTTGTTGGACTAACAACTTTGATTCCAAGTGGTTTGAGAAGACATTAAAAACTTCAATAAAATAAGTTTTATATACAAAAATGCTTAATGCGATAACAAATAACTCATAATTCTATGCACTGGAATTGGAGACAGGATTGTTCAGAAATGAATTAGTGAAAAAGGCAGATCGGCAGTTCAAACACACTGAATTATTGGGCTGGGTCTTTCCTGTTTATCAAGTTTTGATAAAATAAGTATTAATAATATTTGAGCAAAAACCACATACATTTTGCACATTTTCAGCATACAAATGGATAATAGACATGTGAATTATGTGATACAAGTTACATGAGAATGTTTTTTCTTTTTTCCATGGAATTTATCATATAATTTTCCATTGTCCAGCACTGGTCACTACTGAGTCTCATTCAATCCAAATCTTTTTTCATGCATTTTGTCCAGGAAAACATAAGATCACAAATTTTTCTCACCCATCACTCTAAACCACATGGGTAAGCATTATATTAAAAAAAATAATCTTTGAATGGACTATTCTTTTAAATATGTAGTAATGTATTATAAAGTTTCACACCATCTCTGAGTAAATACTGTCAACAAAACAGCTGCTTACTTTCCATAGACATGTTTGAATAGGAGTTTGAATAACTGGTAAATATTTGTATTTGCTGAAGCTAGTAGAAAACATAAAAACAGGTCTGATGCCAAATAATGATTCAGCTCAAAACAGCTTATAATTTTAGACTGCACCTGATAGCTAAAACCTGAATTTAAAAGCACCCTATACAGTATAAATATTGTATAATATTGTTTTTCATTTAGAATAATATATACATACATATGTCCAGTCAACTATACTGGGTCAATTTCAATTAAACATTTGTGTTATACAGTCCACTGGAAAAATTTGTATCCTTCATCTAACTATTCTGAGTTCAACTCTAGAAATTCTTCTGGTTTGACGTTAACTCGTATGAAAAGGATTGAGGCAGAGTTTAAAACTTTGTTTATGTTTTTGCATTTATGTAACCTATCATTTCTCATATTATATTTGTAATTACAGTATGTTACATAGTCCATCTAAAAATAGTTTACTGATGAGTTTGCAGATTTTTCTTAAATTTCCTAGTTATTTCTTCTTCCTCTTCCTGTTTCTTTTTTCTTTTGTATTTGTTTCTTGTTCTAACTACTCTTCAGTACTTTTACTTGTCTTATCACATTAAAAAAAATTTTCTACAAATAAATGTACACATGCATTCATTATTGAGCCAGTCGCAGGACATAACTGATGCTACTTGCATTGGCTGCACAGTGTGCATAAACAGTGTATACAGTAGTTAAGTAGCTTTCAGTGATTAGTACTGAAGATATTCTACAGAATTCTCCAGCCTGCACACAAAAAATATTAAATGCAAAAAAAAAAGTGAAATTATTCCTAACAAATATACAGTATATTTAACTACATTTCTTATTTACTTCATAATTAAAAATAAGATTGTGAAATATGCTTAAATAAACTGAGGAAGGAACTTAATCATAGCATTCACCTATGTGGTCAAAATATGAAGATCTTTAAATATGCTACTTTCAGTCAAACCAACTTAATTTCATTTTCTACAGTTAGCATAAATACAAAGTACTTTAATGTTACAGATATATAGTAAAACTGTTAGATTTGAACACACTGTAGGAAGATGAAAATAAATTATAACATGCACATCCAGGGGCAGTCATAATAATGTAGGAAGGGAGGAGAGATTTAACTCAATTAATTAATTACCCATTTTGCCTTCAGCAATACTAATAATTAATTAAATAATTTATCAAGGCTCCCACTTTATTTACCTTACCTTTCTCTGTTGCAGGAGGCAGATCTCCAGCCATTAAATTTATATCAAATTAACTGAAGTACACTTGTTTTAAGAAACAGAATAATACAATTTATTGATAAACACAAGTTTACAGAAATATGGTATCTGCATATATATATATATATATATTGATATATGACAGGACACAGACAGACTAAACAGACAAACATGTAACATAGAAGAGGGCGTCTAATTACTTGCTACTTAGAGTTCTAATTTATCTTGGCACAGATAAATAGTTTTATTATACAAAAATCATTAAAAATGATGCCCAGTGCTACTGCTCCACCACCGATTCACCCCCATGTGTGTAATTATTAACAGTATTCATTATTTAAACAAAATTAACAATTTATCTGTAAAATGTAACGTACATACTTTAATGCATTTCATCATGAAAGTGATAAAGTATAAATCTAAGGATTCTAAATGTGCAGAGAGTTGGAATATCACACATTTAATGTGTTCTGTGTGGTGATCTATTGCTGTTTGCCGCTGCTGTTGGGTCAGGAGGAAGCCCCAGAAAAAAAAGACGGCACAAAAGATGGTATGTGAGACTTAGCATGGGTTAAAACTGCCTGCTTGGGAGACACTTCGTAATTACACAATCACAAGTTTTTTTAAACATCAGCTTCTCATGATGGCAGCATGGTGACACAGTGGTAGCACTACTGACTCACAGTAAGGAGACTAGGTTTCAAATCCCCAGTCTTCTCTACATGGAGTTTACATGTTCTCCCTGTGTCTGCATGGATTCCTCCCACTGTGCAAAGACATGCAGGTGTGGGGAACTGTTGGCGCTAAATTGGCCCTAGGTGGCATGCGTGTGTGTGTGTATTTGCCCTGTGATTGACTGGCTTCTTGTCCAGGGTTTGTTCCTACATTGTGCCCTGTGCTAGCAGAGATAGGCTCCAGCAGCACTGCTGATCCTGGTCTAGATTAAATGAGTTGAAATTGAAATGGAATCAAAATGATTCTTCTGATGTTTTTTTAGCGGTTTATTTTTTAAATAATTCATTCCTGTGAAAAATAATCTTCCATGGCTGTAAAACAGTGATTTAGTCTCAGTATATTACTTCTTTCATTTTATTAAATATTTAAGCAAAGCAAACAACTATGTCAATAGCAAAACCTGGTAAAACTGATGATAATTATACAAGCAAATTACATACAGTTGATACTACTCTAGATCAACAAGAGGCTAGAATACCAGGCATTTTCCCACTACACTATTGTACTGTAATGATCATGTCATGTATTCCAAATGGTGAATTTCTAGGTGAGGCTGGTTATGCTGGTGCCAGAATGCTGAACGATGGGCTGAATATGAGGCAATAGGTCATCAAAACACAAGGAAACTATCTCTAGGCATGTCAGAGGACTGGGACTTTGAGAAGTGCGGTCTAGCCTCACTTGGGGAGGGAAAATGGGGGGACAGGGGGTTTGGGGGAGGAGAGAAAGAAAGCAAGCTATTTCTGATCTGTCCTTTTCATCTCTGCAACTGTAAGTGCCAATACAACAATAGGCTTCACAGCCATAACTCCTTGAAATATTGGAAATTAAGATTAAAGCTATCATATGTAACAATGCACAACCTTAATTTAAGATTATAGAATGACAAGAGAAGTTCAGAAGCAATGTCTCTATGACCAAACAGTAAACTGTGTGAGCTGGAATGTCAAAGGTCTCAATCATGAAGTAAAGAGGAAGAAAGTATTTTCTTACCTAACAGGTCTAAACACCAAGATAGTGTTTTTACAGGAGACCCACTTATTAAGCAAGGATCCGTTTCAGTTGCAAAGAGACTGGACTGGCCAAATATTCCACTCCAGCTATACAAAGAAAAATACAGGTGTAGGAATCTTGATTCACAAAACAATTTCATCTGTAGTACCAGATTTAGTAGCAGATCCTGAAGGGCAATATGTGACAGTTATGGGTAATTTATTTATTTGTAATGTGATTTTGATAAATATCTATGTGCCAAATGTGGATGATAGAGATTTTATTGAAAATGCATTTGCATCCATTCCTAACTTGCATACTCACAAAATGATAATAGCTGGATAATTTGTGTTTTAAATTGAGACCTGGATAGGTCTTCAGCTACAGGGGTGACAACTTCTAACTCTGCAAAAATAATTACACAGTTTTTAATTGATCATAACATACTGAGGACGTAACCACAGTATGGTGTACACAGTAGGTGAGGGGAGAGGAAGCAGGCGCTGCCTGTTTGCCGCTTCTCCATGTTATATTCATTATTTAAGTATTTGTATTACTTGAATGTCATTTGATTGTAGCTATTTTCTGGATATTATACAGAACTTTAGCATTTAGCGGCTGTGATTTGCTGTTAATGCCTTACAGCGTTTAATATCATTGCTTTTGGGAGAAACCCAACCTGCAGCAGTTGTTGGCCCGACTTGCGTTGTGTCATTGGCGCTGGCTTGTATTGGTCTCCAAATGACTGATACCACTTGAGTTTTCTGTGGATGGCATTCGGGATTTCTTGCGGAATACCTCTTAATGCTGTAATCTGAACTAAGGCTTTTGGAGTCGATTGCAAACTGCCCGCATTTCATCCGCCAGTGTTCTGCCTGCTATTACATTTCCTGGATGCTGGCTCTGTCGCTGGGAATCTTGGTGATTGTCTTGCTTCTGGAGTCCTTTGCAATTTGCACCACAGCTGTCCAACAGTGCACATAAGGACTATGGCTGACTATTTACATCGGGACCATATCTCCTCCGCTCGCCGGCATGCTTCAGTGTATGCCATCACAACTGTTGGAGCTCAACAACCACAGCCTTCCATTAGACATCACAGTCATCAAACAACTTGGACTCCTCCGTCGCCCCCGCTACGTTCATAGGCCATCTGGTCAGCAGTTTGTTTACATCAAGACCGGGAGCTCTATTCCGTCCTTGTGGTCAGCAGCAACTCGCTACATGGAGATTAAAAACACTGCTCGTAGGCGGTCCAGGCGAGATGGAAAGCCTAGAGTGGGTTTCAGGTTTCTTTGTCCTCTGGTTAAAAGCAACACCTCGCTAAACATCAAAGTTGAACTTTTTAATGTTCAGTCCCTGACAAATAAAGCCTGTCTAATTTATAATCACATTGTAGACAGGGGGATTGACATTGTTTGTTTGACTGAGACCTGGCATAAATCTGAGGTATACTCAGTTTTCAATTAGTCCTGCCCTCCTGGGTACACCTACCTCGAAAAGGCCTACAGCTCTGGACGTGGGGGTGGTCTGGCTGTAATCCATCGGATAGCTTTGCAATTATCACTTATCCCACTTCCTAAATTCTCAGCTTTTGAATGCCTGGCAATTAATTGCAAGCATACACTTTTTATAACAATACTTCTTATTTATCGAGCACCAAAACAACACCCTGATTTCATTATGGAAAGGAATGAGCTGCTCTCATCTTTCTGTACAACATCATCAAATATACTGATTCTTGGAGATCTGAACATTCATGTGGACACACCCTTTAATTATTCTGCTGCCCAGCTAGTAGAGCTCCTGGACTGCCGAAATCTGAGGCAACTTGTCAAGGTCACAACTCACAACAAGGGCCATACTCTTGATTTAGTCATTACTGACATAGTCCTCATCTCCGACCTCCAAGTACTTGATCTGGGCGTTTCCAATCACATAATTGTCTCAATGGATTTACCCACATATTCACTATACTCTAAACCACAGCACTGTATCCGATTCAGGAACTTAAAAAAAAAATAAATTTGACTGATTTAATTGCTGAGATTAAGAAATTTTTTATTGCTCCACACCTTTCTTTTGTCAATGAATTAGTCGATTATTACAACAATGGGCTCCAGAACATCCTTGAGACCCATGCCCCAGTTAAATCATGAGTGGTCTCTTTTGTAAAATCTGCCCCGTGGTTTACAAGTGAGCTTCGACAGATGAAAGCAGCTGGGCGAGCCTTCAAGCAGCATTTTGTTGCAACCAGTTTAACGGTCCACAAATTAGCTTATCGGGAACACCAAAAAAACCTACTCCAGAGCACTGACCACGGCCAGATCTCAATACTATTCAAATTTAATCAATAAGGAGTCCTGGAAATTCCAAACAACTTTTTTTCTGTGATAAATCATTCACTCAATCCTCATACCTACAGCTGTAATAATTTCACAGAGGAGCAGTGCAATAATTTTATTGAATATTTCACCTCTAAGGTAGATATCACCCGCTCCTCATTGTCTGTCTCCAGCCCTCCATCGCTGGATGTTTCTACATCAAAGCCAATGGGCTGCCTTTCCCAGTTCCTCTGTACCACAGTTAAAGAAGTTGAGGGCATCATACAGAGGATAAGGTCTTCAACGTATTCATTGGACCCTTTTCCTACTCCTCTGGTAAAAGCTAATGTATCAGATATCAGCAATAAGAAGGCTTATATCATTAATCACTCTCTCCAGAGCGGCTTAGTCCCACTGGCCTTGAAAACCGCAAAAATTAGACCTCATTTAAAAAAAATCCTCTTTGGATCCTAAAGTGATAGCAAACTGTCGTCTGATCTCCAACCTTCCATTTTTGTCTAAGGTTTTGGAAAAGGTTGTTTTGGTTCAGCTTCAGGATCACCTCAAAAAATTCAATCTGTTTGAAAATTTTCAATCTGTACAGAGACGGCCCTGGTCAGAATCACCAATGACCTCCTGATGGCTGCCGACTAGGGCTCTCCATCACTCCTTATTCTCCTGGACCTCACAGCTGCATTTGATACGGTAGATCATAATATTCTCCTCCATCGCCTTCACTATATAACTGGATTTTCTGACATTGCTTTGGAGTGGTTGGAGTCCTATCTTACAGATCGGGCTGAGTGTGTGGCCTTTGGGGGATGCTAAATCTCATACCCACACTGTCACCTGTGGGGTCCCACAAGGATTAGTCCTTGGGCCGACCCTTTTTAATATCTACATGCTACCCCTGGGTCACATCACCCACAAGAATGGAGTTTTATTCCATTGCTATGCCAATGATACGCAGCTCTATGTGAGACTGGATTAGATTTCTCTTACACCTCCATCAACTCTTTCCTCTTGCTTGGATGAGATTGAGGCCTGGATGTCCAAGAACTTCCTCAAGCTGAACAGCACTAAAACTGAAGCTCTTTTAATTGGCACCCCCCATCAACTTCGTTCCTCTGTAAATTGTATTTCCTTTTCTGACCGTACCATTACCCTCACCAGTTCTGTTACAAATACACATGTCCATCATCTTTGTAAAATTGTATTCCTTCATCTCCTAAACAAAGCCAAACTCCGTCCCTACCTCTTCCTCTGTGATGCTGAAAAGCTGGTTTATGCCTTTGTTCCATCCAGGCTGGATTATTGTGATGCACTCCTCATCGGGATACCCAACAAGAGCCTTCAAAAGCTCCAACAATTTCAAAATAGTGCTGTAAGAATCCTGATGAGGGTGCGGAAATAGGAAAACATTTCACCAACCCTTCGGTCACTTCATTGGCTCCCTATCCACCTCCATATCGAATACAAACTCTTGTTTGTTTACTCACCAGTGTATCCATGGAAATGCTCCACAATATCTGAAGGAACTCCTTATACTACAATCCACTGCAAGAACCCTTCGTTTTGCAAATACCTACCCCCCGTGACCAAACTTCATACAATGGGCGACCACGCCTTTGCAGCTGCTGCTCCACGGCTCTGGAATACCCTACCAGACAGCATAAGAACACAGCAGATTGTGGGCTGTTTTAAAAAACAGCTAAAGACTTTTCTATTTAGGAAAGCTTATTAACAAGAATGCTATAATTATTGTTGTTTTTATTGTGCCTTGCCTTTGTTTAAACTTTTTATGTAGCACTTTGAGATTTACTGCTAATGTAAAAGTGCCCAATAAATAAAATGCATTATTATTAACAATTTCTTGCCCACAATCAAATCTTGCAAAATACAACGCTATTGTTATATCTGACCATGCCCCTCTGATCATGGAGCGCAAATCACTATGCCCCACATGCTTATTTTGTAACTGGCGTCTTAACTCTGTGACATTAGATGACGAGAACTGTACAGAATTTATATCCAAGAAAACTGTTTTTTTAATTTATTTTTTAAGAGACAAATGCATCCTCTGAGGTTTCTGCAGGAATACTCTGGGAAACTCTTAAGGCTTTTTTAAGATGACAGATTATCTCATATCTTTCTCACAAAAGTAAATCATAAACCAAGAAGGCATCAGAGTTAATCAGTGAAATTACCAGAATAGATCAAGAACATGCCAGGGGCCTCATGTATAAACGGTGCATACACACAAAAATGTTGCGTACACCCGTTCCCACGCTCACATCACAATGTATAAAAACTAATCTTAGTGTAAAGCCACACACATTTTTATGCCAACTCAATCTCTGGTGTACACAAGTTCTGCACTCAGTTTTACAAACTGGTGGCACCCAGTGTCAAAGCAGTGCTATTGTTCCAGTGTGGTTTCCCTTTCTTTTTTAGATCCACATCCCTGACGCGACTTCATCAAATGCACTGAAATTAACCTCACATCGTTTATTAGTTTAAGGCATCTGATTGTAATTAACCTGTAAGAATATAATGGTCCACAGAATGGGCAAACTATTCCAAATACCATAGCTGCTTTAGCGTTGTTACTCTCACTGCACCACTCGGGAGTATTTATCCCACTGTATCCTAATGTGGAATCACAGCTCTACAGCAGCTAATCAGAAAGAGAAATATTGGTATACAACATTAAGCACACGCCGCCTCAGCCATGTGCACATTCTATTGAACTGCTCCCATACGCCAAACGCTTCAGAGCCTTTCCTGTAGGGACCTTGCGCTCCAGAAACAGTTTTATCCCAAGAACTATAAACACACTCAATCAATCCATCAAGTACTCCTGGTAGAACTGTTTGTACATATAAGTATAATTACCTCACTGTAAACTTGCAATACAGTTATAATGCACAAACCTGAGCCCCTTTATAAAGCTCGTATTTACATATGATGACGACTGGCTTCTAAGTTGATTTAGATTTCCAAACACTATCTTCTTGGAGCTCTTGATATCATTTTTAAGATGAAATGCAGCAAAGTATGTTTATTACATTATACAGATAAAATTTTAACATTATTTAAATCAGGGGTCTCCAACCACCGGGCCACGGACCGGTACCGGGCCATGGAGCATTTTGTGCCGGGCTGCGCCGAACGGATAAGGAGGCTGTTTTATTTTGGAAAACACTTCCATCTGTGGCTCATAGGTGGTGAAAAGTTTATATATTGTGCACTTCATTATCTTTTGTTACATGTCTCCGCACCCTCCCCCAACCCGGTCCACAGAAAAAATTACCCAAATTATAAAGGTCCTAGGTCACAAAAAGGTTGGGGTAATTTTAACCCACAAGCTAGCAAAATGAGTAAAAAACAAAAGTCTTTGGAGAGCTTCTTTGGAAGGGGAAAAAGGCCCAATGAGGAGACAGAAGAAGAGCCTTCAACTTCTAAGAAAAGGAAAGCTGCATTTAATAGACAATATCAGGATTCCTACTTAAAATACGGGTTTATCGCTACAGGTGATTCTCATGCACCAAGCCTTCAAAACTGCCTCAGCACATGGAGACCAAGCACCCTGCATTAAAAGACAAGCCTTTGCAATTTTTTGAAAGGAGAAAACGTGAACAAGATGGACAGAGACAATTGCTAATGGCCACCACGTCAACAAATGCGAGTGCACTGAGAGCTTCATACCTACTGGCTAACCGCATTGCTAAGTTGAAGAAACCTTTTACTATAGGTGAGGAATTGATCCTGCCCGCCGCTATGGACATATGCCATGAACTGCTAGGAGAGGCTGCTTTTAAAAAGATAGCACAGGTTACTCTTTCGGCTAGCACCGTCACTAAGCGAATTGAGGATATAGCAGAGGACACTGAGACACAGTTGTTGGAGAAGATTAATAAGTCACTGTGGTAAGCAATTCAGGTTGATGAGTCTACTGATATTGACAAGGCAATAATACTTGTTTATGTGCGATATATATATATCAAGAGGATGTGCATGGGGACATGTTATGTGGACTGTCACTGCCAAGCAACACCACTGGCGCAAAACTATTTAAATCTTTAAATGATTACATATCAGGAAAACTGGATTGGTCCTTTTGTGTCAGCATATGCACGAGATTACGAGAGTTACGAGAGCCACTGCGGAGATTTCTTTCAGACAAAAAGCCACATCTGGCAGAACACTTCAGTGACATGAACTGGGTCGCAAAACTCGCTTACTTGTGTGACATATTCAATCTACTTAATGAACTCAATTTGTCACTTCAGGGGAAAATGACAACTGTCTTCAAGTTGGCAGACAAAGTAGCTGCATTCAAAGCCAAACTTGAATTGTGCGGACGCTGAGTGAACAGAGAGATATTTGACATGTTTCAAACATTAGCAGGGGTTTTGGAAGAAACTGAGCCTAATTCGAAATTCTCACAGCTTGTGCACGACCACCTGTCTCTGCTTTTAAAAGAGTTCGAGCGGTACTTTCCAACCACAAAAGACCCCCGAACTTTGAAAGAATGGATACGCGACCCATTTGTGAACAAAGCAGGTGAGTCGAGCCTGTCCATGGAAGAAGATCAACTGCTAGAGATTGCAAATGACGGTGGCCTTAAAAGTATGTTTCAAACAACTCTGCCGGTGTTCTGGATTAAAATCAAGGCAGAATTTCCAGAGATCGCCAAAAAAGCACTGAATGCTTGCTTCTGTTTCCAACAACCTATCTTTGTGAAGCGGGATTTTCTGCAGTGACAGCAACCAAAAGCAAATTACAGAGTAGACTAGACATAAGTAACATACTTCGGGTGACATTGTCTCACATTACCCCCAGATGGGACTGGTTCATAAGAGGGAAACAAGCTCAGGGCTCCCACTAATTCTGCGGGATGGTGAGTTGTATTTTTACACACTTTGGTTTTAGTTGTTTCTATACCGGTCTGTGAAAATATTGTATTACATGAAACTGGTTCATGGAGCAAAAAAGGTTGGGGACCGCTGCATCACAGCATACACTTCAATGTGTTTTGTTACACGTATTGTCACGCTTGGGTCACAGATTTGCAAAGAGACACAGGAGGTTGTAGAAAGCAGAAATTTTATTCAAACACTGCAAACAAACATTTGTTTCTTTTTCAAAAGCTTAAACGTGCTCCATGACAAGTCAGAGATGACAGTTCCGCTAGGAGCAGAGAATGTCAGAGAGAGAGAGAGAGATAAAAGCAAAACAATCAATTCCAAATCTGACAGGCGCTGCACAAGGTTTTTAAGTAAGCGGAGTACCGCGCGAGGGCTTAATTACGCGTTATAGCGCAAGTGAGAAGGGTAAGGAGCAATGTGAAGGTAGACTGTGTTTCAGTGGTTTTCCC
>JANRMT010062837.1:36734674-36752169 GCA_026402145.1 Polypterus bichir lapradei | reverse complement strand
AAAAAAGCCAAGGCAACCTGCACATCAGTATAAGTTCATAGTGCCAACCAACATTCAGCATTATGTACGTTCTATGGTGTGTTGTGTACACAAATGATTAAGATTAAAAAAAAAAGAAAAAGTGTACTTGTAAGAATAAACAAATATAAACATTTTCATCTTTACCATGAGTATTTTATTTAATGTGAAACTTCATTAACATAAACTGCTTATTTTGCCTAATTCTACTATCTTAGAGACATATTTCAGTTAAAATACATGATAAAATACTAACTCTGAAAATTCCCAGAGTAAATAAAAAGCTTTTTTCCAGTAACATTTTTAAAACAAAACCTGATAAAATAGAATTGTGCAAGCCACATACTGCTGTGGGCTCCACTAACCAGTTATACAGGAACAAATGAATTTGGAATTTTTTTATTAAATTAGACAGAAACTAAAATAAAGGGCTAATCAACATTTGAGTTGTGCATTGTCCACTTTACAGCTGAATTTATATTAAATTTAAAAAGGCCAGCTCTCCAACTCACAATTTGATTTAAGTAATTTTAAAAGTACTACATTAGTAAAGTTAAAATATTTTTAACCAACAAAGACTGAAATGTACTTCAGCAAATGCAGTGTATAATTTATGTGATTGGAAATAGGGCAGAGTGGTGGCTCTGAGGCTAAGAATCTGTGCTGGTATCCTGAAGGTTGCCGGTTCGAATCCCCGTCACTGCCAAAAGAGATCCTACTCTGCTGGGCCCTAGAGCAAGGTCCTTAACCTTCAATTGCTTCAGGGGTGCTGTACAATGGCTGACCCTGCGCTCTGACCCCAAAGGGTATGCAAGAAATTGTATAAGACAAAATAAAGAACCAAAAAAATACACCCATAAGCTGCCAGTCACTACTAAAGCCATGTCGAGGTTAGTTTATTTACTGACTTGTTTACTTCTCAAAAGCACATTTGTGACTATACAAAAATTGAATATTGAAGTTCCTTAAAAAGCAGAAGTAATACACCAAATTCAACAACTGACCTCTCCTATTCAGCTACTAGCTTTCATTTTAACAAATATCAAAGCCTGCACTGTAAGAAAATCCTAACCATTTTACAGGTACTTTTCACAGGAGATGCACTGTTTTATTAGTTAATCACAGTATTTTGCTGTTAAACACAATGCATTTTAGGAAATAACTTAATGAATGTATAAAGTAAATCACAGTACTGTAAAGGAACAAAATACAGTGCATCCAGTTAGGTGTAACTCTTAGCTGAACACAAACGAAATCTGTTTACATTTTCAACATCACAAAGACAATCATTCCTTCTCCTCCAGACAATACAGCTACAATTTTGTTTTTTTTTTTTAAACATTAAATCTGGTTTGTCCATTTTCCCCAAAATACAGTTGTATCAAGTTGATATAACTTAAAATAAACATCCATTCAGCCCAGATTGATTATTTTTAATTAGTATGCACCCAAGGAAAAAGGTTTGCAAGGTTTGGCATATGCAGTATTATGCAATTTTTCTGGAATTCTCCTACATACTCTGGTGTACTTTTTTGGCAGAGAACTGTATATTAGCATTAAGATAGATGATTTAAATATGGAAAATCCCCTTTTATGGTAAAGGTACAAACTGTTCCTGGTAATTTCTACAACTTTTCTTTGTGTGAAAGAAAATAAACTTGAGAGAGTAAATTTATCAACCCCAGGGATGCTGCAGGTTTCAAGTAACTGTGTAAGCTGAGTTATGGTGGGTTGTTTCCAATAAACTGACAACTCTGTCACTCACCCTACATCATAAATGCATTCACCTCCTCATGACCATATGTGTAAACGTATGTGAAAGTGAGTGAACTAAAAACTTTACAACAACTCTACAAAATTAATAATTCTGAATCTTTTAGGTTCTTTCACAGTAAATAATGGTTTGCTAAGGAGAAAGAATCAGCACCAGAAAAATAGTGATGGACATTTCAAATCACTTTATTGAATTGAATCTTCTGAACTACCCATTTATGTAAATTACGTTTGATTAACCCGATATGTTTGATACTTTTTTTTTTTTTTAGGAATAGACACTGGCACATACATAAAGTCCAGGGGAATCACAACGCAAATATATAATTCAATAGTTACATATATGTATGTATATTATGAAGGCTACAGGGCGTCAGTAAGCCCCAAACACGAACACACCAACACAGCCTCGGGTTCAAATATAGGGCGTTTGTTACAAATACCTTGTATAGACAAACATAAAACCAAGTGGTCTCTTCTCCTTTTTCTACTACACTGCTATCCTCCAGTCGAGAGTTGCATTTTTTTCCTCCCAGCTCCTACTTGCCTGGACAAGGCAGTGCAGTCCCTTTTATTAAGGATGCAGGAATACTTCCTGTGCTAGAGTTATGGCCCAGTGGAAGCACTCAAGGATCATACAGAAGTTACGAATAACAGGACTGTCTATCCCGACAGCGCCATTTTGCAGCACCAGACTACAATTCCCGGCATTCCCTGCTGGTTTCTGACTGGGCAACAATATCCAGGACCGCTCCCACCTAATGTCGGGGCAAGAAACCATCCCCTCTCCAGGATGGGATGTCCGTCAATCCCGTGTGGCACTTACAATATATAATTAATTATATTTAACATGATCATAATTCATATGACACCTGTCTCAGTACACAAAGCATGACAACTTATTTAAGATAAGTTACTGTATGTTACAGAATCACAAGTGTACGAAAATAATGCAACATGGTTCTCAGGTAATGATTCAGTTGAAACTTAAAAGAATCAGATAATAACACATGCACAGTACAATCAATGAGCCATAAAGAACTGTGCACTAAAGTAAAGGTGAAAGCAAATAATTGCTAAAAATTAGAATAATATTTTTATAAGGTTTAGTTTTGTTTGACTAATTTGTTGAACGTAAAAAAAGGACATAAACATTTTTAATATTGTTTATATATTCAGTTTTTAAAATATCAAATACTGAAAATCAGTTTGTATGATTCAATGGAACGAGTCATACAAAAAAAATATATTACTTGTGAGTTTCCCATCACTATAGAAAAATGAAGTACCTCTTCTTAAAACTTACAGTAATATATGAAACTAACCAATGACAGTAGTACCAAATAGGTGGTGGTGTTAAGTAAATAGTTCTCAAACAAAGCTTTTAATATATTGGTGAATATGCGGTCCCATCATTAAAATCTATCAATAACTGATCACAACAAAAATATCGGAAAAAATAAGGTTGCACAGGATACTTAGTTCACTTAAGCCAATGTCACATTACACTACTTTTTGTCAATAAGTCAGATTTGACAACTGCCATCACTAAACTTGCCACTGGACCATGTCAAATTACATGACTGTAAATCACAGTCCATGTCACATTTACTGAGTGAATGCAGATCACCCAGCACAGGCATGCTTGTCTCTTTTTTTTGACATCTAACAGCATGCTGCCTGGTAGAGCTGGCACAGTATAAAGTGTTAACAAATGTAGCAGGTTAAGCAGCAATTCCTGCCTTCTATTTCTTTTTTTTCCTGTTATGGTGTGTAAAAATAAGAGATATCAAACAATGACAGAATTAGTGCTGTACCCGCATTGGATAAAGGGTTAATAGCTGTGGTGTGTCAGCTGCAGTCACACTCTTTTTTTTTCTTTGTGCCATTCTTTTTTAGTACATAAAAGACAAAACATCCAACAGACTAGCCTCTCTTCTGTTTGTGAGGTTCTAAATACTTACTCCTTATTCCTCACCACTATATTCTATACACTGTACTGCCAACTGAACTGTAATTGGTTCTCAACTCTCCTGTGCAAAGAACTTGCCCCTCTGACAAAACAGATCAAACCGGTTTGATTTTATCTTAGACAGTCACAGACAAGTTGGTTTCAATCATTAGATCACATTAGACAATCGGCTTTACAGGAGTGTGCTACCTACTGCCTGGCTAAGATATTGCAAATGAAGGCTAAGACTGAAAATCGCTGGAAAAGTCGTCTAATGTGACATAACCTTTAGAGGGACATAATGAGGATCTTTATAATCTGGGAAAAACTTGGAGCAGATTCACTACTTTTCCATATTAAGAAGAGCTAATTGAGGTGGCCTAAACATCTGCTAAAAATTGCACACTTCATGCCTTAGACTGGTATCATACTGCACAATTTTTACTACTATTTTCAGCTTTAAGTTGCATAAAAAAATAAACACACACACAGCAAGGTGCAAACAATGTAGAATAGTGTAATATTCCAAAGAACTCACACAAACAAATCAGTTTGATTTTCTTATAGCGAGGTGATAAGTCATAGGTATGTGTGTACAAAGGAAACATAGGAAATATTCCAAAATATAAACTGAGAAAAAAGTGCTAATTCCAGAAATGAAGTGCACAGGCAAGGACTCAAACACAGGATTCTGAAGCTTATTTAAAAAATAAGGATTAACCAAAACCATCATAATCTAAACATCATAATATAAAAGCCACATCAAAAACACTGATTCAGGACAGTTTCATGTACATTATCCGATTTACTAAAACCCTTCCTGGCAACTTCTGTAAAATGACAGTTCTAATTAATTATCAATCAAGCAGTCACTTTGTCAACTTGCTGACACTGTTATAAGATTAATTTTTACATTTAGGAAACATTAACTGACTAATAGTGGTCCTATAGTAAGACCAGCTCCAACTGCTGTAATTATGTCATACATCAGTGACCTCACAATTGCAAACTGAATCTCAGTTTTTCCCCAACTTTTTGAACATCTGCCTTTCTCCCTCATTTGGTGAACAGTCCAGTCTTCAACTCAAGAAGTCAACCACATGTGGCTTATTTTCATGTAAGTTGATGCAGCATTCCTTTAAAAACACTTTCAAGTGTATTCTTATGCATGAATAGATACTTATATTGCATAATAATGAGTAGCACATATTGCATAATAATGAGTATCACTCACAGGGTAATGTAACCAAATCTTTCTTCTCAAGCCAACCTGTTCTTGAGCTAGGTTGTAAAGAGTGTGTGGCCAATATGGAAGATATGATAACCAAACAAAATTTTGTTTTTCAAATGAACACTTCAAATAAGCATACTTTATCAACAATAAAGACTGGACACAGGCAGAGACATTTACTCTGTCTAAAAAGTTCTCTATTTTTACTGTAATCAATTACATTCATAGAATAAATAAATGAAACAGAACTATAAACAGTATTCAGTGTTAGCCCTAAATACCCTCATTATAACTCCCTCAATCAAATTGACTTTTCAGTTTTTCCAAATGAGATTCTTAATGTTCATTCTCACAACCGAATGGCCACATCATCTTACTCTCAAAGAATGAATAAATTGTGTATTTTTATTTCTTCACTTACACTATAATTGCAAACTGCATAAAAATGTCTTAAAGAACAGGATTTTTCCAGTTTAAGGTGAACTATACGCTAAATTATTGTGTAGCTTGATACCCTTTAGTTCTTTTAATAAATATTTATAGTTGGTTTTCTCCTATTTTGATGGCTAAAATAATATAACTTCACCATTCAGGCTCCCTGAGAAATGTGACGCTGTGATGGCCACAAACAACAACAAAAAAAACTCCAAAAGTACATTTGGCAGTAACCCTACTGAAATATTGGTATTCTGAAATGATTTTTAAAATCAACTATTGGGCAAGTAAACTGCACACCTCCATGCTTATGTTGATAATAATCGCCACAATAGACGAAGCTCACAAAATGAAAAACTGCTTAATACGACTCAAAATGTTTTTTTTTTTTAACGGTATTATTATCCAGCTGTTTTTTAAACCAAATTTTGAAATACGTGTAATCTATGTCTCCAAGGTGTCTTTCCATACGTTAAAACACTATTGACAATGTAATAAACTAATGCCAATGTAAAGTTGTATACTGCAGGATACGTATAATATTATTCAAAACAAGCTGCTTTATGAAGTAAATTGTCCTTTATGCTACTGGTGTTAAATTTACCTTAACGTTATTTCTGTGTCAGAACTCATGTTTGATATTCAGTAAAAACACAGAACATACTTTTTATTGCTGATACATATGTCTCACGTTATAAGATCCAGGGGATGATTTTTTTTCTACAGCAAAATGTGAATTGGCATTTATCGCTATTAAAAAATGATGCAAATCTTGTGAAATGAAACAAAAATTGTGCAAAACTTCACATATAACATAAAGGTCTAATTTAAATGTATTCGGTAGATCACCTGCCGAAATGATAAACGTCATACGAAAATAAGTTATGGCAACCGCAACGTGAAATTAAAGCGTCTAAGTTGTATTAAAAAAGCAGGTATTTTTACGTGTACTGAGCTGATTTGATAACGAATTAACGTATTATTTGTCTAACTATGATCAAGTTTTAAAAAAGAAATGTGAATGCTGATCTGAGGAAAACCTGTTTCTTGCTGCCTCGACTCTAATGAAGTACAATGAAATCTTGTGAACTTTTCATACTTCCCATCCCTAAATTCAGTGGCACATGTGACAATTACACTCTTATACTCTTTTCTTTACTATCAAAAAACGTCATGACCGATTAAATAAATAATGTACGTAATGTATATTTAAATACATACATTTAAAGTACTTGATTAACTTAAAAGATACTATATGAAAACTTAGGCTACAATATGGTTAGCAAACAGGTGTGCCTCACATTTATCATAATCGTTTACAACTTTTGTCAGGAAAAAAACACTGAAACTTATATTGAGCGTTTAGTTCACCGATACCACACCCACAGCGGCCTCTCGCGCGAGCTCACAATTCGTAACCAGAGCCGAAACAATCCAGGTTAGTGTAACCGAGTTCAAATAACGTCCGCTTCCATAAATTTACTACTGTATGTTTAAAACAACCCAACAACCGTCAATAGTTACTTTCACACTTAAATGCCCAGTTGAAAAAGATCTAAAGGAAGTACGCATTATGAAGAACCGAAGACCTAAGCCTCAAGCAACAGTAACAAAAAAAATCCAGCTTTTTCCTACCTGTTTAGTAGCTGAACGGTCTCGCTTTTCCTGATATTCTACAAAACATGGCGTTGACGGCCAGTACCATGTGATCGCTCCACCTCAAAAGTGACGTCACTGAGGAAAATACAGGTATCGCTGCTCACCTGTGTGTAGTTTTTACAGCGCACGTAGGAGAGATAACATTAAATCTTACTTTATGAAGTATGCCATTGAGGTTTGAAAACTGTCGATTTTCCATCTAATGCTTAAAAAGTAAAATTTTTAAAATGACAAAAATCAAAACAAAATTCAAGCACTTGAAACTGATCTTATATAAACGTGGGCACATTGTAGACTTTATAGATTTAAAGTCTTTTTAAAAAGATTTTAAAAATAATACACTGTTATTATCCTGGAAAATGACAGACATTAATTCTAATTTGAACTAGTAGTTATTAATATTATAAACCAAACATTTAACAGTGATTGTCACCCAAACGATGTGTTTAACCTGCTAAAGTATTCATTATAATCATAAAATGTAAATGTGGATTTTGTGGTATCAGCACTGCATTTACTGTACAATAATGCACTATATTATATTTCCAACTGTGACGCAAATGAGGAATATGTTTTATCTGACTGTAATCCACTAGAATTATATGTATTTTTCCAAAAAAATGTAAGGGTTATAGTATCAATCACGATGACATCTGTGGTGTTATGGGGCACCCATATATACCTGTACAAAATTTATAAATTTTACATTTTATTTCCTAAAACAAAACTTTATTCAAGTCAAAGTAATACATTAAATGCATTTAACAATTATGTTTCTAACCAGACAACATAAAACACAAGGTTATGTCTGTTTAAAATATCTTTTTATCATTAAAGAGTTAATACCTGCTTTCCTGTGTGCCTTTGCGTTAATATATATAAATTACAGGATATGAACATGTGAGTTTGTTCCTTAGAAATATATTTTTGCATTGGTAGCAAATGCTTTTCTATCTTTGCTCATAAGGTTGCCTTTACACATGTCTCCCACTTCCACCAGTATCTGGCAGAGTGACAGACATAGATAGAGAGGCTTTGCACCTTGTTCCTAGTAGTGCAGGAGAAAATTCAGCTCTTCTCTTCCTAACATTTACCATCTTGGTTGCCCTGTTTTGCAATAATTCTTGTCTGAGGTTATTCCATATGATGTTGCACTCTAAAGAGCCTCTGACATATCAAGTGACACAGACATGTCCCGATTGATTTTTTGTCCTCCACTGACCGGTTTGTCAGCATATACTGGGATATTCCATGCAAAACTGATTTGTGCATCAAATGCTATTCATATTTTAGATCCATAACTTTTGGGTTTACTTTTTTATATAGTAACTGAAGGGGCTTCTGCTATTGAAAGTGACTAGCCATCTTCAATTACTTTGACCTTAGATACTAGATTGTACATGACTGGCAGGTACTCCACTTATTGCGTTTCTTAATGCAGTTCTTCTTTTTATCAAACTATTGAAAAGACATGAAAACTTTTAGGTGACATGGCTGACCAGATTCAGCATCCCATAAGACGGTAATATAAGTATCTGCAGACCCAACAAGAATCAACAACCCTACATGGAAAGCCTGTTTCATCTGTCTCCTTCCAACTCTTGTCAAATATCGTTAGGTTCTTTTCCACCAAGTCAGTGGCATAAATATTATGTTTCTGAAAGACAAATAAATTCTAGTGGTGATGTGGGTGATTGTGTGTTGTGGAGATGGTGGGATGCTCCTGCAATGCAGGCCAAGGAACGTCAAACTGCTATACTGATGTGAGTTTGCTAAAGGTAAAGCAATTTTATTCTAATTTTAATTTTGCAATATTTTATCCAGATAGTAATTTGCATCAGATCATTAGAATCCTTCCAGTGATCGTCATCTGCCAAAACAAAGTAACAGCTTTAAATATTTCATACATTGTGATTCATGCAGACATACAGTATATTGGTGATAAACTAAACTGAAACAGCAACACATCCAATTTCGAATTGCACATATTTTGTTTTGAAAGAACAACTCTGAATAACACAGAACAAACATGCCAACTACACACATTGCATGATTTGAGCATAATACACTGAAGGCATGTACAGAGGTTTTTACTGGACAAAGCAAAGCTGTTAAGCAATTAAAACAGCATTTCTCTACATTTCATACTCTTTCTCTGTACATTTAGCATTCGTTTGCTCAAATGTTAGTGCACTTGCTGCTTCCCGAGCAGCTCTTCTTTTCTCTACCCTAGTGGCCCACTGCTTCTCTTCTTTTCCTGTTAAAACTGATTAAGTCAGTGTTTGTGTTGCAATTGCTTAGTACATTTTCTTTAATTTTTCACTTAAGCTGGCGCTTAAGTCTTCAACCTGCCTCAAGAATAATTTAAGATATGAAAAGGTAGGGGAAGTGACGGCCAAGTTGGTAGGGATGAGAACGGCGCCCATATGCATGCATTGTACGGCCTTGATTCTACAATAAAATAAAATTAAAATAAAAAGAGGAATAATCTTGGAGATCAATCATCACCCAGAAAGCGGATAGTAGACGTCGCTTAGTCTATGTGTACCAAATTTCAGGTCAATAGGTCAAACGGTTTGCGAGCAACAGGTGATTAAATAATCCTGGACAGACAAACAAACAGCCATGGTAGCATATTATATATAAAGATATGATAAACAGACTTTACTATTGGCAACAAGTCAGGGCCAAAATTCTAGAACATAAGTCTGAGCTCTTAACAAGGGAGGAATGCCAGAGCTTCAAACAGGCAAGTATGCTTGAGTCAAAGACAACAATCAAAATTGTTTTTTGGTGCTGGTTCTGCACAGACAAAGAGGAAGAGTGGGAACCCACCAAATAGTAAAGAGTCAGCTACCTGCACTGACAAAACAGGACCCACTGCCACCTTATAAGGAGTGGATGGATATACAGACAGATGAGACATTTTGAATTTCATGTTTCTGAGCAAAGTCCTGCAAAACCAGTTTGCCATTTTCTGTAGTGTTGATGAGATTCAGAGTGCTTTTAGATTATGCTTTTGGAGAGTAAAAAACACATCTGTTTAGAAAAGGTAATTAACTCATTTTATTGAGAACATAATTATAGAAAATGGCTGTTATAAACCACTAAGGGGCAGTATAGTGGCAGTCATATATGAAAAAAAAAAGTCTAAAATGCTGGTACCAAATTTTGCCCTTGTTTAACTTCATTTTAAAGATCTCCTGGTTTGTTCTTTGTTTATATTGTTATTTTTATTAATTTTTAATTTTATTTATTTATTTTATTTTATCTCTTGTACTTATCCTTTTTTTGCATTTTGAATGCTACACCTCTTGTACCAGGAAAGTTTTTCATACTGAAAAAGAAGAGCTGCTTTTGCGTTTCATCTGGAAAGAAAGATAAAAGATACTCCTTTAACAAAAACAGTACATAAGTCACATCACCTTCACATATCTGTAATGTTCACCTGTGGACATTTTTATGGGTACAATATACTTAATAAATATCTATAAAGATACAGATTTGGTTAAAACTATTTAACGTACATGAAACCCAAGTAAAAAGTCAGTAAAGTCTGAATGTGGTGGTGATATTACAGAAGAATTATATTCTAGTGAAGACTAAAAATCAAATGTCTTTATAGCAGTATTTAAACTTTTTTAAGAAACATATGAAAAATACATATAAACAATACAACAAACATAATAATGATTAATATACAGGGTGACACAGAAAAACGGGAACTTTTGAAAAACCCAATAAAAATAGAAGAAATCCAACAAAAAAAATTTATTGACAGCAATTGAACCACTACAACTTGCCTTTTAAGAGACAGTAATCCAAATTATCAATGTCTGAAAATTACGTCCTGTAGATGGCGTCCTCCTGTACGTATGCATTCTTCCAATCTGCTGTTGAGTTCCCCATTGATCACTGCAACATCTCAGCTGGGATACCATGAATTTCATCTTGAATTCTTTGTGTCCTTGGCCGAGTTGTGTAGACCCAACTCTTAAGGTAGCCCCACAAAAAAAAATCACAAATGGACAAATCTGGTGACCTTGAGGGCCAGGGAATGTCACCAAATCTTGAGATGACACGGTTACCGAACAATTCTCTCACAGCTGCCATTGATTGCCTTGCAATTGATTACTAAATTACTAAATGGCGAGATTGTTTACAGCTCAAGGTCCCTGTTCCACAGTGCTGCCAACTGTACATGGCTGCCACTATGCATTTCAAAAGTTCCCGTTTTTCTGTGTCACCCTGTATATACAATTCCCCTTAAAAATGTATAACTCCATGTCCCAAAAGTAGACATAAACCAGTCTACTAATTATTTTCTGAGTAGAACATCATTGTTTGAACCACCTATAAACAGTCATATCTGTAATACTGTGAGAAGCATCTGGAATGTATGTACAACACTGGGAACCAATAACATCACGTTCCCTCTTAAGAGAACAGTATCATGGCTGGATCTGGAAAGGGGCAGGGTTGGGCAATGCCCACCCAAATTTATACTCTGCTTACCCATTTGAAAATGCCAATCACATTTATTTCTTCAGCGCTTGTCACAATTTCCTAATTTTTTACTGATTGAATAGCTTAAGTAATGGTGCTGACTTGACCCTCCAATATCATTTTGCAGAACATTTGTGGGCGCCTTTTATTTGGAGGAGAATGTTTGTGCATTTTAAATAAAGCTTTTTTTGTTAAAATGTCTGTAATTGTTGATGTAGTTCATAGTAGTGTTGGGTTGAGCAAGAATATTTACTTTAAGTTTTAACTGTTATTGATAGCTTTCTAGCTCACGTATACACTATTGAACAATTTAGCAATTAAATATTTGCATTTGCAGCTGTTTTTGGTTCCCAAATCAAAGCTTGTTACCAGCAGTTCAAGCACTGCTGCTGTTAGCTGTTAAATCCAGGCTTCGGGGCCAACAACTTCATATCAAGCGGGTCGTTCAAGCAGTAATGTTACACCTTCCTTACCCATTTCACACCAACATAATGTAGGTATCGGTGTAGTTCTCATGGCTGAAAATTATCTAAGTGATCTGAATAATAGCAAACCATCCCAATCAATACTAAAAGTCTTTCCTAAATTAATTTTTAGACACATGTCTTGTGTTTTTAATCCAAGCTGGTACGAATCAGGCGGCACGGTGGCGCAGTGGGATACCAGCAGGGAATCATGGACAATTGAGTTTTCCTCTACAGCCCTGCTGGATGCCACAGGGGCCAACAGAGGACGCTGCAGGGAGGCCCAAAGAGTCATATGTGCCCTATAACCAGGAAGTACGTCCTAGGCAAAGCGACAGCGGAAGTGACGTACTTCCGGGATGAAGAAGAGGACTTTTTATCTGACCCGGAAGTGATAGGAAGTCACATGGACTGAATTGGAAACACTTCCGGGTCTGGGAATATAAAGGACTATGGGAAATTCCCAGATGTTGAGCTGAGCTGGGTGGAAGGGTGGTAACGTGTCTGGGAGTGGAAGATTTGTTATTGAGAATTATATTATTGTTAATTTATGAATATAAATATATGAAACGATAGCGCCCTCTATTTGTCACAGTGGCGTAGTCGGCAGGATTCTCTGGCCATCGATTTGGCAGAGGACCTGTTTAAAAATTTTGTGTGGGCAGAGAACCCTAAGAAGATGACGTTCAGACACGCAGCAACAGAGCTGGAACCCACCTTCACCAAGTCCGAGATGGGGAAGAAGAAAGGCAAACAGAGAGACAGTGCCAGCAGGAGAGCCACGCTCGTAATGGATCATTTCTGTTTTAAGGGGAGCCACTGTGCCCAGAGCATCTCTCAAAGTCATATTATAATTTGATATTAGCAGATCTAAACTGTTTTCCATGATTACAGCTTGACTTACTCAAAGTATCTATACATATTCAAAAAACATTATATTCTGGATGCTGCACTGACTTTGTTTTAATCTGTGACTGTACTAGTAATGGTAAATCAAATCAAATGTAGTTAAGTAGTGAGCAGAAATAATTTAAGGGAGTAATATTTAAATTTACTTCAGCAGTACCAGCCAGCCTTTCAGGAAATCCCTTCTGAACATTCTGGACAGCTTTATTAAGGAAATTGAAAACAGATTTTCAAAGAAAAATATTGATGAGAGCTGTAAATTGTCTTCTTCCTTAGTCAACTTGTTTTCTAGATTTGACACTCTTGGCCCCCCTTGTACACTTCAACAAACAGTCTGCAAAATGAAATTCCACTAGCAAAAGCCAAGCTGCTAAAGAAATTCTCCCCCATAATTATGTAAGCCTTTCAACTGTGTGCCAACATATACAGGTCTATAAGGAAGCATTTCCTAAACTCATGTAATGTATGTAACTGCATTTGTGATGGGTATATGCTCAGCTGCATATGAGAGTTCATTCTCTATGCTGTCACATGTCCTAACCCTTCTCTGTCGCACCCTGCTACACTACAGGAAAAAGAATTTTGTGATTTTGGCCTAAGAAAAATTAATTAAAAAAATGCAGTGATATGGAAGAGTTTGTAAGAGCTTTTGCCCAAAAAAGCAGAAGATTGAAGCTTTGAAGTAACTGGGGGGAAAGAAAAATGACTGCTTGCAAGCTATTTAGGGTTAATAGCTAACAAAGCCATTTTGCTATAATGGCAGGTTATTCATTCTGATGCCTGTCATAAGACAGGGTGCAGGAAGATGACCTAGGACAATTTCCAGTTTCTTTAGGAACACATCTATTTGACACAGGAAAGATCACCATACCTTCTTTAGGGTCTATCTGACAAGTAAAAAAAATAAGAACAGGTGGCCCATTAGCGTAATAAAATAAAATGCTTAAGTAAACGATATGTTTTTTTTTGATAAATAAGGAGAGGAGGGAGGAAGAGGAAAATATAAAAAGCCAATCGAAAAATGGAACTTTGCTCTTCTGTCTTGCAACGTAGAATCCATGAACTCATCTGTGACTGAATAAACATCTAATTGATTGAACTATTTCTGTCTTCCTTGGGGGAAGCTTTTACCCATTTACAAAACAAATCTTCTATTACTTATACATATTCAAACCCCTGTACTTTAGATAATTGCAGAAAATCCATTTGTAAATGTACAAAAAGGTCCAACAGCTGGAGGAAAAGTTGCAGCCAGGCATGATTTTCTTTTACCAATCTAGTATAGTTGGCAGATCATACAGTGAGTACAAAGTTTGTGGGCCTGTGTAGCAAAACCAGGGGCACACCACATTTGTTTAAGAAAAAGGGAAAGCATTCCTCCTTTTGACATGAGAGGTGGACCATCAGAAATTTGGGCCACCCAGGGCTGAAGGGACTGTGGGGCTAGAAGGTGGCCATCTTTGGAAATCCACAGACCCTCAGTGTTAGGTGCACATCCAGTTGCTATCCAGAACTGCCTTTCAGTTTTACTAGCTTGAATTTGCATTTTAAGTAGTTGAGTGTGATACCCTTACAGAGTTGAGATAGGACACTGGAGTACTGAAGGGGCTGTCACTGCAGCCTGCTTGGCATGTAAGTCATCTAAAGCATTTCCTCTACTCAGTATGTCACTGCCTTTAGTATGTGCCTGATATTTTATTACAGCTAGTGCTGATGACATTAAGGAAATTTGAAATTAGCATGCTGTGTCTAATAGGAGAGCCAGAGGATGTTAAAAATCCATGATGCTTCCAAATAGCCCCAACATCATAGGCTGTCCCAAAACCATATTGGGAGTTCAGTATAAATGTTAGCGGTTTGATCTTTAGATAGTATACAAGCTCTAGTCAATCTATCTTAATCTAACTGAGTAACTGCTATAGTCAGAAAATAGTAGCCACTGCATGTTGAACTAGTAGTGTGTCAATATGCCCTAGCAGTAAAGGCTATGCAGCTTCTAAAGCTAGATGTGCTACAGCTGCAGCTCTAAGACATGCTGGAAGAGCAGCAGCCACTGGATATAAAGCTTTAGAATAATCATTCAGATGGTGTCTGGAATTATTTTCCTGAGTTAAGTTCAGCCTGAGAAAATCCATGTGTTTAATGAATAAATAAAAAAATGTTTTTGACAGTTAGGAAGCCCTAAGGTTAGAGCTTGAGATAGAAGTAGCCTTATCAGTCCATCGTATGGGGTCAGGAGCAGAAGGTTTAGAAATGTCATATAGCAACTGCACTATTAATGCATATTCTAAAATCCACTGCCTGCATTAACCACACATCCCTAAAATTATGTATGCTTGTTTGTGACTTTTTGGTGGAAATACGATTTGAATAGCATCTATACACTCTGGAGAAATTGCTTGTGTAGTACTAAACAGGTCATGACCGGACTTTGACTTGGGAAAACTGCAATTTAGATAGCAACATTTTGTGGAAGGGGATGGGGGAAAGCCCTCAAAAGCCCCATCCCCAGAAGGTGTGGTGCTGAGGCGTCACCCGTTGCACAGCAGCTCTCGAGTCCCAATTTGAGGCTGCCCATACGGGTAGGCGCATGGAACATCTTGTCTCTCCCACAAGATGATCATCTTCCTCTGCTGTCGGAGGAGCTGCGTAAACTCCACATTTCAGTGCCGGCACTCTCTGAGGTGCGCAGACCGGGGACTGGCCAGATCTCTGTAGGTGGATACATCTTTTATTGGTCTGGTCACTCTGATGGCTGTCATACTCGGGGAGTAGCTGTTGCTGTAGCGGATTGGCTTCTTCTGATGGCGTCTGATGTAACTCCTTTCAACGAGTGTATTATGAGACTCAGATTACGGCACTGCCTGGGCACCTTGTCTGTTGTCTCGGTGTATGCTCTGACCGTGGTAAGTGATGTCTCGGTGAGGGAGACATTTTATTCGCAGCTTCGCTCGGTGGTTGATGGGTGTACACGAGGTGACACACCTCTGGTCATGGGTGACTTCAATGCAGCCACTGGCACTGACGGGGCTGGCTATGAGGATTGTCTCGGTCCCCATGGGTCTGGTGACCGTAGTGAAATGTTCCTTGACTTTGCAAATGGTCAGGGGCTCCAAATCGCTGGATTCTGGTTCCAGCGCCCAGAACCGCATCATTGGACTTGGTACTCCAATACTGGTGGTGCGGTGAAGGAGATAGATCACATCCTCATGGGCAGATGCTGGAGGCTCTTGCAAAACTGCAGGATTGACAGAAGTGTCCAGTTTGTGAATTCTGACCACAGACTTATTGTTGCTACTCTTAGGATCCAGCTGAGGCCCAGTAGGTTACCACCTACTAGGGAAATGAGCCTGGACTTGGCCAGACTCCAAGACCAGGCTGTTTCTAATGAGTTTGCATGCAGTTTGTGTGAGGAACTTGCAGATTTGGGTACGACTGCCAGTCCTAATGTGATGTGGGAGACCTTCCGTGACAAGACCCTGAAGGTTGCTAAGGGTTGTGTTGGTGTTACTGGTGTTCCCAGAAGGAGGTGTTTCATCTCACAGGGCACCCCAGATATCATCGAGAGGAGTCGCAGCACACGGCTCAATGGCAACTCTGGTCTGTACCGAGAACTGAGAAGGATGGCTGCAAGGGCTCTGAAGGCAGATAAAGAGGCGTTTGTTAGAGTAATCTGTGAGCAAGTGACACACCATCTGTGGTCTAGTGACCCACATCCTGCTTACAGAGGAATCGAAGCATTACACACATCTGAATGTGTTCCTCAGAGAGTCGAAGTCAGAACGGCTGATGGAATGGTCCTTACGGCTGACACTGCAGTCAAGGATGACAGCATCAAGCACATGCTGCTTCAGCCATGCTGTCTATTGAACTGCTCTCATATGGCAAACGCTTCAGAGCCTTTCCTCGCGGTTTAGAAATAGTTTAATCCCAAAAACTCTAAACGCACTCAATCAGTCCATCAAGTGCTCCTTGTAGAACGCTTTGTACTTATAAGTACAATTACCTCACTGTAAACTTACAATACAGTTAGAATGTTGCACAACCTGAGCCACTTTATAAAGCGCGTATTTACATATGATGACAATATCATTTTTAAGGTGAAATGCAGCAAAAAATGTTTATTATATTATACAGACTAGCAAAATACCCGCGCTTCGCAGCAGAGAAGTAGTGTGTTAAAGAAGCAATGAAAAAGAAAAGGAAACATTTTGAAAATAACGTAACATGATTGTCAATGTAATTGTTTTGTCACTGTTGTGAGTGATGAGTGTTGCTGTCATATATATATATATATATATATATATATATAAATATATATATATTTACACACACACACAAACATATATATATACATATCTATACATATACACATATATATACACACACACATATATACATACATATATATCTACATATATACACATACATATACATACACACATACATACATACATACACACACATATATATATACACATACAAACACACATATATAAACATATATATACATATACATACATATCTACATATATACACACACAGCTATTTC
>JANRMT010062837.1:36710600-36734274 GCA_026402145.1 Polypterus bichir lapradei | reverse complement strand
AGCGGCAGCCTGTCTATGAACTTAATTTAAAGTTTAGGTTTACATCGTGCTTTGTTTCCGAAGTAGCAGAACTCATGAATATGGTTGTATATGTCACTCGCTCGCTTCTTATTGTTTCGCTGCCTTCTCAATTATATAATGCATGTTTTCTTCAGCGCTTTTTGGGCCTCTTCCTGGTTTTCTACCTACTGCGTGATTACGTGGGAGGCGTGATGATGTCACACGAAACTCCGCCCCCACGGGTTTCACGCTCATCTCCATTACAGTAAATGGAGAAAAATACCTTCCAGTTATGACCATTACGCGTAGAATTTCGAAATGAAACCTGCCCAACTTTTGTAAGGAAGCTGTAAGGAATAAGCCTGCCAAATTTCAGCCTTCTACCTACACGGGAAGTTGGAGAATTAGTGATGAGTCAGTCAGTCAGTCAGTGAGTCAGTGAGTGAGGGCTTTGCCGTTTATTAGTATAGATAATACTTTAACTTAATTTAAATAATCAATATTGTTAATAAATAAATGTAAGGAAACGGTGTTGCAGCGCTAGAAAGGAGCTGGCGCTCCGTTCACAGATTGTTCCTGCCTCGCGCTGTATTCTTACTGGGACTGGCGAAACACTGGATGGATATAATAATTTAACATGTATTACGAAGATATTTCAATGTTCCCTAAAAGTTTTGAAGGATCGGCGTTCTAAGCTTACAGATGGCTTAATTTCTATTACAAAGCTGATTGTGTGGCAACTGGGCATTTGGAGAAAGAAAAGTAAGGACAGGAATTGGGGGTTAGTATGTTTGAAAGAGACAGTACTGCTGCAATAAATGATTTTATCGAAGATTGCGCACGGCGCAGCAAGCATCCTGCATGAGGTGTGAACAATCACTGCGCCACCATTTTCCCATGTTTAATAACATGCTTTAACTCCTATCATCATGAAAATGATATCAAGTATACATCTCAGTATTTTAATTATTCAGAAAGCTGTAATATCACGAATGTAATGGATGTCCTGTCGGAGGAAGAGAAAGCCGGTTTAAGAAGCACATAGTGATTCACACACATAGAGCACATAGAAGATCAAATACAAAACAAAGCATTTAATGTGCTACTTTAGTTACGATGGGATTTGAGAAACTAGTAAATTAAACGATTTTAAGATGAAGTTTATGATGTTCTACTTTAATGACAAAATAAACTATGTGATTAAAGTGGAAATTTCGAGATTAAAGTTGACATTTCGTGCTTTTTTCCCCACTGTGTGCCTATTTTTTTTCTCTGTACCCTAATAAACTTTCATGTGACACTCAGACGGTGGACGACTTTGATATCTGACATCTTTTTTCTTTTGGGCACAGTGCGACTTTGTGAACTTGAGCTTTCGAGTTTCTCTGACACTCTATGTCACTCGATCAACTTCGTTTTGTTGTTTATACCACTGTTTAAACCAACTGCAGATGCACTGTCTAAGGGTACTGAATTCCTTCATATGTAAAAGCAAATAAGTAATAATTATCTGGGTGTATTGGGACAGAAAATAAATCTACAAATGTATAAAAACATTGTCCCTGGTGGTATAGACATCAAAATAGTAGATGAGTCTGGAACTACTGGGAACTGCAGTATAATACATGCATTAATTGCTCATAAACCTCCACGCACCAGTCTGTGCTTTCAGAGGGTGTTGGGGAACATGAGGAAAAGGTTTAGAAGAATCCACTGTAACACGGACAGTGTCCCCTGGAAGTATATAACTTAGTCATTTTTATCTTGTGTCCACAAATGTGGTGGGACCTGAGCTAAGAAGGGATGAGATAAAGAGAGGACCAAATGAGCAGCGTCTAATGCTTCGGAGCACTTTGCTGTTTGTCAGAAATTATAAACCCACATACATCATCTAATTCCTGGTTTAAGATTTCTTGAACTATGATAAGGTAACCTCTTGGGCTTCTAAAGAGATGCAATCAGGGGTACATTTTAAAGTACGTCACCTTCCTAATAGATTGACAGGTGTTCCGGTGAAAAGCAGCAAGGCATGTTTATCTTTTAATGGTTCCTACTGCACATAAAAGTCTGAAGTAACTTGAGTTGAGGTTGGAGTGCCTGCAACCCTTATTACTATGAAATGTTTATCTGACAGTAGAACATTGGCAAAGTCAGCTGCCTTAATGGTGGATTTTGTTGCACCCATGTCCACTAGAAAGGAAACAGTTTTTCTCTGTACTGTTAAAATTATTTAAGGGTCATCAGAAGCATTCTGACTAATACATGGCATTAAATGAATATTAGATTCCTGAGCAGAACTCAGATCCACAGATTCCTTTGGTTGACCTGTCGGATTCTGCATAATCCAGGACACAGTGTTCTGTGCATTTGGACCATTATTTCTAATTTCCCTCGTTCCTGGATTATTTTGCATATTTCTAGAACATTCACCTCTCCAGTGTTAAATCTCTCCACAGATAAAATAGACATTGCTTGGTACACAAATATTACCATAACCTCTGATTCCGCCTTGGCCTTGTTTATGGCTTTGATGTCTAAAGAACCCTCAGCCTCTATTACTTTGGCCCATATAAAACTGAAATTTGTAATTTATCCGATTGTTTTGTTTTTTTCATTAATCTGGTTAAAAAAATACATGGCTGCTGCCTTGACCTATGCCTCACAAAAAGTACAATAGTCAATGCCGTGCTGTGTAATGCCTATTGCATCTTACTTTTCAATCCATCAATTAATATATTAACAGATAAAGGCATATTATCTGGTCCCACAACATGGTTAGTATGTTTCTCAAAATCCTACTGAAACCTTTTCCAATAATCATCAGGTTCTTCTTTAGAATTTTACATGCAACCTTTTATTTTACTGCAGTCAATCTTAATCAGATACATTTTCTTCAACTTCTCTGACAATTTAGTGAACCCATTATTTGAAAACAAACCCTTAACTCTGTATCATCATTGGGCCATTCGTTTAGTTTAGCTTTAAATTAATTCAACATGCCTTGTTTTAGAATGGCCATCAGTAATTCTGTCATATCTCCCCATGTTGGCCTATTTGACAACATAAATTTCCACACCCTCTAAAATTGCAGTTACATTGTTCTTTGGATTTCCAAGTTCCCTTATTATCTTCTGGAGGGCTGAAGGACACCAGGGCATGTGTACTTCAACCACTACCATCCCCACTGATATTATCCACTCTCCCAGTAGGAAATCCCCTCAGTGTTAAATTCCTAGCCTCCTTTGAAAATGCCTGTACTTTTAACCTCTCTGAATGCCTAAGTGCTATTTCTACTTCCTGTCCTAAATCTTGATCTTCCATAGTGGAAGTAACTTGACTATCTGTGACTGCCAGCTGAGTAATTGAAGGTTGTGCTGGGACAGGGATGGCAGCAGCCAGCAGCCTGGTGATTTTGATTATAAGGAGGACATAGTAGACAAGGAGCCCATTCATTATCCTCCTGGTTAAATTTAGAATTATAAATAATGTTGGGATTGCAGGAGCGTTAGAGATTTGAGGGTAAAGGAATTTTGCCTGTGGAACCGCTACAGAATTTGTAGCAGGGAGCCACACTGAATGCTTATGCTCCTGTTCCGAATACATTTTCTTTCATCTTTTATATTTCTTTATTTTAATTTTCCAATTTACTTGCCAATGATAAGTGAAGGAAAATGATACATTTTATTGGCTAACTGAACAGATTATAATATGCAAGTTTTTGAGGAAATCCAGGCTTCTTCTCCAGGCCTTCAATTTACAAGCCATAATTGATTTTTCATGTTTGTCATATAACTCACCTTTCCAAGCATTGTATACTCTTTCATTAGTCATTCATTTTTATCCTTGGACAATATATCTTGTAAATTAGTCCAGCTATCCCAGTTAAAACTACCTTCCAAAGGTGACTGTGTTAATCCTGCAGTCTTTTTGTACCATTTCTTATTATGTTTATCAATATCTGGCCCATATGTATTAGCCATCTGTGCAGCAGGACTACTACTACTATCTGTTCTTACTTCACCATTTTAAACTAAATTTTGCTTTTAGCCCATTGCCACTAAATTAATGCCAGTTTAGCTAGAGAGAACCACTTCTAAATTTATCAAGTCCCCTCCTTGATTTTATTAATTAATTAATACCAGTATATGTGTAGGACAACCATTCCAAACACCCTGAACGACCCACCTTCAGCCAAATATATATATGCAAAAACAGAAAACCTACCAGACCTCCTGCCAGTTAGGTTTCAGAGCTCTCTGTTAATATCTTACAGACTGACCTGAGTCATATATGTGAGAAAAGGCATGTGTACCTTATTGAGTGCTGGCAGTTCCTTCTCATAATACAGTCCCAGATCCCATGAGTAAATCCATCCCAGGAGTAAATAAAGCCTTGGATGGGAGGTGGGGTTTGGGGGAATCCACAGTCAGTTTTAAACAGACAAGAAAACAAAGAAGTTAAAAACTGATTAATGTAAATTGAACCTAACAATTACCAGTCCAATCGTTAAGTTGTTGAAGTATGGCAACTTGACAGCAGAGGACAGGAAAAGAAAAACTCCAGTCAGCAGCATCCCAGGAGTAAATAAAGCCCTGAATGGGGGGTTGGGGGATCCTAGGACCTAGGCTAATTGGATGATCATCCCTTCCTGGGTACATTGATACAGCAGGCCCAATGATTTTATCAAAGCTGCAAACACCAAAACACAAATAAAACTATAATAGAAATGAAAGGAAAGTCTGAAGCATGTAAACAAATATCACAAAAATGGTGGAAACAACATATCAGTGAGTTGGGCACCTACAAAATTCACACAGCTGTAACAGATCCTAATTTAACCAGTGTGTTTCTGATGATGGAGGCAAAACACCAGCCTTTCAGGTGAAGTTGCGGATTGCTGCACCCACCACACGATGAAATAGCTTGAGATCCCTGTTGGCAAGGGCAGACACACGGTTCAATCCCACCCTCCGGAAATGACCATTTATCTGCCGTAGCAAGGTGTTACAGTATGTGGGCATCCTCTTGGCCTGGTTCAGCCTCTCGCGTCCTCAACAATGAGGATCCTGATGCCAGATCACCCTCAGGGAATCATGCCATATGGTTGTAGTGACGTAACTGACAGTACCTGACAAATGCAGGTAATGTGCATCATTCAGGACCCTGTGAGCAACCTCTCGTTTGGCACAAAGTCATACCAGCTGTACCCAAGGATTCTCCAAAAAGACACAGTACCAAAGGATTCCAGTATTCATCTCAGGTCACTGGACACTGTACATGTCTCTCAATCATATAGCAAAACAGAAAGCACCAGGGGCCTCATGTATAAATGGTGTGTACGCACAAAAATGTTGCGTAAGAACGTTCCCACATTCAAATCGCGATGTATAAAACCTAAACTTGGCGTAAAGCCACACACATTTCCACGGTGGCTCATACCCTGAGGTACGCAGGTTCTGCACTCAGTTTTGCAGGCTGGCAGCACCCAGCATCAAAGCAGTGTTACTGTTCCAGTGTGGTTATCCTTTCTTTTTTAGATCCACATCCCTGACGCGGCTTTATAAATACACTGAAATTAATTGTTAATTAATATTGTTTATTAGTTTAATGCATCTGATTGTAATTAACCTGTAACAATATAATGGTCCACAGAATGGCCAAACTATTACAAATACCATAACTGCTTTAGCGTTGTTACTCTTACTGCACCTCAGATCCCATATCGGATCATCTTTTCCCATATTACTCTCACTGCACCACTCGGAGTATTTATATCACTGTATCTGAGTGTGAATCACAACTGTACAGCAGCTGATCGGAAAGAGAATTATCGGTATACAGCATCAAGCACACGCTGCCTCAGCCATGCTGTCTATTGAACTGCTCTCATACGGTAAACGCTTCAGAGCCTTTCCTGTACTGACCTTGCAGTTCAGAAACAGTTTCATCCCAAAAACTCTAAACACACTCAATCAGTTCATCAAGTGCTCCTTGTTAAAATGTTTGTACTTATTAGTAAAATCACCTCACTGTAAACTCGTACTACAGTTATAATATTGCACAACCTGAGCCACTTTATAAAGCGCGTATTTACATATGGTGACAATATCATTTTTAAGATGAAATGCAGCAAAATATGTTTATTATATTATACCAGAGATGGGGACAAGTCGCATATGATCAAGTCCAAGCAAGTTTCAAGTGTTAACCATCAAGTCTCGAGTCAAGTCTCAAGTCACAGTTAAGACAAATCAAGCAAGTCAAGTCAAGTCAAGGGTTCACCCTAAGCAAGTCAAGTCGAGTCCTGATAAGTTTCAAGCCAAGTCAAGTCAAGTTGCAGTACTAAAACAAACAGAGGTTAAATTTTCGATACGTTTATTTTTGCACAGAAAAATTTTTACAGAAAAGATGAACTTATATACATATATTATGTATCTTATTTACATTGCTATATTTAAATTATATGCATATCTGTGCTACATTAATATCTGAAAATAAAATTGTGTTGCTTACACAAAATGTTTAAAACTAAGAAATCCAGTCTAAAATGTATAATGCAATTCAATCTGAAAGGATTAGTTTACTTTGACAACAACAATGTACAGATAATGTACTCACTCCCTTGTCATCCAATATGTTCATGTCTTTCTTTCCTCAGTCATAAAGAAATGTTTTGTTTTTTTTTGTTTTGAGGAAAACATTTCAGGATTTCTGTCTATATATAATGGATATGTATGGCGCCCCGAAGTTTGAACTTCCAAAATGCTGTTTAAATGCAGCTTCAGAAAGCCCGAAATGATTGGTTATTTTCCAAACAAATTGACAATTTATATACTTTTTAGCCTCAAATGCTGGTCTTGTCTCCTCTCTGTGCAGTCTGTGTGATTCGGGTAAATACAGTTAATAGATGTCAAAAAAACAACAATCTCTTTTATATCTTTAATGTCAAAAACATCCTGCAATGCTGTTTTTACCTTTTTTTGTAAAGGGCATTTGAGCTTCTATACATGTTAACTGTGTAAACACTGTGTCTGCACTTTTGCTGCAATCTAAGACTGTATTTACCCGAATCACACAGACTGCGCAGAGACAACACAAGACCAGCATTTGAGGTTAAAAAGTATATAAATTGTCCATTTGTTTAGGAAATAACCGATTGTTTCGCTAGATAAGACTCCTCCTCCTCGGCTGGAATCGTTTAGAGTCTTCTGAAGCTGCATTTATTTATTTATTTGTTTTTTATTTGAACTGGTTTCATTGTTATACAGCACACAACATTTTGTTGTTATTGTGAGTGTACACAAAAAAATTATAGACACTTAACGTAACCGATTCGAACGATGAAATTATTCTTGTCTGTATGACCAAAAAGTTTTGAACGAGTTATTGAAGGAGAAGTGATTGCACCGACGCTTTCATCTTAGATTTTCATGCAGTATAACGTTACACGAGCTGCCATTCAACTAACCACACGCAGTCAGTCCATACAAACGCTTGAAAATGCGCACATTTAATATAGACATTATAGTTTACATGTAATATCAAGAAGCCCTTTCATTTCAAGTTGCACTCAACATTAAAATGTGGCTACGCCACTGGTAACGTTATAGCGTTTTATTTATGAGTTGATCATCACATTTCTAATAAAAAAAACATGCAACCAAGGCCAAATTATGACAAACAGAAAAGATTAATTTAATTAATTAGTAATCATTTTATTAAATTGACTATAAAGAATTCGACTTTCTTACCTTTCCTTGTGGTTTTTGAAGTGCCGGATGAAATTTGATGTTGTGGTTGTCGTGTCTGATACTCTCGCGTTGCATTCTCTGCATCTGGCAAATCTTTTTTTGTTAGTACGGTCTAGTTCAAAGTCCTTATAGCCAAACGTGACTATATGAGGAGCTGGACTATTGTCTGCCATGTTTGGTGCGGTTTGAGTTGTGCAGCGTTCTTCTTCTTCTTCTTGGTAACGTTAAGAGTTGTGCAGCGTTAAGGGCGCAGGCGCCAATTATGGTGCTGCTGAGTCATAATTATTTTATTAAATTATTTTATTTTATTAAACGAATTATATTTAAAAGTTCAAGTCATTGTCGAGTCTTCCACTTTAAGTCAAGTCTCAAGTCAAGTCACTTACTCTCAAGTCAAAGTCAAGTCAAGTCATTTTCTTACTTCAATCAAGCAAGTCTCAAGTCCTGAAAATTGTGACTCGAGTCTGACTCGAGTCAAGTCATGTGAGTCCCCCATCTCTGTATTATACAGATAAAACTTTAACTACATGGTGCCGCAGCGCTAGCCAGCCGCTGGCGCTCTGTTCATGGATTGTTCCTGCCTCACACTGTACTCTTGCTGGTGCTGATGCGACACTGGAAGGATAGATGGATAGAATAATTTAACATGTACTACGAAGATATTTCGATGTTCCTTAAAAGTTTTGAAGAATCGACGTTCTAAGCTTACAGATGGCTTAACATCTATTATAGAGCTGATTGTGTGGCAATTGGGTATTTGGAGAAAGAAAAGTAAGGACAGGAATTGGAGGTTAGTACGTTTGAAAGAGATAGTACTACTACAATAAAGTATTTCATTGAAGGTAGCACATGGCTCAGAAAGCATCTTGCGTGAGACATGAAGAATCACTGCGCCACTGTGTTCCCATGTTTAATAACATGCTTTAACTCCTATCATCATGAAAATGATATCACGTATACATCTCGGTATTTTAATTATTCAGAGAGCTGTAATATCACGAATGTAATGGATGTCCTGTTGGAGGAAGAGAAAGCCAGTTTAAGAAGCACGTAGTGATTCACACACATAGAGCATATAAAAGATCAAATACAAAACAAAGCATTTAATGTGCTACTTTAGTTATGATGGGATTGAGAAACTAGTGAATTAAACGATATTAAGATTAAGTTTATGATGTTCTACTTTAATGACAAAATAAACTACATGATTAAAGGGGAAATTTAGAGAATAAAGTTGACATTTCATGCTTTTTCCCCAGTGTGCCTTTTTTTTTCTCTGTACCCTAATAAGCTTTCATATGACACTCAGACGGTGGGCTACGACTCGCCTTTTCACGGTGACTTTGATATCTGACAACTTCTTTTTTTATTTCGGGCACTGTGCGACTTTGTGAACGTGAGCTTTTGAGTTTCTCCGACACGCTATGTCACTCAATCAACTTCCTTTTCTTGTTTATACCACTGTTTAAACCAACAAATAGTATGTTTTTCTTTGTCTCCACTTTGTATTCGCTGAACTTCTTCTGTTTCCCCCCATGCTTTTGCCATTGTCTTTTCACAGAAGGCTGAGCTTAAGGGCTATTTATATTGATTTGCATATTCAAAGAGGCGTAATTCTGGGAGGAGTTGGGGCGGGACAGCAGGCACATGCACGTGCATTACTTTTCACGCTGACCTTAGCCTTACCTGGCACTGAGAGCAATGTTATTCCCCTGTAATTGTAGCAATCCAGGGAATCCCTTTCCAGATAAGGACAACAAGTCCTCTTTTCCAGTCAGTTGGGATGATGCCCATCTACCAAATGGAAGCAAAGATAGCTCACAATGCTGTAAGACAGCCTTTCCACCAGCCTAAAGAAGTTCACCCTGGATACCACAGTTTCTTGCAGCCTTCACTACCCTCAGCTGGTTCACCACCTGTGTAATCTCAGTGAGATTGGGTAGTTCATAGCTAATTAGAGGATCAACCTCAAAAACGAAGGACCCAGGGACAGCCAACATCCTAGCCGGAGGATCAGCTTTAAACAGCTGCACAAAGTAGCCAGGCCACTAGGTCATATCCACAGTGTTATCCACAAGGCCCATTCCATCTCCCTCCGTGACTGCAACTCTCTGAGGAACAGATTTGGTTATGCGTAATGCTTTGATTCCTCTGTAAGCAGGATGTTGGTCACAAGACCATAAATGGTGTTTCACTTGCTCGCAGCCATCCTTCTCCCAGCCAGCCTTTCCCTGTTTCAAAAAAATGTATCAGCTCCCAGCTGCTGTTCCAGAGATGTTAACTGACTTTTGGAATCAAAAGATTTTTGCAGTTCTAAAGTTAAATTCACTACTCTTTAAACTTGCTAAATTTAGAAATACCCTCCAGGAGGAGGGGTCACTTTTTCACAGAGGAAAATTTGTTTATTTTGCAAGCCTCACAAAAGTAGCACCAAAAATTAGTGTTTTTTTTTTTTTTTTTTTTTTATTAGGTTCTCCTTTATTTAGTACTACAATCCACAAAAGTAGCTGACCAAATTTAATAATCAATTTTAATCTGACTAGGGGCAAAAACATTTTTGCCATACTTTGAGAGTAAATATTTATAAGTTCTTTTTAAAGTTTACATTGGCCAGACAATATTTGTCTACACATGTCACTCTGAAAAAAAAAAGTTAAAAAGTAATCAACTGCACATGTTCTAATGGGACTGAAAATGAAGTAATATTAATGTTCATGTAGGCATTCAGATTTTTATTTATTCTGAAAAGGGCAGCATAACATTATCACTGGACTAATAAAGTTAATTTATATGTAAACATTTTGTCTGTCACAAGACAGGAAATCTAATCTTTTCCTTGTAGATTGCGATCACTGTTGGAGGTTCCAGATAGGAATTTAGGATTGTAATAAGCCTTCCTCCAGAGAAGGACTTTTATTTCCTTGATTCTTTATCATCTCCTTATTTAAAAAACATTTTTCAAGTGTGACCCACTAAAGAATACAGGGCTCTATGTAATATAAAAAGTCTAGATCTCAGAGATGAAATCTGGTCTATCTGACTCAGCTTGTCAGTCTTAACATTCATCAGTAGAACCAGGGAAGGAAATTGATTTTTCCTTGAGGAGCTGTTTGGTTTGAAGTGCACACAATACACATGACAGCACTGCATTAAAAATCACAATGAATATTGCTTTAATCAAAAAATGGTGAATTAAGCAATTCAGTGGTATTCTGTACAGTATACATTTATTCTAGATAATACTATAATAGTAAAATTTAAGAAACATCATTAACAAGGCCTAAAAGTCAAAGTCTTGTTTTTTTCCACATTTCTACTTTTTTTGCAATTTAACCTCAAAGTCCAAATCAATTTGATATTCCATGAGATATACAGTGTATAGATTTCACATTAAAGCAGCAACAAAAATAAGGTTACTGCATGAACTTAAATTACAAGTATACATTTACCATCATACACTTTTGGATTTAAATCACTTTTTTGTTTTATAAAGCACCTTTTCTTAGAAAAAGCTACATTAAATAAATAGCAGGACAATTGTGTTTGTACATTTTAAAATAAGACCTGGCAGCCAAATTCCTGTAGCTGTAAAGTAATAACAAAAATTATCATCTTGGTTACTGTGTTTATACATGGATATCTATACAGATGTCAATTATATAAAATATTTAAATTTTTTTTTATCTTTGTAAAAAAGAATGTATGCATTTACAGGTATACTTTTTTGCAGCCTTAATAATAATACAGATGGTTCCAAATGTGTTAGCACTGAGAGTTCTCTTTATAACTCACCAATATGTAAATGTTTATCACATATATGTTTTAGACTCCAGTAAATCAAACTGAATGCTTTTTGGAAAATTTAGCCTCACACAATTTTTTTAAATCAAACAAAACAATTTAGTTGTTATCTAACATCCATTGTTCAATCCACTTCATAATCTGGTCTACATTCCGCTCTAGATCTTCTGGTGTGTTGCTTGATAATTGGTGGACAATTTCTTTTTTGTAAGACTCCATAGTTTCTTCATAAATTGTCTGAAAAATCTCACACTCTATGTTATTTTGCAGCTTCTTGCCTTTGTATCCCCTAAAATTTCAAAACATCTGTATTATAAATCAACTCACAACCATAAAAAGAAATAAAAACAAACCTCCTACTATAAATAACAGAATAAATAATGTAGTGGCAGTGCCCCTGAATTTATTTCTTTTTAAAAATAAACAACTATATATTATCTATAAAAAATAATACATATTAGGGCTGATATGAATGGCAGCATATAATATTAGACAAAGATTAAAATAGACACCTACTTTCAATAATTCTGTATTGAAATGTATAGTAAAAAATTACACGTATTTGCATGTATATATTACATCAAGCTTTTTGTGCTGTATTCTATAGTATTTCTTTATTAGAGGTTAGTTCACATTCTGTTTTAAACATACTATATATATGAATGTGTACAACCTTCTGAGCTTCTCATGGGAAATTAATTCCATGTATTTGCATCCATGAGATTATTTTGCATTCCATTTATTTTGCAGTCCATATACACACACTAGGGGCTTTGCCCCCTGCTCGCTTCGCTCGCCAACCCCCATGCCTGCACTACATGCTAGCCTCTTTGCGGTTCAGACAAAGGAGAGGGGATCATTCAGTTCTTCAAGCTTGCTTCTTTAGCTAATAGCTAAGGTATCCCAGTATCTCATTCAGATACTTCTTAAAGGTTGTTTGTTGCAGATTCCCTCAACTCTTTCAGTAAAGAGTTGACTTCAGTCCTAAATGTACTTTCCCAGACATACCACACATAAAAAAATGCTTTTTCATTTTTATGAAAGTCACATGTTTAAACAAAATAAAATCAGTAGTACTGCGGTATTAGTAGACACTACTACAATAAACCTGATGTACTGCACTTACTAAACAGCAATAGTTTAAACACAGAGACGTGAGGCACACCTCCAGTCAGTAGTCATGTGGATGCATCATATATATTACTAGTCCCCAGGTTACGGACACCCGACATACGAACGGGGCCGCAGCTGTGATGCATGCGCCTCAGTAACTGCCGCTCCGTCATCTTCGGTCTGGGGACGCTGTAAGCGGTGGCTGGACGGAGGCTGGAGGGGGGCGATTTCGCTGCTCGTGCAGTGTAGTGTCTCTCGGCTGGCTCCCAGCGGCAAGCGGTTTCACTGCCTACCCATCACACATGGCTGCTCCATTCGTTCTAGGTAGGCGGCTGGTAATGCTGCAAGCGGTGATCCGGTTGTGGCTGAACGGAGGCCATTGAGGGTGAACAGGGTGGCGGGGGGTAGCATTGTAGTGCGCCTCGGATGGCTGCGTGTTGAATGGGGGCGGTGGTGTTGCAGACACTGCAGGCAGCTTGCTGTAGTGGAGGTGATTGTGAGGTGGGCTGGTGATGAACCGCCCGTCGCTGCCCCCATTCATTCTCAATAGCAAGCCTGCTTGTACTGTTACGCACAAAGCAGGAAGTTGTTTCTTGTCAGTACAGGATGGCCCAGATCCAACTGTGAAGATCCAGATCGTCTGGATGACTTTGATTTATGCGGGGACTATTCCAGTTCCGCGCGAAGACGATTTTTCATGTCGTCAGTTCGCACACTTCTCGATGGTCCGGGATTTTTCAGGTGATTTTCTATGTAATAAACTGAATAGGTTATAGCGTAATGAAAATTGCAGAATTATATCTGGCCCACCCTATACATCAGACGTGCGGAGGACGGATGCCTTCCTGCTGTGATAGCTGTACAGTGCTGTGCAGAAGAGCTCATCTTAACCTTTTGTCTTCACCCTTCAAGAATGTCTCTGAAACACAAATCTGATGCAAGTGCTGGTAATACAGTAAAGAAGAGAAAAACCATCACCATTGAAAATAAAGTAGAAATTATAAAAAGATCGGAAAGAGGTGAAACTCCATCATTCATTGGCAGGGCACTTGGTTACAGTCGGTCAACAATAGCATTTATTAAAATAATGTACCTGTTCTGACTTCAACTTAAGTACAAACCTACAGTCCCTATCTCGTACGTAACCTGGGGACTGCCTGCGTGTGTGTATATATATATATATATACATACATACATACACACACACACACACACAAAATATATATATGTATAATGTACTTGGTACACATTTCTCATTGGTTGACTAAAAATACCGTAGGGTGAAATCAACCTTAACCCACCCCTTTTGGGTAGGGTGGGGGTGATCTTGCGAAACTTTAAAATAATAAATTAACAAACAATGAAGACTCACTAATGTGCTTGTCCTGCAGTCTTGTATGCATGTTATCATCCAGTTGACACTCAGAATGACCACCAGAGGGTGAACTGGAGGCGACTGCCAGCATTCTTTATGTTTGAGCACCATTGCACCCTTGTTGCTTTTGAAATTAAATAGAGTTGGCCAGTTCCAAGCGTCAACTGAATGATAACATACGTACAAGACTGCAGGACAAGCACATTAGTAAGTCTTCATTGTTTGTTAATTTATTATTTTAAACTTTTTTTTTTTTTTTTAATTGTATCTTTCTCAAACAACAAAAAACAAAAAACAAAAAAAAAACACCACTTTATTTTCCTCCCAGGCAACACCGGGTACTTATGTTTGAGGTTTGACAGAGAAAGTTTTACCTCTCAAACTATTCTTCTCATTGCGTGTGGAGCCACAACAGGTGTATCCTCTCTTCCAGGCAAGTTCATCACCCCTCCAGTTATTTGAAACTTCTTAATTAGTGCTTTAATAATGGAAATGCAGATTTTTATGCATGCAGTTTTTTTTTTAGCCACTGCCCAATGTTCAAAAATCTTTCATTTTACCTGTGTACTCACTGGTCCTACCAAAGTTTGTGGTTGATTATGGGTTTGGACAGTGTGTTACCTCACATTTATACCACAGTGAAACAGGAAGTGCACCACCTCAGCGTTACATTGAACAAGTTATTTATCCAATTTTAGGATATTGAAAGTCGCCTAGTGTGAGCCTGGAATTACACAGGGTTAAGAAAAAGTACATTGCTGGTGGTGAGGTACTAAACCTGCAATTGTGATATTTTAGATTCCAAAGTCTTCACTATATAACCACTCAAAACTATTTCTTTCATGCTCACCTGCTTTCTAATCTGTCATAAAGAAGTGAATTATCAGTGCGAAGAACAAATACAATATGAAACCATCTCTCTGGGAAGAAATCACTGCTATGGTAATCAATGATCATCCCTCCATCATTCATTTTGTCTTCCAATTCATCAATTACCTGAAAAATAAAAAGTAACAATGAGATAAAAGAGCAATTAATAATTAAGCTTTACTTATTAAAACAACAAGTTATTACATTATTATAGAGCAAACAACTTCAGGCCTGGAAATAATGATTAACTCACGACAACAGGCACAGTCATCCACTTCCTCTTCACTTTTATAATATGAAGTGACAATTTTTAGTTTATTGTACAGTACTACTCTGTGTTATCCACTTGTTTTCAAGAAAACTATGACCTGCTTAATACTGGCATATGAAAGTCTGTAACTACATGATAACATTTACAATGTTCAAACAGTGATAAAACAGTCAGAAAAAGGAGACAGGGCAGTACAATAAGTGCAAAGATCACTACCTAAACAGCATTACACTGTATATTTTCCTTAGCAATAAAAGCTGTTCAAAGCTGCAGTGAGAATCTCAACTAGAAAAAGAAAATTTGAACACATCTCACCAGTTTTATTGTCGTTACATTGGTTAACTGTGGTGTTCAGATTTGACTTTAAAATACTACTAATGATTTATAAAGCCTTAAATAATCTTGATCTGTCCTGTTTTAGAATGCCCGTCCTCTAACACTCCAAGTCATAACCTTAGATCTTCAAATGGAGGTCTGCTTATAATTCTAAGAGCCAAGCTTAAAAGAAGCTGTGAGGTGTCCTTTTGCTGCTATGCATCTAAAATCTAGAATACTTTACCTATAGAAGGCTAATACTGTGGAACATTTAAAAAAAATGCTAAAAACGCATTTTAATATGGCTTTTTCATAGCTACATTTCTGATGTATTCCTAATAGACTGTGTTTGTATAGAATTATCATATTTTACAGGGATCTGCAATCTTTACTAATCTCTACTATTCTCTGCTGTCTTTTCAGGTTCTTCTGTGGTGGCAATCTGCACCACCACCACCACCACCACCACCTGATCAAGTCACCATGCAGCCCCTTTAGATGACAGAATGAAGGTGGGTGTCTCATCTGTCCATGAGACCAACTTCATTAGAATCCAATCATGTGAAACATGAAAACAAAAAGGGACCGATTTAAGAACATTTATGATAGGCAAAATGCCCTGTGCAGGCTGGGTGATCTTTTGGTCTTGTAACCCATGCAGGTTTTGTTTTTTTTTTTTTTGTCCAGCCTAACTGGAGTTGTTTTTGTCTATCCTCACGGCCATTTGACCTTACCTTGTTTTGTTGTTATTTATTCTTTAATATCATTGCCTTATGTCGATTGATTTTCTTTTCTTGTAACTTTTCTTTGTCATTTTCTAAAGAACTTTGAGTTAAACTGTTGTATGAAAATGTGCTATATAAATAAATGTTATTGCTTTTTAAACAATATTTTTAAAATTAAGTATGGTAACAAATTAAATTGTTAGATATCTGAAATTTGCCTTTGTGAGATTATGTTTGCATTTTTACATCAAGAAAACAGCTAACAACAACCAAAAAATAACATTAAATGAAAAGTTGTCTGTGCCTTACCAAAACACTTTTATCATCATGGCATTCCACATAGGTGATTGGACATTTGCTATTGCCTGCTGACTCATCCAGGGTTAGCATTTTTCTGCTAACTTTGATTGAACTGCATTGAACCATAAGCCATGAATATACAGTGCCCTCCACTATTATTGGCACCCCTTATAAAAGTTAGTAAGAAAGGTTAGAAAAAAAAAAAAATCACTGTTTGCTGAAGAAATGTCATCTTGCACTGAAAAAATGAGAAACATCTGACTTTTAACTGAAACAAGCTCATTCAAAGAAAAACAAAGCCCTCATCAAGAAATAAATATTTTTAACAATAACACATGTGCCACAATTGTTGGCACCCTTGGAAATTAATGTGAAACAATGTAACTGAAGCATGTTTCCCATTTAAATTGGACATTGTTAAGTTGATTGGAGTGTATAGGAACTTTCCAGCTGAAATCAAGGACTTCCTGATTAACTGGGATACAAATGTGAGGAGATACAGAACCAAATTTCCTTAGCCAACCATCATGGCAAAGAAAAGAGAACACTCAATCCAACTGAGAGACAAGGGTGTTGCCCTTCATAACTCAGGGAATGGTTATAAAAAAATAGCTACTCGCCTGAAAATGCCCATTCCTACATTTAAAGCAATAATAAAAAAGTGGTCATCAAATGGAAATGTGATAAACTTGCCTGGAAGATGACCCAAGTTTATTTTACGCCCACGTACAGTGAGAAGGAGGGTAAGAGAGGGAATAATTATCTTGAAGGATCACTGTTGGGGAGAAAAAGTAAAATCCTGGGGTTATCAAGTCTGCAGAACCACCATCAGATGGCACCTCAATGCCAACAGATTACAGTAATCCCTCCTCGATCGCGGGGGTTGCGTTCCAGACCCCCCCGCGATACGTGAAAATCCGCGAAGTAGAAACCATGTTTGTATGGTTATTTTTATATATTTTAAGCCCTTATAAACTCTCCCGCACTGTTTATAAATATTCCCTGCAGAGTTATACAGCATAATCCCTTTGTATTCTCTTAGATATTAGGTAAGATTCATTGAAATTATGTATATAAACACACTGTTTATATACAGTAAAACCTAAATATTATTTTAAAGATATTGAGTGTCTCCAATATCACATATGTTACAGCCATTACGATAGACAGGTCACCAGCAATAAATACGTACAATGCAAGAAAAATAGTATACAGTAAATGTGTGTACAGTGACACTAAACGTACATACATGTACTAAGCACTGTAACAAGAAAATTAATTATGGTTACTCACCAACAATGACACGATGACTTGTCCGATAACAATGAGTTTAATTTTACTGCACAACAAAGGAGAGCGTTACAGCCCTTGTAAAGGAGCCACTTCAGGCGATTGTGTAGCACTGCTGTTGTTCTTCTTCTGGCAGTCTTCAATCCAAATCCCTAAAGCAGATTCCATCCAGACTATTGCCTTATTACATCCACTTACAACTCGTTTTGCATCCTGGTTAAAAGGACACTGCAGCCGTAGATCTTATATTCCTTTCCTACTTTTTAAATAAAAAGAATCGTAGCCTTCAACAAATCCAAATCGTTTACCTTTTCGGCAATCGTTAACATCTTCTTCTTGCGCTTGGGCACGGCCCCTGAAGCAGTAGCAGATTGTTTTGGAGCCATAATGAAGGGCTTGACTATGCACAAAGATAAACACTAAAGAGCACAACTCTTTACACAGCGAAACACGTTGATGCTGAATGAGCGAGAGGAGACTTCCTGGTTAACACTGCATTCAGCACGCAGGAGCTCAACTGCGTGCTCTGATTGGTTAGCTTCTCAGTCAGGAGAACCTAACTGCATGCTCTGATTGGTTAGCTTATCAGCCATCCGCCAATAGAGTCCCTTGTATGCAATCAACTGGGCAAACCAACTGAGGAAGCATATACAGGAAGTAAAAAGACACATTGTCCGCAGAACCCGCGAAGCAGCGAAAAATCTGCGTTATATATTTAGTTATGCTTTCATATAAAATCCGCGATAGAGTGAAGCCGCGAAAGTCGAAGCGCGATATAGCGAGGGATTACTGTATTTGGAATGTATGCCAGAAAGAAGCACCTGAAGTTTGTAAAACGTTACTACAACTTTGACTGGAAACATGTTCTATGTTCTGATGAAACAAAAATTGAACTGTTTGGCTATAAACACGCACAGTGGGTTTGGTGTAAAAATAAGGATGGCTGTAATGAAAAGAACCTTGTCTCAACTGTGAAATATGGTAGAGGTTCTGTGATGTTGTGGGGCTGTTTTTCCCCCAAAGGCCCTGGAAACATTGTTAGGGTACATGGCATCGTGGATTCCATGAACTGGGTCATCATTGGATCTTCCAGCAGGTAATGATCCGAAACACATCCTGCAATGGTTAACTGACGACAAAATCAAACTGAACACATTGACCCCACCACCCCAAAAAAAAAGAAGAAAGAAAAAGATCCCAATCACTGCAAATACCCGACTTTTAACATTTTTAGTATATTAGCTAAATCTGGACCAAAGCCCCCTTGTGCCCTTATCACATGCACACACCTGTGTCACATCTTTATGTGCACCTGTGGATCTGCTGTGAGGATCTGATCTGTGGAATTAGCTACTCTAAAGCCTGACTATCTGCCTGCTGCAAAAGTATGACAGCATCAAACAGAATTGTTGAATCTGCCATACAGTGGTCTTGGAAACTGACTGCTGTTTCTAAGCGAGCACTTTAATACCCTTTTCTCCCCTTTTTTGACTGTTTTAGCAGAGTGTTCGAACATTTTAAGTGTAGTTCCAATCTTCAGCAAGTCATAGTTTTACTGAAAACAAATTGATAATACAGGTGAACTATACAGTACACTAAAATGTTTCTCTTTATATTATAAAAGTAAAGAGGACCTGGATAACTGTCCCTGTTATTATGAGTTAATCATTATTCCCAGGTCTTTAAGACATGGCTGAGGTTGTTTACTTTTTTGGAAGCAACCTGCTTTTAATTTAATCTCTCATACAGCTGTCAATTTAAAAAACAGAACACCTAGGGTGCTCAAAGTTATTGTACTGACATATAAAATATCATTTGCGCCAAAATGAGCATCAACAACTCTTTTTCTGAGGTCCTCAGAAATCTCCTTTGTTCGTGCCAAGATACACTTCCACAAACATGTGTTGTGAAGAGCAGATTTTGATAGATCCCTGTTCTTTAAATATAGGTTGCCCACTCATACCTGATTGTCATCCCAATGATTGAAAACACCTGACTCTAATTTCACCTTCAAACTGCTAATCCTAGAGGTTCACATACTTTTGTCACTCACAAATACGTAATATTCGATCATTTTCCTTAATAAATAAATGACCAAGTATAATATTGTTGTCTCATTTGTTTAACTGGTTTCTCTTTATCTACTTTTAGGACTTGAGTGAAAATCTGATGATGTTTTAGGTCATATTTATGCAGAAATATAGAAAATTCTAAAGGGTTCACAAACTGTCAAGTACAACTAGAACAGGGTAAAGAAAGGAACAGTGTGTGTGTGGGTGGTTGTAGAGGGAATATACCTGCAGTATTGAGGACACATCATAAGTTCTTCTACAGAAGAATATCATAGTACAGTATTTACCTTATTGTTGGATAACAGGTTGAAATGTTCCCACATTCTCGGTTGCTTTTTTCCCCCATTCTGGGCTCCATATTTAATTCAATATTGTCTCTGTATAAAATGTGATGGGCAGCTCCAAATCCTCTTTTATAGCATGTGGGATACTATAAAACTGCAAAGCAGTCGGACTGTTCCTGGCGTTTCAGTGACATTCAGAGCTTCAGCCAATTTCTTAAATGTCCTTGAGACTTGTGGAATGCAGAAATCCCCGTTCCCATCCCTGTCTAACAAGTTACTATCACACAAGCATTTAACCCCTTTTACCTGAAGAGCAAACTGTTGGCCACAATAGAACACGATTTTAAAACAAACTGGTAATATGTTGGGAATTCTCGGACATGTAAGTCCACTTCACAATATTCATGTTCATGACAAAGTTCTCAGTAGTTTAATAGAAGTTAGGCACTGTGTTTGACATAAGGTCATCTGGAAGCATGTTACCTAGAAATTCTGGCCACAGACATTCAACATTAATGCATGCCTATGTGATTTCTTCATGTTCATCTATGTGTGGACATGCTGCTTAATTAACCTGAAACTACAAACAATGTCTTCAATGTTCATTAAGTTTTTTGACAAGCACTTTTCCATCTGAGGATTTCCAATCTGTTATCAATTTGTCTGAAAACAGCATCATATCCAGACTCCTAACTGCTTCCACATTTTTGCCAGTTACAACAAAATGTACCCCTCTACAGCAGTATTTCCCAAATGTTTTTGTAAAGTGTCACACTTTCTGCAACCAAAAACATTCCATTGCACACCACTATTTTACTAACCACGAGCTCATTATATATCATACACCTGCTCAGCTGTCCAAAGGGGTGGGACTAGCAAAGAAGCTGGTTAAAAAAAAACCAAAAAAAACCAAAAACAGCTCCAAGATCACCATTTGCAGACTCAACACTCGTGTCATCTCCCAGCTGCGCCATCCCTTTGCCTGCCACTCCCTGCTTCAGAAGCAATGTGTACAGTATGTCAAAATATCCACCGGCCCTGAGAGGTTTTCTGGCAATCACACACCCAGGCAGATGGATTCTAGCAGCCAGATGACAGTGTCTGCAACACAGCAATCACGGAGCTCTCTGGTTCAGACCCAAGTGTGCTATACTATTGTTTCCATGGCACACATGGGTCGCTCTCATGGTGCACCACTGTACTGTGGCACACTGGCTGAAAAAACACTGATCTACAGTTTTCACCACCTCCTCTGTCCCATTTCCCTGTAGTTGATCGACGACTCGATCAGATTTTTTATTGTTATAACTTTTTAAAATAAGGTGATGTGGTAGTGATTATTTTATTCACTAGTTTAAAGTAAAGTTTCAGTCACGATGAAGGTAATTTCATATGAATAATTATTTGATCACATTCACATACAAATATAAAGATGATATGAAACAATATAAAAGTACAGGTAAAATTCCATTACAACGAATATCTTTACAACAAAATTTTCATTACAACGAAGTATTTTTATGGTCCCGACAGTTTCCTCGTACGACGCGAGTCTATAGAAATCTCATTACTATGAAGTACATTCAGCAGATACTTTCATTACAATGAAGTGCACAAAAGACCTTGAAATGCCTGAATGAATCATCCACGGAGCAGTTAGTTCTGTGGCCGCGGCTCAGTTGTGCACAACGATCCCCAAACAAACACTGTAATTTTTTTTTCTTTCTTCGAACTTTCCTCGTACTTTTTTTTTTTTGGCCTTTTTTGTTTCCTGTGGTTTTCAGTGATACCTTTTGCTTATTGCTCGTCAACATTTGAAAAACATCCATTGGAATTGGCAGTTTATAATGTGGGGTGCTGGGACACTGCCTCACCCAATATTTTAAAAACTTTAACTTGGGTAATGTGAAACAATCATGAAATAAGTTTATTTGCACAATGTGCCTGGTGTCAACACGTCTACATCCTTTAAAAATAGTTTTTGTATTTGTTTAATTTCAGAGTGAAAAAAAAAAAAATTCTGTAAGAATACATACATTTCCAGAGTGAATGACACTGGATAAATTAGACTGCATGCAAGTCCTTGATCTTTTGGCAAGCAGGTGACCTGCAGCTCTCTGCGCCTTGGATACACGAACATTTATTGGCAGCAAAATAGTATTGTTTTAGGGTTTTTTAATCTAATGTAATTGGACAATCATTAATGCACTATATCATGTTGACGTCAATGACTCACTGTTCACACCCGCCTTTAACATTATGTAACTACAGTTAAGTGAGCGCTACTAGGCATAGCAATGGTAGAGACACCTGTGACACTTCTTGGCGGAAACTTTTACTTTAAAACAAACATTTCAGATGGTTCTCTGTGTAAAAACCAAGTAGTATGCACACACTGAAATGAAGAGCTGGCCATGCTAACATCTGTAGAGTTCGATAAACTAACCTGGCTGGGGTAACTACTGGAATCATGCAGGTGAGTTATGAGCTTCCAAACTTCTGCTTATGGATTACAGCATTATTGTTTTTGCAGTTACTGAAGTGATGATAAAAGTGTCCGTTTATTAAGATAACTATGAATACAGAAATGGCAGGTCTTTGTGTATGTATTATTTGCAACAAGATCAGGTCCTGAGATTTTTAAATTACTGAGTTTTTAAGGCTGCTTTTAGAGTTATTTTATGAAATTGATCACTACTCCAAACCATGCATTAAAAAGTTTGTAATGTAACAACATATGCCTTGGTAACAAGGGGCCTTCTTTTACTAGGCATTCTACTACTGCTGCAGCTATAAGCATTCAAAATACCCAGAAGTAATCACAGAGGTAATTCAATGCTGTACTAAGTAATGTTATCTATACTAATAAACTGCAAAGCCCTCACTGACTCACTCACTGACTGACTGACTGACTGACTGACTGACTCATCACTAATTCTCCAACTTCCCGTGTAGGTAGAAGGCTGAAATTTGGCAGACTTATTCCTTACAGCTTTCTTACAAAAGTTGGGCAGGTTTCATTTCGAAATTCTACGCGTAATGGTCATAACTGGAAGCTGTTTTTCTCCATTTACTGTAATGGAGAGGAGCTTGAAACCCGTGGGGGCGGAGTTTCGTCTGACATCATCACGCCTCCTACGTAATCACGCAGTACGTAGAAAACCAGGAAGAGGCCCAAAAAGCGCTTTAGAAAACATGCATTATATAATTGAGAAGGCAGCGAAACAATAAGAAGCGAGCGAGTGATATATACAACCATATTCATGAGTTCTGCTACTTCGGAAACAAAGCACAGTGTAAACCTACACTTTAAATTAAGTTCATAGACAGGCTGCCGCTGGCGTTTGTAATTTAGTGCCTGCCCATATAAGGCCGTTCGTCAGCGGCAATCCAATAGCAAACTGCCACGGGTAAATATTCACGGGTGAAGGACTGTGGAAGGTGAGATGGTCAGGGTGGTGTTTGGCACAAACTCAGCGAAACTGCGAGAGAAAGTTTTAAGTACCG
>JANRMT010062837.1:36671180-36700600 GCA_026402145.1 Polypterus bichir lapradei | reverse complement strand
TATTGCTATATATTGCCTTTGATTCTTGTAAGTCTAAGCATTATCCTCTGATGAAGACCCCTGGTAGGGGTTGAAAGCTCAGGAATAAAAACTACTTTATGATACGTGATTTATTTTCTCCCTTTGTGGATCTCCAGCTGCAAATATATTATATATATATATATATAATTTTTTTTAAATAAACAGATAAAAACATTAAAATAAGCATTAAGAGGGCTGGCTGGCATAGTTAAGTGCCTTTCACACACTCAGATTTACTTTGCCCCATCTGCCCAAGCACTGTACCACCAACCTCAGTGAAACTTGATATGTTTACCTAAGGATTGTAGTACAGGTTTATATACATACATGAACCATTGTACAACAACTTTGATGCTAAATAATTACTACTATACCATGTACAACATGTACAATTCCAGGGTGCATATTTGTGTTTTTGAAAGAAGTGACCATTACTCCATTATAAATGTTTGTTACGCATCCTTATTGGGTACAGCATCATAAACATCTTTGCTTTGTGGTTAATGTAACTGGCAAAAACTATCAATTCATTCGATTCTGAATTTCATGTAAAGTTAATAGTGGTAAATATTTTCATTGTGCTACTCACCCTATCTTCATCAAGAATGGCACACTGATACTCTTCATCAAATCCTTCATAAAATTCACCTATGTAAATTAAGAAGGACTTAAGTTAAATATCTCATAGGGAAAAACAGAAATATAGCTTACATGCACACAGCCATTAAACATAATTATATACCAAATTACCAAGGTGTGGACTACAAATTAATGACTCTAATCTCCTCTGTAGTTTTCTGCTCTGATTAGATGCGACAGGAATACATTGAATATAAGGAAGACTGTTTTATTTTGTTGTCTTTGTTTCATTGATCTAGCTTAAAATTATATTTTCCATTTTGCATACTCACATAGCTTTTCTGAAATGGAATGACACAATAATAATAATAACAACTATTCCTTTCTGATTAAGTTAAAATTGTAGGTACAAAAGCTTTACTTCAAAGCTGTAGGAGACTAGATTTGAACCCCAGGGCATATCACTACCTGTGCAGTCTATGTTCTACCAAAGTCCGCTTGGGCTTTTCCTCCAGGTTCTCTGTTTTTCCCTCTACATGCCCAAAGATGTGTTTTAGGTTGACTGCTGAATTTAAACTAGCAACCTATCAGTATGTGTAGCGAATGTGCCATAACCCTGTTCAGAGTTTACTGCTGCCTTGCACTACATATAAGAATCATGTCTGGTGCTATGACCTTGAAATGGGCAAGCAGGTGGACAAAATGGATTGATAGTTAGTGGGAATGAAAACCTGCAGCTTTGGCAGTAGTCTTACAAACAGAATGCATTGGTTATGGTGAACATGTTCCCCAGTATCTCAATATACTGGTTCAAGTTGTGTCAGTTAGTTTATTTATTAAAGTGAGTTACTTTAATACATAAAAATATAATATATTGTACAATGTTAGAAAAAATGCGCAACTTGTCAGATTTTATCTGAATCTGGCTATCGAGTGAACTCAAACATATTTCATTGGAAAGACTGCCAGGGAAAAGAGCTTAAGCTATGTTTCTTTTAATTTTAATATTAATATTAAGTCAACTGAAATGCTTACAAACTATGAAGTTACTCTTACATATTGTAACTGACAAAACTTGAAAATATTGATTTTTATTATTATCAGGCACTTTTAATGACTTAAGAAAATGAACATTATATGAGATGCAATAGAGATTTGCCTTGATTAAAATCATAATATACAAACTGACAAGCCATCAAAGGATTTACCTTGCCATAATGTATGTTGAAACTGTGCATTTAACTTAAACTTCACTCACTAATATGCTGAATAATAACAGGATGCATTAAGTGTAAATCACTGTGCTTGATTGCAGATTCCTTGAGAAAGGAAAGCGTCCATACCTTCCTTTGCCAAATCCCCAATATTGATAAAGGTTAGTCCTGTTCTGTCAGCCAACTCCTTGCCCAAAGTGGTTTTTCCAACTCCAGGTGTTCCTTTAAAAGACAAAACATTTTGACAATTAAATGTGCAATTTTTAGTTTATATACAGTTCCTTTCTAAAAAAGAAAATGGCTACTTAAATGTAAAATATTTTATTTCACAATACACAACAGAATAGAATGATGAATGAATGAGAAACAAAACAAAAACAACTCAGGAGCAGTACAACAAAACTTTGAAGAATTAGTATATCCAATAAATCAGAAAATGGATTAACGGGTTGAAGGAAGAAAAAGTCCTGAGGCTAGGGCTTGGCAATATGGAAAAATATGTATCACTATGACTTTTTTCATATCAGTTGATATCGATATATATCACAATATAAATCAAATCACTATTTCTGTCAAGCTTAAGAGTTCCTTTTTACTCCTAAGTGAGATGTGAAGATATCACAAGGTTAATTTTGGTTTAACCATGTGTTAGGATATAGCGGGTTGGAAAATGACTGACTGACTTTTTATTTTTTGTCAGATGTTGATCATGACAAATGTCCTGTAGAACATCATACAACCGTATTTCAAATAAATAAAATAGGTATAATATAATAAATGAAAATCTTAATTCTGACCAGTCAAAAGCTTCAAGTGTTACAGGAAAACACAAACAAAATGCACAACTCAATTCTTTGGTCAATTGCAAATAAATAAAATAGGTAATACAAAATAAAAAGTCTCATTTCTGACCAGTCAGAAGCTTTCAGGTTTTACAGGAGAACACAAAAAATGTATTGATCAACTCCAAATAAATAAAATATTAATTTTAAAATCTTAAATCTAAAATTAAAATCTTAAAGCTTTCAAGTTTTAAAGGAGAACACAAAGTAAATTCTTTAGTCAGTTCCAAATAAATAAAGTATTAATATAAAATAAATTGTCAGAAAAACTACCTCTATACAGTATTCTTTCCATTATATAGATTCAAACTTTTTAAATGTTTGGGAAACAAACTGACAAGCAGACAACAGACAAAAAACATTCTGTATATATCCTCACTTCTGCCATCCAAGAGAAGACACTGCAGCATCAAAGCCAGATCTGCCAGGCTGCAGGAGAATTTTTAACCCCAAGCTGTCAGACTCCTTAACACCATGCTGCCCCTTGGGATCTTCCACACAGCCTCAACCACCTCTAAAAAAAGGAACTTTTATACATGCGAGCCACTTTCCTGCAAAGACGAGTGTGCATGTACAAAAAGAACTGAAAATCTCATACTGACCTTTAAGTATTTTGTCACTCTTGATACCCTTCTGGTGTGAAACATTCTGACCTGTCATTGTTTACACATGTCTTAAACAATTATTATCATAAACTAATAATTTCTGTATTATCTACAGTATATCTATTATTTATTATATTACATATCTATTGACTATATTTATGTATCTAGATTGCAAATACCATACATTACATCAATGTTCATATTGCTAACTACACGTCAATATTGCTGCTACTTCTTTGTCTTGTCTTTGCACAATGTCTTGTCTTGTTTGTGTTTTAATTTTAAATTAAAATTTTAATTCTATTTTTAATTTATTATTTGCACGTCTATCTGTACTTGTATATGGTTGCGATGACAATAAAGTTCACTTTGACTTTGAGTAAAAATTCAAGCAGCTTTCAAATGTAAACAAAGTAGAACATAAACAAACCTGACATATTCACTCAATTGTGCTCAGCTTATGCTCCAAGGCAAACAAGGCTCAGGAAATCCCCATCAGTGCAGCAATTGATTTGATGGGACTGTGAAGTCTTGCATTGTGTGTGCTCTAAAGTATGGCACTGCTTCGGATGGTACAAAAGATTAGTGGTATTACCGGTTATTGTGGGAACATGCTTTCAACAGAATTTGCACCTCATACTACTCTGCTTCTTGTCACACTTTAAACAACCAAAATATCTCCACACTACTGAATTCCTCAGACCTTTCTTTTCAAAAACATCCTCATCTTTTGAGCTGTTATATCTGCATAGCTTTGCAACAGTGCTCTGTTTCTTGCGGTCTTTGCATACTTGAAAAAACGCATGTAAAAATAAAAAGGAACTATGGAGGTAAAGGGCTGTTGCATGCAAACTAAGCATTGTGCAGTCTTCATTAGCGCAATATAACATTGGCAACAATGATGGAGCTTTCGTTCCCATCACCTTTTGCATTCCTTGCACTGCCAGGTGATCCTCCAGTGCTGTGGACTCACTGGATTGAATCTTTTGAGACTTATTTAACAGCTGTTGCTTTGGACGAGATCAGCGATGCTCGTAAAACGTCCATATTTATACACTCCCTAAGCACAGAGGGCCAACGTATTTTTAAAAACCTCAGAACTGCGGCTGGATATTTCGTATTGGCGAGTCTCCTGGCATCTCATTTTTCTGCAGCTCAGAGTGTCACCGTCTGACGAATTCTATTCCACCAGCGCCATGAGTAGCCGGCGGGAGTAAGTTTATCATTTCGTGGCTGTCTTGCGGGATTTAGCCAGCTTTTACAAGTTCGGTGAGTTACATGACGGATTGATCAGGGACCACCTTGCGGAACAAGCCAGCAACCCTAAAGTTCGTGAAAGATTACTGATAGCATCAGATGATGGGACTCTTGTGAAAGCAATCGACATGGCATTTCAAACTGAATCAGCTGCCAAACTCACAGCCAAACTGGCAGTTTCTTGGCTCAGTGACAGCCTGTCGCACAAGAAGTGACTGAAGCTTCCTGCCCTATCAGCAAGGAGGCGCTTTCCTTTCGGGGCAACTCCAATGTTCACTATATGGGGCGGTTACAGTCCGCTTCAAGACATTCAGGAACTGTGGCTCCACTGGTAATAAGCCTAGTACGTACTCTGAGCTGCCCTGCAGAGGGACACAGGTGCCAGAACTGCAGGAAGCTTAACCATTTTGCTAAGGTTTGTCGCACTGCTCCCACTTCCTCTGTACAAAAGGAACAGTCGCCTTCTATTCAGAGTGCATCAACAACCATTCACTCAAAGAGCTCCACAGCTCCCACCATTAAAACTTGCACTATGCAGTTTAACAATGTGTGTCTTCCTCTGTTGTTGGACACGGAGGTGGCGGTGTCTCAGCTCAAGTGGTCCACTGTAAAACAATTTTTCTCTCATCCAACTTTCACTGCTCCTTCTGCTGTTATGTGGTTATAGCAGCGCTAAAACTGAAGTAGTCGGCAAACTCTCCCTACCTGTATGCTATGGCCAAAAGTACTTGCTCGACTTCACATTTCATGTTGCACGCTATGGTCCCATCTTGTTAGGCCTGGACTTATTTACAGCTCTGGGATTTACACTCCTGGACACTGAGGGGCCTGCTGTCCTCACTGTCAGCTCACTATGGCTTCAGCAACAGCCAGCTCTTTTCACAGGGTTGGGTTGTATCTCGGCTTTTAATTACCAACCACTGCTTGATCCTTCCAAATGCTCAGTCATCCAAACCCTCTTCAGAGTTCCATTTGACCTCCAGGAGGGTGTAACTGCGGAAATGTGCAACCTGTTGGAGGTGGGCATCACTGAACCAGTTAATGCTTTTGATAGCGAAAAAAAAACAGGTGGGTTACAGCTATGCATTGACCTCAGGACCAGGAACAAAACAGTAACACAGGGTGGGGCATAAAGATCTCCCACATTTTGAAGGGGTATAAAAAATGAACAAAGCCATCAAAAAAAATAAATAAATTGTATATATTTCTGAAAAGTACACAAAAAACACTTTTGCTTTAATGGGTTTTAAAAATAATATCAGGCAAATGGCAGCCGTCATTGGCAATACATTGCTGAAGATGTTCCCGGAAGTTCTTCATCACTCTCCAGGTCATCTCAGGTGGAATGGCACTGATTTCCTGTCTGAGCCTTTCCTTCAAATCCTCAAGAGATCGAGGAAAGGAAAAAGTCACCTGGGCTTAAATCTGGTGACCGTGCCGGCCACCTCACTTCTCCACTTAAAGAAATCAAATGCCCAGGAAGCATTTACCTCAACACTCCGAGCGAACGTTGTACTGTGTGAGCTGTGGCCCCGTCTTGTTGAACCCACACATGTTCTGTCTTAGGTCTGCCAGGTGATTTTCTTTTCAGTGTGGACCCAGTTGCCCGAAGAGTAGAAATCCATAGCAAAATTGTTTTCTGATCTGGTACACATGCATTTCGACTGAGCGTGAAGCATGTACGGTACGATCTCTGCGTTGCTGTTACAGAATGGTTTTTCTCATAATATGCTTGAACAACAAAGCCCCAATGTTCACGGGTCCAACTCATGATGGGTACTGAAAATGGTAGAGCCTAACCTACCGAATGAGACATACCCCACCTCTCTACCCCCACTACAGCCCGCACAGTTCTCCCTCAAAATGTGGGAGATCTTTATGCCTTACCCTGTAACAGGTAAATACGCACTGCTGAGGAGCTCAGCACTCAGTTCCATGGTTTAAAGGTATTTTCCAAATTAAAACTTCGTCAGGGGCACCTGCAAATTCCTCTCCACCCTGAAAGCAAAGATTTGACTGCCTTTGTCACCCAAAATGGGGTGTTTCGTTACACTAGGGTTCCATATGACCTCTGCTCTGCCCCAAGCGGTTTTCAGTAGGTGATGTTTACTATCTGTGCCAGGATCCCTGGGGTGGTCATCTATTTGGATGACAATGTTTTGCATGATCCAATCCCAGCACCCCAGGATGAATACCTGCAGTGAATGTTCAAAGTATTAGCCACTCATCACTTCACACTGAATGGCGATAAATCTGTTTTTTCAGTGCTTCACATAGAGTTTGTGGAATTTAGTCTGACTGCCGATGGCATCTCTCCACTCCAATCTCATGTGGAAGCAATCCAGCATATCCCTGAGCCCACAAATGCAGTGGGTTGCACATTTTCAAGTGCTCTTCTCCATACTAAGTTAAATTACAGAGCAAAAACACTCCGCACAAGGAAGCTCTCCTGCATGTCTTATGTTAGAGCAAAAGCTGCAGTTTCTTCTAGATTGTTTGTGGCCCCTGGCTGCAGCAAAATACAGCCTCAGCAAAATACAGTTTCTGAATGCCAGCTAACAATAAAGGAACACTCTGATTAGAAGCATAGGGTGAGGGTCCTAAAATTCTGGGCTCTTGACTGGGTAAGAGTTTACTGTCCCCATCGTGACCACAAGCTACAATCCTTCTGGTCTTCACGTCTACAGGTTCTTAAACAGCTTGGCCCTGCTACTTTTCAGCTCTCTGATGGATCACGGTGGCATGCAAGTCGACTCCGCAAGGTATCTATTACGGTCAGTGCTGATACAGACAGCAATTTAGACCTGGACTGCCTAGAGGATGTATGTTCGCCTTCTTTTACTCCACTGGATCCCCAGCCAGAGCAACCACTTATACCTTCTCCTCAACCAGTGAGAACCTGGTCCCGTCCAGACTACCTCAAGGATTGTGTCACTGACGTTTAATTTTTGCTAATATAAATAATCCCTTCTAGTGAATTTTAAAAAAAAAAAAGGGGGGGGGGGGGGTGGGGGGGGTTCACACACTTGTAGCTCTCCTTTTCTGTACCTGTAATTTCTGATTGTTTCTTGGGGGGAAGGAAATTTCTATTTGGGGAGGGGGTGATTATTATATCTGTACAGCTTTGCGACAGTGCTATGTTTCGTGCTGTCTTTGCATACTTGAAAAAGCGCATGTAAAGACAAAAAAGGGACCACGGAAGTAAAGGGTTGTTGCATGCAAATTAAGCACTGTGCTGTTTTTATTAGAGCAAAATAATATGAGCCTTGGGCTACGTCGATTGGGGTGTCTCCTTCGGTAACGCCGATTGCCCAAACCTCCCCCGAGTTTTCACTTACATTTTTTGTCTTCATTTTCTCTTTTATCTCACTCCCACTCCTGATGTACTTGCATGCATGGCTGCTGCAACCCAAACAGTAGCATGTGTGCTGCTGCCAGCTCCATAATGTGTGCATCAATCTAAGCTAACGTGGATATAAATCTATTTCAGCCACATAATTGGTTGGGTGCGGTGCTATTCACATTATCATTGGTTTTTCATGTTGTCATTCAAAACATGGATGGAATGAGCTATATCAACATTCTATTGAACATGTCTTACGTTTCTATTGAGGAAAAGTTATTTTGCAATAATTAACTTTATCTTTTTATTGCCTAGACATACCCGAGGCTAAAGCTTTGGACAGAGGGGTATTATAAAACAAAAACATGAAAATGAATTTGTGTAACTGTTGCATAATATATAAATAATGTAAACAATGCTTCCTTTGGTCAAACATTTAAAATGTTGAACACATTTTAATGAATACATACAAACAACAGGTGCTTCCTTTTCCTTTGACAAATTAATATTTAACTAGTACAATAACTAAAATTAAAACTATAGTATTTTCAAAATATAAACGAAAGTGCAACTACAGTACATAAATGAAGAAAACACAGGTAAATTACACATGAATAATCAAATCAAGTAAGTGAACTTCAAAATAAAGTATTATGTATACCCTTGAAAAAAATGTAATTCACAGTCTATTATTTCACTGTTTATCGTTCTTTTTGAATTATAAATAAAAACTTTCAGCTGATCTAAGCAACTCCTTTTCAAGTTATTCTCTCTTTTAGATACTGTAAAGAAAAGAATGCTGTTACTAGCTCAGGAAAATAGCATTTCAGTCCTCTGACATCTCTTTACCCATGTCAAAAAGTTATTAATTATAACTTAACAGGTCACATTAATAATCATGGAAATACATATGTTTTGAATGTGTATATGGTCTTGTAGTGAGGCAGCAGGTGCTGAAATAGCTGTTGCTCTTATCAATGCAGATGTACATTTGAGAACATGTAGAGCTGCCCTGTGCATTGTGGTGTAACAGTACATTTTATTCCATGTGTGCCACACTGTATCTTCTTAGAACACATAATGCAAAATAAGCCCCAATTTATGTTTAAGTTGTGGCACAAATGCTAGGTCGTTGTCCTTTACATTTATCCTTCCATGAAGTCAAACGTTATTTATTTTCACAACCCATTCTACTGCACTCATGTTTTCCTTGCCTCTAACCAAACTTGAATTCCATCTTGAGTGCAAACAACTATGCTCACAACAACTTGTTGATGACGAGTTAACAGATTACCCTGCCCGACTGGTAATCATGTGAATACTATTATATGGTTGATTAAAATGTATGATTTTTTTTGGTGTTGTTGCTGCTTTAATATATTGGCGTATCAGGCACTGCATATTTTTATAACTGAAATAACTTTAAGCCCTGTAGATTGGTTGATTTGTTCCATTTGAGTACAGACCAGCAGTAAGTGGAAACACAAGAGCAGCGTCTCGCATACACACACAGCGTTTTATAAGTACCAGAAAAGAATAGCCGAAAACTAATCAAATCCTCAGGTAAGTTCAACTGTATAGTCCAATGGGTGGTTAGTTCCAGTTAGTCCAGTGGGTGGTGAAAGCTTTAAGCTTACGGTCTCCTAGTGATTCAGCTGAACACAGAGAGCACTAAAGCAACTTTTTTAAGGGAGGAAGATAGACTCAGCACTAAATGTAAGTTGCACCTGTTTTCTCTTTTATCAAATGTTTTACTTATTTGTTAAATTCAGCAGGATTTTTTCAGATTGTCAAAGGTCCAACTCATAATAATAACCACAGGTTAGCCTTAATTATAACTCACAGAGTTGAAATTCAAAATTTAAATATTACTCCATTAAATCAAGTTTTTTTCTGATCATTACTTAATTATGTTTGATTTGGTTCTGCCCTCATCAATACATTCAAAGATTAGAACAAAGGTAGTGCATAGATACTTTCAGTAAGTCAAGTGTAATCGTGGAAACAATTTAGGTCAGTTAACATCAAATGTAAATGAGGAAAACAGTTTAGCTCAACTAACATTAAACTATAATAGGACCACAAGAGATGCTCTGGACACAGTGGCTCCCCTTCAAACAAAATTGACCAAAGCACACTGAAACTAAACCTAGTTTAATGAGTGTGCTTGAGGTCTAAAATTAGAATGTTGAAAACTGGAGCGTAAATGGAAAACAACAAAGCTGCAAGTCTTTCAAACTGGATGGACAGAGAGCCTTAAAAAATATGAAAAAGCTCTCTTTAAAGCCTGCATAGACCACTAATCAAAAATAATAGATAATGACAATGATAATGCTTTTGTACTGTTTAGAACTGTGGCTAATTTAACAAATGGGAATTCAGAACTACAGTGTAAAGACCAACAAACATTAGCAGTACAGACTTTATGAACATCTTTAATGAGATGATTAAAAATATAAGATCCCAGATTTCTGCATCACAGTGCATACCAGCCTGGCAAACCCCGTCTTGCAGTCAGCACTTTAGAAATTTTAATTCTAATAGAAAGAAATGGAAGTCTTAACTTTAACTTCTAAAATGAAACTTACCACTTGTTCCCTAGATCCAGTGCCAACAAAACTAGTAAACCGCGCAATGGATGTTCTTGCAGCACTTATTCTTAGCATTTCCAATAGCTCACTATTGCATGGCACAGTACCTAATGTACTAAAAGTGTCAATCATCATAACCATTACTTAAAAAGTCATACCAAGACCCACACATACTAATTAATTATAGACCCATATCTAAAATACTTGAAAAAGTATACGCTAATTGGCTTCAGTCACACCTTACACTTTACAATTCACTTGAGAAACTCCAGTCTGGCTTCTGCACCAGTCATAATACAAAAACGGCACTAACGTGTGTTGTAAATTACATTCTGATATCGTCTGATGAAGGAAATTCCGCTATAATTATGTTGTTAGACTTAAGAGCAGCATTTGACACCACTGACCATTCTATTTTACTGCACAGGCTGGAAAATGATAGTAGGCTAACAAGCAACATTGCTGCCTGGTTTTATTTATTAAATGAATTCTATTACGTACAGATATGTGCTGTCAGTACTCCAACATTAGACAAAGAAGTGAGATATGGTGTCCAGCAAGGTTCAGTACTTGAACCTTTACTGTTTTTACTTTACATGCTTCCACTGGGATCAATCATTAAAAACTTAATGTTTCTCCAAAGTTGTCCTTGGACAGATGTGTTTGTAAATTAAAGGAGTAGAAGGATGAGAAATACTTGTCTTTATATATGGATGAAACAGAGATGTTAATTATTAAAGGGAAAGACACTGACTGCAACAATATTTTGTCATTATTTAACTAAGTTGGAATCACCATTAGTGTTACTGAACCAGCCCACAATCTAGGCGTTATCTTTGACACTAGCATGTCATTTAAAGTTTACATTACAAAATTGTCCAAAACATGTTTCTTCCATCTTAAAAATGTTGGGAAATTAAGGCTTTTTCTAAATATGTGGGGTACTGAGATATTAATTCATATAATTATTTCTAGTAGGATTTACTACTGCAAGGCGCTATTCACTAGATGTTCAAATTTTCAAATTGTTCTTTATAGAGCTTCCAGTTAAGATTAGATCAGATTTCAAATTCCTCCTTTTAGCAAATAAAGCCATAGCCAACTTCCGGTTTACTTATCTGAACTTATTATGACTGACAAATTAAAGTGCATGTTAAGATCAAGATGCCGTTAATAACAGTGGGAAGTCAAGCCTTTGGTTACAGGGTCCCAAAGCTATGGAATGGTCTGTCTGCTATTATAAGAGGTGCCCCTTTAATCTCGGCTTTTAAATCCCGGCTGAAGACTCACTACTACAGTTCAGCATACCCAGAATGGGGCAGAGTGCTGATTAACTATTGTGGTCTTTGGCCGGCTTGTCATCCCGGCCAATACCCCCAAACCGCAAGATGGAGCCCTCCCTGCAGTATGGAGGTGCCCCGAAGACCAGCAGGGAGTCATGGACTATGTAGTTTTTATACACGACCCTGCTGGTTACCACAGGGGCCGCAAGAGGGAGCTGCAGGGAGGACCGAAGAATAATTCATGCCCTATAACCCGGAAGTATGTCATAGGAAGAGCGATGTGCTTCCGGGGTGAGAAGAAGGACTTGTACCTGACCCAGAAGTGATAATGAATCACATGGACTGGGGATTGGGAACACTTCCGGGTCAGGATGTATAAAAGGACTGTGGGAGCTTCCAGACATAGATAGTATTACGTAGATAGATAACGTAGATAGTATTACAATACTGAGTAGCATTTACTAAGTGAATGTTTGGTAGTCATGGCCATCTAATAAACATTTTTTATGTTGTTTAAATTCTTATAATCATGATGCAAGGTTCTTCGACAACTACTGCCATTATTGGCCTTGTGGCAGCACTCAAGAGTATTGAAAAACTTAAACATTATGGTGATGACCATCATATCAACAAGTTCTAACAACAAATTAGTATATTGAGTTGTTATTATACTAGTGAAGTATTCACGTACTTGTGGGCCTTATGATACTGTGAGATGTCTGATGAAGAGAGGGTGGCCGATTGGTTAAAGTCTGCCAAACTCTGACTTTTCTTGATCCCTAGGACTGTGGACCCCTGTGCAAATGTACTTATCCAGGATTATAGTTACAGGGAGCTTTTGGTAATTCCACTCCTCATCAGTCAACTAGCCAGGTCTCTGATTAGCTCAATTTTCAGTCCAGGTAGCTTTAATTATATTTTGTGAAAATCTCTTTATTAAAAATTTGTGTGTATACAAATGTTAAGCACTGTATGGTCATGTATAATTTTATTGCTGTATCACATTTGTAAATTTGTGTAAAAATGTTGTTTACAGTGAATGATACTATATAACAGTGGCTCCAAAACATTTTAAAGGTATGACCCAGTTTTGGTCTGCAACCCTCTAAATTATTACCGTATTCAACCCCATTCATAAAAAAAAAAAAAACAGCTGGCAATAAAATAGTTATCAGATAATAGAAATACTGGCGCCATCTGTTACCCATTAGCGCAATTTGCCTTTCTTCAAGTTTGTTGGACTTTTCACCTCGAGAAAACGTGTGCTAATTATTTTTAATCGTTGCTCGACGGCACTGGTGTCTTCTGGAAATTTCAATGCGTCTTTATTTATAAAAGCACCTGAGTGCGAGGAAAAATTTCCAGGCAATGCGCTATGTTGGTGAGTGACAAGTACGATATAGAATATTTAATGATAAGTACGAGCTACACCCATTTTGTTAAAGATGGATACATTTTTTAAAAGGAACCTTCTACGTCTGGCAGTAATAAGAATAAAAAAACAGATTTTACAACGATGAAGATCTTAAATATGGTTTAGCTGTTATTTACAATAATCCTTAGTGTGTAGTTTGTCAAGATGTGTTGTTAAAAGAAAGTATGAAGCGGTCAAGGCCACTTCGACATTTAAATACCAAACATTCATACAAAAAAGACAAGCCTGCTGAATTCTTTGAACGAAAGCTAAACTACCACCACTAGGAGCAAGCCATTTTTACTTCAACAACTACCAATTAAAAAAACATTACTAGAAAGTTATTTATCCAAAAGCCAGTAAGCTACATACAATTGCTGAAAATCTGATTTTACTGACAGTTGTCGATATAGTGAAAATAATGGCTGGTGGAAAAGAATATGACAAGCTTGAAGCAATATCTCTCTCCAATAACGAAATGCAAAAAGGAAAATCTTATCCCGAAAGGCATCATGATAAGGAATCCAACCATACACACTTACAATACTCGGTTTGCAGAGCAACTTTGTTTTAGGACATCTGCAAGGATAAGAAAGCACTTAATCCAAATTTTCTACAACATCAAGAAGAACACGCAAAGAGAGATCCAAGACCTCATCCTGCTCCTTGAAAATGACAGGCAGGAGATGGTAAAGGAGCTCCATCGCTATTAAAAAAAGACTCCAGAAACTCCTTATTGTCAACAAAAAGAAAAAGCTGCATAGATTACGAGAGAAAGCTGGACACTTAATAGCAAAAAACAAAAAGCAACAGACCTGCATTGTTAATCTCTCCTCATTCACACCAAATGAAGCAGAGATTTCAGTACTCACAAAGGGACTCTCATATTGTCCTGCAAAGCCCATTGACAACATCAGAATCTGCAGCGATATGGAAGAATTCTTCAGAAAACTTAGACTAAAAGAATTTTTCCACAAGAAAGAAAACGGTAACACACAGGAACCAACAACATGCAGTTACAACAACCCCACCAGTAAATCCACATGGACACCAGAAGCTGGCAGAAACTCCACCCTGGATAATTATATAGACTGCTTCCGACAGAGAGTAAAAACAGGGATCTTAAACAGACAGCAAAATCGGATAGAAAACATTACTGGGGATGAGTGGAGAGCCATATATTCACTAAGGGAAAATACAGAAATCATTATCAAACCAGCAGACAAAGGGGGTGCTTTAGTCATCACGAACACATCAGATTATATACAGGAGGCACAAAGACAATTGTCCAGTACTACACATTATTACAAACTGCAAGAAGACCCAACAGATCTCTACAAAAAGGAACTAAAAAAAGATAGTAAGTAGCTTTCCTCTTGACATCAGGGATCATGTAAACAGTTTAATTCCTGAGAACCCCAAAATAAGTTACTTCTACATGCTTCCTAAAATCCACAAAGAAGGTAACCCAGGAAGGCCTATCATCTCAGAAATTTGCTCCCTTACAGAAAAGGTTTTAGGTTGGGTGGAGCACATTCTTAAACCCCTCGCCCACAACACAACCAGCTACATCCAGGACACCACTGACTTCTTAAAAAACTGTCTGCTTTAGGCCCCTTACCTGAGGGAACCTTACTGGCCACAATGGATGTTGAGGCCCTGTACACAAACATCCCCCAAGATGATGGCATATTGGCATGTTGTCTGAGGTACGTTTCACATGATTCACCCACAAAATCAGTAATAGAAATGATAAAATTTACTCTGACACATAATCTATTCTCTTTTGGACAAGATTGCTACTTGCAACAAATGGGGACTGCAATGGGCTGTCGGTTTGCACCTCACTATGCAAACCTATTTATGGCAAAATTGGAGGAAGATTTCATGTAAATGTGCATCTTAAAACCAATGTTGTATCTCCGTTACATAGATGACATCTTCATAATCTGGACTGCCAGTGAGAAGGACCTCCACCATTTTCATAATGACTATAATTCTTTTCACCCCAACATAAAGCTGAAGCTGAATTACTCAAAAACAGAAGTCAGCTTCCTTGACACCACCGTTCAACTGAAAAACAACACCCTTGTAACTTCTGTTTTTCACAAACCAACAGACGGACCTACCTAAGAAATGACAGCTTCCTCCCCAAGAATATAAGGCGCTCCATTATTTTTAGCCAAGCAATATGGTACAATCGTATTTGCTCAGACCCAACAGACCGGGTTCAACAACTGCAGGAGCTCAGACAAGATTTCTTTAGACAAGGTTATACCCCCAAAACAACAGACACTCAAATAAGAAGAGCTACCGCCATACCCAGAGACAACCTTCTGGAATATAAAAACAAAGACAACAAGAACCGCATCCTCCTTGTTGTCACCTACAACCCACATCTTGAAACACTTCGAAAAATTATAAAAGAACTTCAGCCAATGCTAAACAAAGACCAAACACTGAAAAATGTATTTCCTGAACATCCCCTCCTGGCACACAGACAACCACCAAACCTTCAGCAACTAATTGTCCGAAGCTCCCTAAATGAACCGACAGAAAATGGGACATCTCCCTGCCTACAGAAAAGATGTAAAACGTGTGTCCACATCTACAATACAGACCATATAGTTATACCACACTGCCGACTTGAACATCACATAAAGGGATCATTTTCCTGCAGATCATCTAATGTTGTCTACCTACTTCTCTGCGTGAAATGTCCCGACAGTGCACTCTATGTGGGAGAAACTGGACAAACACTCCGCCAGAGAATGAATTTACACAGATTCCACATTAAACGTGGCAGCACAGATGTTCCTGTAGCGGCCCACTTCAACAGCCATGGACATTGTGAGAGGGACTTTAAAGTAACAGTGCTTATGGGCAACTTTAAAACAAAGCAAGAGATAAAAGAATGGGAAGTTAAACTCATGTTAAAATTTAATGCATTACAACATGGCTTGAATAGAGACAAGAGTTTTATAGCCAGGTATGAGGACTGTTTGCATCTCTCAGACTGACACAGATAACCTATCTACAGACCCATATTGTTTTGAAAAACTCATCACAAACTTCAAAGGACTTTGTTGGACAGTTATCTTATCCAAAGATCTTGACCATACATTGTTCTTCTCTCTCGCTTGTTAAATGAATCTTAGCCTGAATGAACCTATTAATTTTTTACATTTAAGATCTTTCATTTAATATTGTTTCTTGTCCTAGTGTGTGGATATAAACACAGGGAACTTCAGTTTCTGTATTACATCTTGCCTGAAGAAGGGGCCCGAGTTGCCTTGAAAGCTTGCATATTGTAATCTTTTTAGTTAGCCAATAAAAGGTGTCATTTTGCTTGGCTTTTCTCTCCAATACTGTAATACGATCCAAAGAAAAGTAAGCGATTTGGTAAAAGATATTTGAACATAGTGCTTGAAAATATTAAGGGCACCTACTTCTCATTACAAGTGGACGAATCCACAGATATTTCCAACTCTGGTGGCGGCGGTTGCAGTGCTAAGCAATCCGGTTTGTACCTGTTGTCATTGTAAGTGGCGGTCCACCTAGGCAAACGCTGCCATAGGTGCTTCATCTGCACTAAAGTGTTCAGCACAATGATCATCTGGGGAGCGACCAGCCAATGCTGGTGCCTCACTTTTGTTTTCGATCTCCATATCACTTGCACCAAAATCGGTGTGACAAGTCAGAGTCCAATTCTGTGATAATATGCAAAACATCATCCACCGTGTATTTTGCTTTGCACACTCACTTTGCTCATTCACTAGATGCTGTTGCCATGTTTGCCATTGTTTGTTCTTCGTTATTCACGAATATGCAGGATTTAGACATCAAATCAGAGTAAAGAGAGTCTATCTTTACCGTAACAGCGATTTAGACATCAAATCAGAGTAAAGAGAGTCTATCTTTTCCGTAACAGCGAGTTTTTTTTTTTGATGTTTACAGCTGATTATCGCCCAAGTCGAAATCTGCCTTAGAAGTGTTTTAAGTCAGGTTTAATTTAGAAGTCCTGTTGGGTCCTGACCCACTCTCTGGGAAACTCTGCAACATTAAAGTGAATTTGAAGTATTTGAGTCATATTTGTTCCAAGTTAATTTTCAGTATTTAATGATTTGTTAATAATACCTGCTTCATCTAAAAATTTACCATTATGAGGAATACAGATTTCAAGTTTTAATCACCTTGTACAAATTAAAACAAAAGACAGTGTATTCCCTAGAATGACAGATCTGTAACAAGTCAGACCATTTCACTTCCATTAAAAAAAAAAAAAAAAAAAAAAAAAAAAGGACCTACAGATTTTGAGCTGACCTGGAATTTCTTTAGAATGTACAGTAATGGAGTTAAGCGTGCATACAGTTTACTACTATGATCGACACTAAGAAAGGCAGACAGAATAAGAGAGGAACATGTTTGTTTGAAGAAATTAAAAAACATAAGCAAGTATTATACGCAAGTTATTATGACTTGCATTGTCAAGTCTCGTGGACTGTGCCAATTCTGCCGAAGAGTTTGACTTGGGTACCCACGTCGGCTGCTGAAAATGCACATGCAAGTAACCGCAGGTTCTTACAAACATTGGATCTTCAATTAGATCTTTAAATGAGTGTCTGCTTAGAATTCCAAAAGCTAAACTTAAAAGAAGTGGTGAGGCATCCTTCTGCTGTTATGCACCTAAAATCTATAATAGCCTGCCAATAGGAATTCGCCAGGCTAATTACTTTAACATGGCTTTCTCATAACTTCATTTTAGTTTAATCCTGATGCTCTTTATTCAATTAATTATCATTACTATTCATGGTGGCTCCGAAATCCGTACTAACCCCTACTCTCTTTTCTGTTCTTTTCCCGGTTTTCTGTGGTGGTGACCTGCGCCACCACCACTTAATCAAAGCACCATGATGTTCCTACATTGACGGATTAAAGGCCAGATGTCCACATGATCATCATCAACAAGTCCTTCCATGAGAACCCTAAATACAATGAAGACTTATCATTTATGTTAGGTAGAATGCCCAGAGGGGGCTGGGCGGTCTCATGGTCTGGAACCCCTGCAGATTTTATTTTTTGTCTCCAGCCGTCTGGAGTTTTTTTTTTCTGTTCTGTCTTCCCTGGCCATCGGACCTTACTATTATTCTTTGTTAATGAGTTTTGTCTTATTTTAATATTTATTTATTTTGTCTTTTTTCAATTTCTTCATCATGTAAAGCACTTTGAGCTACATTATTTGTATGAAAATGTGCTATATAAATAAATGTTGAAAACAAAAGTTGCCCAACGCAACGCCAATTTAACCGCAAATGTAATATCGAACCTATCCCATGCTGCATGTTAGGGGTGTGGAAAGCTTGTTAATTTATTGTACCCGCATATTCCTGGCGATTTCACACGCAATTAAACACTTGAATGTTTCTCTTGCGAATTATTGGTGGGGTTCGATCACAAGAATCAACACATTCTTTCTAAGACGTTCCATCTCCATGTTACAACAGATCTGTGGGGTTAAGTGGCTAATAAAGTCTTTCCAAAGATACAAACTGACAGTACATAAAGTAAGCATAAAGTACAACTATGTCTGGGTTAAGAAATTATAATGCATTAACTTCCTCAGGGTAATAAAAAAAACCCGACACTTACTACATTACCGAATAGAAAACACTTTAATCATCATTTAGTATCTACTAACCTGTTAAAAGAATATTTGGTCTCTTCATGTTCTCTTTTTAACTGTTTACCACACGTGCTTTAACATCTCATCGCATTGAAATGGACCTTTTTATTTTGTCGCACACACTTTTGCGATGGGAGTCAGTCGACCAAAAGTCTTTTTAGTAAAGAAAATCCTTTAAATGTAAGATTAAATATTTAGGGCTAATACTTTTACAATATTTGCATAATTTTCTTTAATAATAATAATAATAAAAAAAAAAACACACTTTTTTTTTACAGGCAGTTTATTGGACACGTGCATTACGTCATTACAAGACGCGGGGTAGGGTCCTTAACTTTTAAAAGTAAGAATTCTGGTAACTATTCTACGCAAATAACTTCAACCAATAATACATTTATAGCTGCAATATGAAGACTATGTAAAAGTTACGCATTAACTTTATTATGCGTGTTTTCTAATGTGGAGAGGATTTTTAAAAAAATATTTGAGGTAAAGTTGTGTTAGTTGGTAATGTCTTTTTATCAAATACGTTGAAAAATGTACTTGTTTATACTGTCTTGCAACTATTCGGATATCTTTAGACCTTTTTCTTAGTTTTGTCATATATGAAGTATTCGTTATAGCAGGCCATTGTCAAATCCCAATGGTAAAACAACCGGTAAACTATTGTATTTAATTTAACAGTAGATTTGCTGGAATTATTTTCCAATTCAGGGTAATTAGATATTAAGTTTTAATATAATGGTGTGTGGTGACCCCGAATTAAAGCAGTAGGGTAACGAACAATTTTTATTTATTTGTTTTTGCGTAAAGAAATACGCACACTAAGTTTTAATTAAGTAGTACTATAATGCTATACCGATGACAGACGTCCAAAACATAGATGTCTATAGCAGGCTGTTCTGAACTGCACAATCTTGGACTGTTTTCATTATGTTCCTAATTTGTTTTGTCTGATACTAGACCAATGATACGAAGCTTATTGTTCACAAACTTAAAGTTCAATGTAACTTGTTTTCTTTGTAGGGTCAACCACTTAAGTATATCTGTGAACTGTATAGTATGTATACTGCTTTTTGCAAGTGGCATTGGATAAAGGTTTCCGCCCAGTAAATGGTGTTTTTCTTGATATTTATAATAAAATGGTTTATTTATAACGGTGAAATCTGCAGTGAATTCCTTTAATCTAGTATCACATTGATTTAGTATGCTTTTAATAATAAGAGTTGTCTTTATAAATATGTGAAGATGATTAAGGCATAAGAGCATGACAAAACCCTGCTATAATGCCGTAATAAACGTAATCTGCAGAGAAGCAGGTGTCCAGTTTTGAAGAATAAGATTGGTATTTTTCAAGTCGAATTTATTTCTTCACAATCCTGGTATATATTAAATTGCTGCATAACGTTCTGTCTTGAATACATGTATGTTGCTGTTAAAACCTGATGAAAAGACGTTTTAATGAAGAAAATTGACATGCTTAAACATTATGCAACTGCTGAACGAGCTTCGTCCTTGTGCGTTAAAAGTGACATAACATAATTTAATGGTAGTTGTGTGTGACATATTTTTTTTTAACTTTTGTTTTATCTTCAGATTTTTGTCTTTAATTTACACCGATGAAAGCTGAGTAATGCGAATGGAAATCAACCAAGCTTATAATGTCCAAAGTTTCTCGTAGCAGGAAGGTAGCTTCTTCAAAGGTACAGTATTCTAACCTATGAACAAGAACCTATCCATTGCATTAGGGGTGTGTGCAATCTGGATTATATCTATGTCTGAAAAGATACATCATATTAAAATTAATTTTATTTAAATAGAGAAAGAGGTGAAGTTAATTTTGCAGTTGAATATTCTTCAAAAATATTGGTCTTAAAAATAGTAGACATTTAATACAGTACTTGTATGGGGAGTGTGATAGAAGAGAGATGAAACCTCTTGTGCAGGATTAAATTCACTCCTGTTGAAACTTTAAAAAAGGTGATCACTAATATGTTATGCTAATTTTTCCTCCCTCAAAGTTAAGCAGCAGCATTTCTATCTTAAAGCATGCCCGTTTGTTTGCAGGATTCACATCTAGGCTCTTAAGTAGCTCACCAAATGTACCTTTATCTCTCTCTCTCTCTCTCTCTCTCTCTCTCTCTTTCTCTCTCTCTCTCAAAACATAGTACACAAATTGGCTAGCTCATCTGATGATTTTGCTATCAGTCAAATTTATAAATTCTTTATATCCTAGAACATATTACTTCAGCTGCTTGTAACACAATGTATGGAGAAATGGCTCATTAATAACTTGATACTGGACAGGAAACGCGTGGTAGCAGCTCGTTGTGGTTTTTTTTTTTTTTTTTCTTTTTCAGCCATTTAAATTAGTGTTTGCAAACAACTCGGTTTTATGATATATGTGGATTTCAGGCAGAGAAACTCAGAAGTTATTTTCTCATAATATAACTATCAGAGTATAAAGTGACATGTACCAGTGGTTCTAAAACTCAGTCCTGGGCACCCCAATGTGGCTTAAGGTTTTTGTTGTAGTCAGCGCCTTTTGTTAAGTTTTCTCATAGCCTAATTAAGCAGGTTGTTATTTTCCCTGCTTCTGTGTTTTCAGGTCAATGTAGAAATTGCAAAATTTAAGTTGATAAATTATTAGAATGTACCAAGTTATTATTCATTAAAATTTAGTGTTAATTCAATGTTTTTTTCTTAAAACTTAAGATTTTATCACCATTTTCATTCAGACATTTAAGTTGCGTATGCTATTTAATTCTTTATTTTTACTAATGAGCACTTTAGTGAGCCCGAGACTGGAGTAGTTGCTACCTGTCAGTATTCACTGTCATTTGACTGGCTCTCTGCTTGTTATTTGGCATTGTTAGGATACAATTGAGGGAGGAAGCTACACAGAGAAAAGGCAAATTAATAGGCAGACAACAAAAGAATGAAGCCTTTAGAGCTATAGCAAACATCCAGGTTATTATAAATGTCTTATAAATGCAAAAATGTCCCTGGTGTGCTTTTCTGACTATAGATTAAGATAAGGTAAAAAAGACCAGGGGCCTCATGTATAACTCCATGCACACAATTCGCCGTAAAACATGGCATCCGGACAAAAAAATGCAGATGCATAAAACTTCCACGTTCTTCTGCTACATAAATCCCGGTAAGAGTGAAATGTATCCCTTTTCTGTGAAAAGACAATGACAAAAGCACAATTGGGGGAAGAAGAATTTCAGTGAATACCAAGAGGAGGTTAGGAAAAACATATTTGTTGGTTTAAACAATAACAGGAAGCTGATCGAGTGACACAGAGTGCAGAGAAAATCGCAAGTTCAACTTCAGAAAGTCGCACGGTGCCCGAAATAAATAAAATAAAAAAAAAAAAAAAAAAAGTGGTCAGATATCAAAGTTGCCGTGAAAAGGTGAGTCATAGCCCCCCGTCTGAGTGTCATATTGAAGCGTATTAGGATACAGAGAAAAGAAAATAAACAGGGACACTGTGGGGGGGTGGGAAAGGTCAAAATTTCCACTTTAATCACATAGTTTATTTTGTCATTAAAGTAGAACATCATAAAATTCATCTTAAAATTGTTTAATTTACTGGTTTCTGAAATCTCATCTTAACTAAAGTTGCATGTTTAATGCTTCATTTTCTTTGTATTCTTCTATGTACTCTGTTTGTGAATTGCTATGTTCTTCTTAATCAGGCTTTCTCTTATTCCGACAGGTCGCGTAATCAATTACATTTATGATATTACAGCTCTCTGAACAATTTAAATAATAAGATGCATACTTGATCTCATATTCATGATGATAGGAATTAAAGCATGTATTAAACATGTTGGCACAGTGGTAGCAACAAGCTGGCGTCCCATCCAGAGATTGTTCCTGCTTCCCGCAAGATGCTTGCTGTGCACGACCCTCAATAGAATTTATTGCAGCAGTATTGTTTCTTTCAAACGTACTAATCCCCAATTCCTGTATTTCCTTTTCTTTCTATAAGTAACCAACTGCTACACAATCAGCACTTTAATAAATGTCAAACCATCTATAAGCTTAGAACACCAATTCTTCAAAACTTTTAAGGAACGTTAAAATATGGTCCTTGTACATGTTTAATTATTCCATCCATTTGTCTGTCCAGGGTCGCGCCAGTCCCAGCAAGCATACAGCGCGAGGCAGGAACAATCCCTGAACGGGGTGCCAGTTCATCACTACCGCTGTCCACCGTGTCCACACGTTTATTAACAGTATACATTATTTAAATTAAGGTAAAAATGTATCTATAGTGTAATATATACTTCAATTCATCTTAAAAATATCAAGAGCTCCAAGAAGATAGCACCTGGAAATCTAAATTGACTTATTAGCTAGTCGTCATCATCTGCAAATACGCACTCTCTTCTCCTGAAATGTATTCCTTTATTGTTATGGTATGGTACAATGCAATTCAATATGCAGATACTCCATAAACTTATTTTCCTATAAAGAGGTAAAATAACACCACAACAACAACAATAATACTATAAAAAAAAATTGAAAAATATACAATATGAAAGCATAAGTGGCTCAGGTTGTGCAATATTACAACTGTAATGCAAGTTTATTGTGAGGTAATTGTACTTATATGTACAAATAGTTCTACCGGGAGCACTTGATTGACTGATTGAGTGCGTTTTTAGTTCTTGAGATGAAACTGTTTCTGAACCATGATGTCCCTACAGGAAATGCTCTGAAGCGTTTGCTGTATGAGAGCAGTTCAATAGACAGTGCACATGGCTGGGGCAGCGTGTGCTTGATGCTGTACACCAATTAATTCTGTTTCCGATCAGCTGTTGTTAGAGCTGTGATTCCACGCTCTGATACAGTGGGATAATTAGTCAGAGTGGTATATTGAGAGGAACAACGCTAAAGCAGCTATGGTATTTGGAGTAGTTCGGCCATTCCGTGGACCATTATATTATACCATTATATTGTTACAGGCTAATTTACAATCAGATGCCTTAAACTAATAAACAACGTGGTTAATTTTAGTGTATTTATAAAGCTGCGTCAGGCATGTGCATCTAAAAAAGAAAGGGAAACCACACTTGAACAAAAGCACTGCTTTGACGCTGGGTGCCGCCAGTTTGCAAAACCGAGCGGAGAACTTGCATACGCCAGGGTTTGAGCTACCATGAAAATGTGCTTGGCTTTACGCCAAGTTTAGGTTTTATAGATCGCAATTTGAGTGTGGAAACGGGAGTACGCAACATTTTTGTGCGTACACACCGTTTATACATGAGGCTCCTGATGTTTCCTAATGATGACTTTGAACAAGCCGTAGCCCTAACAAGCTAATTAAAGTCTGAGACCTCAAATATCCTGGTGGTACCCAAATTATTGCATGATGCTCCTTTTTTCACTGTACAATTATTCAAAACAAAAACAATACACTAATCCCTGAACGGTGTTCCAGTTCATCACTACCGCTGTCCACACGTTTATTAACAGTAAATTCATGGAGGCAGCTGACCTGATTAATTTCGGTAGGCCATTCCAGAGTCTCGGCGCTATACAGCTGAAGGCCCTGTCACCCATGGAGTGTAGATTAGTGTGGGGCACAACAAGATTGCCAGAATCAGAGGACCTTAGTGGGTGGACAGATACATAGTGATGGAGAAGGTCACTGATGTAGTTTGGCACAAGGTCGTTTAAGGTTTTGTAGGTTATTGGTAGAATTTTATATTTGATTCTGTAAGACCCAGGGAGCCAGTGAAGGCGGAGCAGGATGGGTGTTATGTGCTCGCTGCTGCTAGTTTGAGTAAGGACTCTTGCAGCTGAGTTTTGATTAAGCTGGAGCTGTGATCTAAGGTTAGAAGGGGCACCTGCCAGTAGGGAATTGCAATAATTGATGCAGGGTGTGATAAAAGCATGGACAAGTTTCTCAGCATTAGAAAAGGAGAGGAAGGAGCGAACATGTGATCTGTTACGGAGGTGAAAGTAAGAAAGTTTCTTAATATGATTTATGTAGGCGGAATAAGAAAGGGAGGAATCAAAAATGACACCAAGATTCTTTGCAGTAGAGGCAGGTCTGATGAGATCACTGCCAAGATGGACTGGGAAGGAGCTCATTTTATTAAGTTGCACTTTAGTCCCAATTTGCAGGAGTTCTGTTTTGTTGCAATTTAATTTTAAAGAGTTCTGCTCCAACCCGGTATTAATTTCACTGAGGCAGGTTGTGAGCCGAGAGAGCTCTGATGAAGTTCCACTTTTAACATTGAAATAGAGTTGAGTATTGTCTGCATAAAAATGATAACCCAGTCCAAAGCTACGAATAATATGGGCAAAGGGAAGCGTATAAATACAGAAGAGCAGAGGACAGAGCCCTGAGGAACTCCTTGTGTGACTGGCGCTGAGCTGGATCTGCTGTTACCAAGACTAACAAACTCTTGCCTGTCAGTCAGATAGGACTTGAACCACTGGAGGGCAGTGTCAGAGATACCCAGCATGTTCACCATTCTGGACAGTAGAATGTCATGTCTGACAGTGTCAAATGCTGCACTGAGATCTAACAGAATTAATATGCTGGTTTGTCCAGAGTCTGCTGCGATAAGCAAATCATTGGTTACCCGTAGCAGAGCAGTTTCACAGCTGTGCTGTGCCCTGAAACCAGACTGAAAGGGTTCCATCACATTATTAGAAGTTAAGTAGTTGTTGAGTTGGGAAGCTTCAACACGCTCAAAAACTTTTGACAGGAAAGGTAAGTGGGAAATTGGCCGAAAATTGTTAAGATTGTCAGCATCAAGGCCAGACTTTTTTTTTTAACATTGGGGTTGCATAAGTGATTTTAAAAGTGAGCGGCACAAAGCCAGTGTCAAGGGATGAGTTTATTATTGTTGTAATAGTCGGGATTATGGCATGAAGGCAGGATTTAAGTAGTGTGATGGGAATGGGGTCCAGTACACAAGTAACTGGCCTCATCGTACAAAGCAGGTCATTAACAAAAGCAGATGTGACTGGTGAGAACTTAGAGAAGGAGCTGGATGGAGTGGGAAAACAGGAAAGCTATAAACAGATGTATTTATGTTAGTTGAATTATTTAGATCTTTAATTTTGTTATGGAAAAAGTGGAGGAATTTCTCACAGACTTCAGTAGAAGAGGTAGTTGGGCCAGATGCGTGTTTGAGTAGTTCATTAACTACACAGAACAAAACCCTTGGGTTGTCATGGCCACTTTCTATTATTCTGCCATAATGGGTGTTCTTGGCAGCAGTTGGTGCTTCTCTGTAAGCTCTTTGGTGGTCACAGAAAGCCTGGATGTGCACGGTGAGGCCAGTCTTGCGTGACATTCTCTCAAGGTGTCGGCCAGCTGCTTTCATAGATCGCAATTCTGGGTTATACCAAAGAGCTGAACACTTAAAGGTAACCTCCTTATGTTTTAAAGGAGCTGTTTTATCTAATACTGAATGAAGGGCTGAGTTATAGTGGTCAACAAGACTATCTACTGTTGATGGAATAGGAGAAGACAGTAAAAGATCAGAAATTGATCCAGAAAGAACAGGGCGACAGATATTTTTTAAGGTTTCTGTAAGAAATTTGTCGTATATAGGGAGAGATAATGAGACAATGAAAAGTACTGCTTTATGGTCAGAGAGTCCCAAATCAGTGCTGTAAATGTTGGCAACAGATAATCCAGAAGTACAGATCAGATCCAATATATGACCACCAGAGTGAGTGGGGGAAATCATGTTGTCAGGCTTTGTGGGTAATTGCATGTGAAGTGTTGTGTTTTTTTTTGGTTTTTTTTTTTAGCTGTTTGCAAATGTTAAGGGATTAGTTCTGATCTTTAATTACTTGTTGCAGACAATCTGAGTTTCCTCATTCAGATTTTCAAAGAATGTTCAATCTACGCTATGAACTGCATTGAAGTTAACAGGGAAGGAACTGAACTAGTTTTGAATAGATTAAAAGTGGACTTTTAAGTGTCCCTGTGGGCTATGGAAGCATTTACCAACTATGCTGGATTAGTTGTTATGGCCAGACGTGCTCCAACAAGACTAAAATAAAAAATAACACAGACTAAATGACAAGCTCGAACAAAATACAACAAATGGCCACAAACTAATAAGTTTAAAAAAAAAAAAAAGTATTTCTTTGCGCTTGCAGAGTTCCATTTTTGGGCCACAAAGCAGCAGCATTTGTCTAACTGGTTCCATTTTTTGAAGTTGTAGCTATTTTGTTTCCCATGTATCTTTGCAGATACTGTACACTTTTCTTTCATCAAGAAGACAGTCTTTGTAAATAGTAAATCTTTATTATAATAATAATAATAAATAATAATAATTTCATGTTTTTTTTGTGTTTTCTGATGAGGGAAGGGGGAGGGTGAGGGCTCCTTTAAGACTTTTCACTCCTAGTTGTAGCACATGGCTAGTTATGCATGCAAATTAGTCTTGCAGTACTATGCTGAGTGCCCACAGGGATAAGAGTTCTGTATCTGGTGGCAGTACTCCTAATTATTATTGTTACCTAATGTACCCCTGCAAACAAAAATCCTGCAAGATGTTTTTCTTTTTAATGCATGCATGGTGAAAGGCTGGAGTACTGACCTGGTCAAGATGGCATGTGCCAGCAGATCAGTAATGATCTTGCAGTATGCATGCATACAAGTCCTATGCATAGCTGTTAAAGCTCTGTGATGATACACTCTAGCCTTGTAAGGCATTGTGTTCTAAGCCAGCTGTAGGATTAATTTCCAGGAGAATATTCGGCGAACAAGGTGTGTGGTTAACACAGCATCTTCACTGCAAAAAATTTTTTGATATTTTGTCGATCAGCAATAGTAATCACAAACATCTGTATGAAAATCACCTCTACAAATTTCAGGCTGCTTTTTATAATGAGTGTTTCTCTTTTAGTGGCACATCCTTAATTACAAAACACTTTGTATTTTTAAAGGAGACAACACTTCCTGAGTCCTTCCTGAGTGAAAAGCTCTTTGAGTAGTGAGAATTGCTACATCAATGTAAAGATTTATTAATATCTTAGTAGTGAAAAAGAAAAATATGGTTCATTATAGCAACAGAGGTTGAGTTCATCTAACTGAGGTGTGAAATTGAGTCTGTTTATTAAGTTACTCTTTCTTAGTTTACAACTAGCCGTTCCCCGTGGCTACGGCCGTGTAGTAGTGAAAGAGGACAAACTTTAAAAATCAATAAACAAAAAGGTATTGCTAGCTAAGCGGAGGCAAGTTACACTCCAAAACTCGGAGGAAGACCGACTTCCCACTCCTGACATCATGCTTCTCCCTCGCCCCACAGCCTCTGTCTCAGATTATTGTGAATATATTGCACCTGCAAGCAAACTAATAGATATATATCTATTTCTATATGTATAGTGAGCCACTAGGGGGCATACCGCCACCCTAACACACACAGGCAGGAGACCAGTTTTGCCACACTCCACACGTTTATTTACAGTTTGCAGTGCCAGTAACCACAAGGCAACACACCAACACCATTCAGTCCCTTCTTGCTGTCGGTCCTTCTCCCTCCACTCCACTTCAGGCTTTGTCCTCTCCCCCTGACTCTTGCCACTTATGGAGTGAGGCGGCTCTCTTTTATTTGGACTCCAGGTGCCTAATGAGCTTCTTCCGGCCATACTGTGTGTGTGTGTATACATACATACAATGGGGTAAATAAGTATTTGATCCCCTGCTGAATTTGTAAATTTGCTTATTTACAAAGAAATGAACAGCCTCTAATGCAGGGGTCTCCAACACGTTGCTTGTGAGCTACTGGTAACTTGCCACCCCTTTTCAAGTAGCTCACCAAAGGGTTAATAAATCGTAGATAATTTTTTTTCATTTTTTTTTTTAGAAAAAATATTACGATCCATAGTCTGAATTGCAATCTGTCTTTTCAATGTGCCGTACACTTAAGAGAATATCCAGACTCAAACTCATCAAGACCTAAGTAACACTTTTTATTTTATATATCAAATAAAGTTGAATTCAATTGTTCTCATTTGCTAGCTAAGCAGAGTTAAGAAACACGCCCCGAAGCTGGCGAGTGAGTGAGGAAGGCTCCCCTCAGCCCACTGTGTTCCTCGGATTTGCATAAATAAATCGGTACTGCAAGCAAACTATGATACATAGTGAAATGAGAGAAGTCACAAAATCAACCGGAATGTTCAAGCAAATTATAGAAAAAACCTGATCTAAATCTGTTAAGTAGTTCTCTTCTGAAAAGCAGACATTGGATTTTATATCTATACTAATAAAAGGCAAAGCCCTCACTCACTGACTGACTGACTGACTGACTGACTGACTCATCACTAATTCTCCAACTTCCCGTGTAGGTAGAAGGCTGAAATTTGGCAGGCTCATTCCTTACAGCTTCCTTACAAAAGTTGGGCAGGTTTCATTTCGAAATTCTACGCGTAATGGTCATAACTGGAAGGTATTTTTCTCCATTTACTGTAATGGAGTTGAGCTTGACCGCCGTAGGGGCGGAGTTTCGTGTGACATCATCACGCCGCCCACGTAATCACGTGAACTGACTGTCAACGCACTATGTAGAAAACCAGGAAGAGCTCCAAAATACGCTGA
>JANRMT010062837.1:36605920-36666180 GCA_026402145.1 Polypterus bichir lapradei | reverse complement strand
CCCCCGCTGTTGAAACTGCAAAAACATCTCCCTATTGAAGCCTTGTTTATCAGGGAGTCCGGCACTTTGAGCTGTATAGGCAAAAAAAATATATCATCATTTGGGATACATGTATTTCATGTGTGTTCTGTCTATGTAAGTGTAGGATGACAGAAATGTTGAACACGTACCTAAAAGACAAACTTTTTCCATGTTTTAGTACTAACGACAAAAATTTGACATGAAGTGTGTAATTTGTGAAGACTGAAGTCCAAATATCAAAGAAACACTTTCACAAAAGGTACAAATATAACGGAACAAATGCACTTTTTTCCAAGACTATAACCGAAGAGAAAGAAATTGGGTTAGTGTGGCTTGTAATCTTGACTCCTTTGGTAGTACGGCGGTAAGAGCGGCTGACTCCTATTCAGAAGGTACTGGGTTAGAGTCTTAATGTGTCCCTAAATAAACGTTTTGAGTAGTGAGCTGCTGTTATTGTTACTATTATACAATAAAAACATACTTTTGATTTGAGTCTGTAACAGCCGGTGTAAATGTATGGTTCTTGTAAAGGTTAGCATTTTTTTTTTTAATTCAGTTTTATTCTCTGTCGCGTTCACGCTTGCCTCGATCTGACACCGCTGTCGTCAAATAAAGATGAGCCATGACAGAGGTGAACTCAGATCGGAGAAAGAGAACTGAAGCCCTCCCAGCAAGAAACGTCCACTCACATATAAGAACAATGCAGCTGCACCAGGCGTAAAGGCGAAAGATGGCACTGTTTCGATGCAGAACTAAGTCTAGTGTCATCCTGCCAATCTGTCTGCCCCACACCTGTCTTTCTAAGAAACAGCACGGCTTACAGAGCTCGCCAACTTATTGTGCAAACTCCTGTTTGTAATTATGTTTTGTGATGGTCTTTACATAAGTATTTATATGTTACTTATATAAAAGCCAAATCGAATGTTATTTACCTTGATTTATTTACTTGTTTTCCTTCAGCGTAAAGTCCCAAGTAGACTGCAGAGCTTCCTCTGTTTAATCGACAAAGGCATGCTCACGAATTACACGTGTAATACCACGAAAAATGCCTGCTGACACTTTAGTATGCGAGAAATAGTACAAGAATGCAGTTGGACTTTTTTTTTTTTTTTTTGGGGTACATGCACCGTCCAGATCTAAACACTAGCATGGAGAGTCGCTCGCATACTGAAGAGTCTCGGAAAGTCTTTCTGCCATGGGGCGACTCTGATCTTTTCCTGAGTATGCTCAAACACAGTTGCGTAGGATGCGTCAGGAGCTTCCACCTGCAGCTGAAGTCCCTTCAGTACACATGTACTTTGTCAGCTTGCCTGTGTCGATCAAACACGGGAAGCTCTGTCGTTTACTTGTGACTTTATGCTGTAGGAAGATAAGTAAATTAAATCAAGGTAAATAACATTCGATTTGGCTTTTATATAAGTAACATATAACTACTTCTTAGTCATGGCCGAAATTATCGGCATCTCTGGAATTTTCCCAGAAAATGCACCATTTCTCCCAGAAAATTATTGCAATTACAAATGTTTTGGTATACACATGTTTATTTCCTTTATGTGCATTGGAACAACACAAAAAAACAGAGAAAAAAAGCAAAAACTGACATCATGTCACACACAACTCCAAAAATGGGCCGGACAATGGGTAAATCGTTTTATTTCAACAATATGATGCTCGTTTGAACTCACCTGTGGCAAGAAACGGGTGTTGGCAATATAGCAATAACACCTGAAGCCAGTTAAAATGGAGAAAAATTGACTCAACCTTTCTGTTGTGTGTCTGAGTGTGCCACACTAAGCATGGAGAACAGAAAGAAGAGCAGAGAATTGTCTGAGGCCTTGACAACAAAAATTGTGGAAAAATATCAACAATCTCAAGGCTACAAGTCTATCTCCAGAGATCTTCATGTTCCTTTGTCCACTGTGCGCAACATAATCAAGAAGTTCACAACACATGGCACTGTAGCTAATCTCCCTGGACGTGGATGGAAGAGAAAAATTGATAAAAGACTGCAACGAAGGATAGTCCGAATGGTGGATAAACGGCCCCAATCAACTTCAAAACACATTCAAGCTGTTCTGCAGACTTGGTGCAACAGTGTCAGCTCAAACTATCCGTTGACATCTGAACGAAATGAAACGCTATGGCAGGAGAGCCAGGAGGACCCCACCGCTGACACAGAAACATAAAAAAGCCAGACTGGAGTTTGCCAAAATGTACTTGAGGAAGCCAAAGTCCTTCTGGGCGAACGTCTTGTGGACAGATGAGACCAAGGTAGAGCTTTTTGGTAAAGCTCATCTTTCTACTGTTTTACATAAAACGGATTTACTAGTTTTTTTTCATAAGCTTTGGTAATTCTAGTGTTAAACTAATCAGGAGAATAGTCATAAAGGTAGTGAAATAAACATGATTTGTTTTAGTCATCGAATTGCAATCTTTCTATTAGCTGATGTTATTTGTCAATACTAAAAAAAAATGTTCACCCAAAAAGTAAATTTCACCTAACAATTTGATCTAAATTATGCTGCAGCATCTTGAGTCAGCATGCTACAAACTAGCAAGGTTAAAGTTTGTTTTTAACTCCAGTCTTCAGTGTAAAACAGTACTGTATATCCAAAGTGGAATACGATTTGAGAAGGGAAATGAGCTGAGACATGGTTTCTGTGTTTAAAACTAACCTGCCACAATTGTTTTTCCTCAAGAATCCATATCTGGTGGTTTTAGCAGTGAGTCTCAGACTCGTATGTTTCAAGAGTTTCTATTACGAGCAAACAGATACAACAAACTGCAGCTGACTGGAGAAACCAGCGATAAGACCAAGAAAGTAATTCTTGTGGAAGTGAGTGTAAATATTACATTTTCAGTTTTTTTAGGTTTTATTGTCTTAACAGAATGGTATGAAAGTTGGTAAAAGCTTATGTATTTTGGACAGATTGGCTTGGTGTGAGCATGTATGTGTGTAAGCATAAGTGTGCTCTGTGGACTAGTGTTCCACCCAGTACTGGTCCATGCCTTATACTGTTAACCATCCATGACCCTCTAATAGACTTTGTATTTTGTTTAAAAATGGATGGATTTAGCTTATTAAATGTAATATTCTTTCTTTTTCTCACTTTCAGGATATTCCTAATCAGTTTTATCGACAACCAGCCTATTTACATGATATTCTTAGGTGAGACAATGTATTTTTAATTAATACCACTCTGTTTGCATTTCTAATCTACATATTTATCAAACATCCAAATTTTGAAAATTACATACAAATTTTTGCCAGATTGACAATGGGATGCCCTATAGTGACCAAAATTCTTACAAAATGAAATGTAAAATATTTTGTTCAGTGAAAAATAACTTTGTAAAGGTGAAAATATTAAATTATAAATGTAATGTGCAGTTATATACCTGATGGTGGCAGCTTGGACGTGGTTAACCTTGAGGCTTTGCAGATGCAGCATCCTGTGTTAAAATTGCATTCCAGGTGGTTTTTTCTGTATCTGTGTAATGGGGGCCGGGGTTCTTCTTCTTCTTCTTCTTCTTCTTCTTTAGGTATTCTGGCATGCAGGTTACATTCACTGCCGAGTCTAAATTGTGAATGGGCCCTGGAGTTTTTTCCCCACTTCCACTTTATGGCCAGTATTGCAGGGATAGGCTTCAACCCACATGATCTTCAATTGAATGAAGTGTGTTTTAAAGTGTTATTTTACAATTACCTCCTTGAGGAATTTAAGCTTGACATTCATTGTTTTTTCTTTTCCTTTCTTCTTCATTTTGTTGTGCATTTCTCATAAAGAAATGTTCTGAAGTCACTTTGTAAAGGTGCAAAGGGTTTGGTGCGTGTGTGTGTGGATTTTTTTTTTTTTTTATATATAAATACACCCATACAGTGGGTTAAAGTATTCAGACTTTGTTGTTGCTGTAATTATGTTGTAGATCTAGATAAATATACTATTTTTACCAAACTACACTCAATACCACATAATGACAAAATATATTAAAAAAAAATTTCCAGAAAGTGTTAAATTGTTTAAAAATCAAATGGTGAAATTGCACATTTTATACTAAATGTGTTACCCAGCTTCTCCGGGGAAATTTTGTAAGGCAATGGGCCTCAGTTATAGTGCCGTCAGTGAGTCAGATGCATCGGAAGTATTATGTAATAAGTATTTTTCCATATACTAGACTTTGGACCTAGCCGGATAGGTGTGGTGGGCTTATGGTCCCTTTGGGCTTTCGTGTACATTCATATAATGGTGAGACAGTGATCAGGGGTTATATTGTATATGATAGACAAAAGATATGCATTTTAAAGCTATTGAACGTGTGTATATAAAAAAAGATCACTGACTGGGTTTAGTAGATTAGTGGCCTAAATCTCCACCCCCTCACCCCCCAACATCACTGTGTCTGTACAGGCTTGTCTTGAATCAGAGGATACCACTTCCACTTCTCTCTCTCCCTACCTTTTTTGTGTCTAGTGAAGCAACACCTGTGCACAAAGCCACAACGCGTTTCACTCTCACTCAAAATTTACATTATGCTTGCTGACCATTTGTGCATGGGGTTTTTTTTTTTTTCCTTCTTCGTCTATCATATTTCAAGATTTCAATGTAATCAATCAAAGCATTTTTTATATTTTGGGGTATTTAGTTTCTTAATTTTATATTATCACTAAGTATTGGTATATTTTTATACGTCCTTTCATAGTAGATACCTACTGGCCTAGATGTACCATCTTGTCTAACTTCCAGCTTTTCAACTAAAGATGAAATAGTAGTTTTGTTGATGAGTGAGTGAAGTGCCCTTTCTGCTGGCACTTAAAATTGTGATCAGGTCCATTCTGTTATATTTAATTATCCTTGATGTGTCTAGAACTTAACTGGAGTCCACCTGTGGTAGGTTGGATTCATCAGACATAGTTTAGAAAGGCACACACCTGTGTATATTAGCATCCCACAATTCCTGCATAATGCCACTGCTTCTCAGTGATAGACAGGGACAAGTAAACTGGTCAGAATTGAAGGAAAGAAGAATGTACCACAATACAATATAGAACAATGCAATTTATTTGTGTATAGCCCAAAATCATAAAAGGAGTGCTGCAATGGGCTTTAACAGACCCAGCCTTAACTCTCTAAGAAGGAAAAAAAACACCCACCTTGAAGAGAACATGCTGCAGAGTGATGGTTCACCTCTCAACACAACAGTGACCCAAACCATATAGCCAAGACGATGTGGAGTGGCTTTGGAACATCTAACTGTCCTATTGAGTGGCCCAGCCAAAGCACAGCTATAAATCCCATAGAACATTGGTGGAGACGCATGAAGATGGTAATTTGCAGATTTGTCCAGTCTATTGGAGCTTAAAATGATCTGCCATAAAAAATTGGATGAACTGCCCAAATCCTGGTGTGGAAAACTTGTAGAGATTTATTCCAGAAGACTCAAAGCTGTAATTGCTGCCAAAGAGTCTTCGACAAACTACTGAATTAAGATTCTGAATACTTACATGAATGTTAGATATCAGTTTTTAATAAATTTGCAAACCTCTCTGAAAACACGCTTTATTTTTATCTGAATACTTTCTGAATCAACTGTATGGGAGTATACTTCTGTATAAATTTTGGTTCTCTCTCTATCTCTTGGACTGCTGAGAAACTGCTTGGAAGCAGGCCAAGCAGTTCAGCCCCGACTTCCCTTTCCTCAGCTACAGGTTCCACTTCTTCCAGGGGAATTCCCAGGTGTTTCCCAACCAACCAAGGGAGAGAATCCTTTCTGCATGTCCAGAGTCTGCCACAGGGCCACCATCCAGTAGAATGTACTCAAAGCAGCTTCAGAGGGAACAGGCTGTGGGGCATCCTTATGACATACCCAAACCATCTCAGCATGGTCCTCTTGATCTGGAGTAGCAGCAACTCTGTTCTGAGGTTCCCCCAAAATTGCTGAGCTTCTTGTGCTATAATGAATTGAATTGTCAGCCGAGCTACCCTGCAAAGAAACCATTTCTGCTGCTTGTACTTCGGATCTCATTCATTTGGTCATTACCCGCAGGTTATGATAAAAAGTGAGGACAGGAATGTAGATAAACTGGTAAACCAACTTTTTGTCTTTAGACTCGGCTCCTGCTTCACCATTATGGACAGATACAGCTGCAGTCTCTCCAAGCCACTTGTCATTCTTGTGTTTTCCTCTCCTCTCTCTTGTGAACAAGATCCCAAGATGCTTTAAGTCCTCCACAAAGCAGATGGTGCATCTTCAAATGGAAATGGCCTCGATCCAATCGCCAGAGGCAAAGGTTCCAGTAGAGATCTTGGAACCTTTTAAAGGATATCGTATTATGCTCCCACCTCTGACCAAACCAGCCTTGTGCAATGGATGTGTTAATACAACAAACTGAAGTCCAAATGAAACTTTTGAAAAATTTACATGTGCAGGCTGGTATAGCTCTAGTTGAGTACCATACTTTCTAGGGCTGTCAAACTTATAAGATTTGAATATTATTAAAAATTATTAAATAGTTGCATATATTTACTTAGGGTAATGATTCTAGGTGGTGTTTATGCACTTTCTTTAGTACGTTATACAAGTTTTTTATATTGACAATGGCAACATCAATAACAAATGCCAGAAGAAAAAAATAGTGATACTCTGGCAAGTGTTGCTTAACTTTAAAAAAAAAAAAAAAAAAAAAAAAATCCAAAATCCTGCAAATATGAGCTCTATAGAAGACAAGCATCTGCACAGCCATCATATCTAAGTCTAGATGGCTGGGTGAGCAGGAATTTTCTTTAGTTTTTTATATTTATTTTTTAAAAAGCATAGCGAGGAATAATCTTCGCCATAAAGAAGATTTGAAATCCTTAAGATCTACGCACACAGGCACCCCACTTCTCTACATTATTATTCATATTTTGACTTTAATGGCCACTTAAAAATGCTTGCATACTGTGTGCCGTGATCAAAAAAGAATATGTACATTTACGAATGTATGTATATGTACCACCTGTAATACACAACTGAAGCCCAGATGAAATCACCCAGAATTGCCTAAATAACCTAAATGCTGTCATTTATTTTCTTTTCTTCCAGCGTTGTTGTGTTTTTTTTTTTTTTTTTTTGGTTTTTTTCTTTATTCTTTTTACTCAAGGATAGAAGGTGATCTGTTTAATGTAACCTGAGTCACTATGACTGAATTGAATAGGATGATGCCTGTGTTTAGTGTTTCTCAAAGAAAGTAACTTAATATACTACAGTTTGTATTTAAATTACCAGTACATGGTTAGTAGTCCTCAGAAGTTTCACTTAGCTGATGTTTTCAAAGAAACTGGAATTCTGTATTTTTTAAATTCTTTATTTCATATTCAAATTTTCCTTAAAATATTATACAAAATATTTTAAACTACAGTAACACCTTGATTATCAATCAGGGTTCAGGACCAAGGCCGTGAGGGATAAGAGAAAAGACATAACATAAAATGTTGTACAGTAGATTAGTTTAGTAAATAGTCATTAATATTAATATTGTTTTGTAAACAAATACAAGTATATTAATACAATTAATTCATGTAATGTAACGACCAGCGTAATAAGCAAATATAACTCGGAGGTACTGGAGTTTTCTATGTTTTTAATTGGAGTCTTTGTTGTGTAGCAAATGGTGCCCTGTCTTATATGCTGTTATCTGGGTTATGGAGCATACCTCCTAAACAATGAAAGAAAGCTTTCCCTACGATTCAGTTTACCTCCTTTCTTTCTTTTGTTTTTTTTTCTCTATATCGCAAACACTTCTGCTTATTGTCTCACTCCCTACTCGAAACTTACTTATGCGGTACCTTCCTTTTTTCTCTTAACTTCTCCTGTCACTCAACTCAGAAGAGGCGTGTTCACCCTTCACGTAGTCCCATCACTTACAGCATTCATTCCACCTTTTCTGCGCCTGTACAGCACATCACAAGCTGCCTGGACGTCACAATATAAAACAAAACTTAGCTGTATTTAAAAAGAAAATTTACAATACAGAAAAACATTAATAAAGAATAACATTGCCATCAGTGGTTTCCATTTTCAACACATTTTTCAGTTGTGTTGGTATCATGCTTTATATCGTTCACTGTTCTTCCAAAATGGGAGCAATACTTGAAACATTTTAACCATTTTTTAAATGTTTAATTTCAGTTTTTTTGTGACAATTTAAAACCACACACACGTTTATCAGCCATAAAAATGTATAGTAGATCAATTACAACAAAAGGGAAAAGTTATGAAGTGTGATTAAAACTGAAGATACCCAGCACCACAGTGTCAGTTACGTAAGAACACTACGTGGTAGCACAAGGAAAAGTTTTTTTCCAATGTGCAAAGCTCGCAGCATACTGCACAGCAGTAGCAGTTCAGTAATAGGCGCTGGCATGCACTTTTTTTTTTTTTTTCCCCTGACGGTGAATGGAGACTGATAGCATAATCAGGTGACAGATAATAGAGGTTTTACTGTGAATATATAACATTACAGATATGTTAAAAATATTAAAGAACAATGAAGGAAACAAACAAAAAAGACGTCAATAATAATACTCTCATAAGGCTAGAGATCATGCAGTAACGGACTGTAAGACCGGGTTTATACTTGACGTGACGCGTGCTCCTGTGAACACTACTGCTACATAAGTGTTGTACTGTATATACTTGTGCAAGTACTTTACATAAATCTGGAACATTCCACCAGGTGCCGGTGTGAGATCATCATGGTGAGAAAACATTTGGCTTTGTAGTATTGTAAATTTCCTGAAACATCCATTAAATTCCGAGGATACCTTGCCGTCAATCCAGGGATGCACCCATTCCAACAAGCATCGGGCGGGAGACAGAAACAATCCCTGGACAGGGCATCAGCTCATCGCAAGGTAAATGCAAGCTCACAGACGTACGCACGCAAGCGTCATTATAGCGTCACCAAATCTCAAAATCTTCTTGTCCTTGGAAGGAAACCAGAGTACACTGTGGAAATCCACCAGGAAAACATGCAAACTCCAGGAAGTGAACACCAGGGATGTGACTTCCTGCAGGTCAGCAGCGCTACTACTCTGCCACCGTGCCGACCCCCACATGTGTAATTACAGTCATAAGAAAAAGTTTGGGAACCCCTTTTAATTCTTTGAATTTTTGTTTCATTGGCTGAGCTTTCAAAGTGGCAACTTCCTTTTAATATATGACATGCCTTATGGAAACAGTAGTATTTCAGCAGTGACATTAAGTTTATTGGATTAACAGAAAATATGCAATATGGATCATAACAAAATTAGACAGGTGCATAAATTTGGGCTCCCCAACAGAAATATTGCATCAATACTTACTTGAGCCTCCTTTTGCAAATATAACAACCTCTAGACGTCTCTTTTATGACACATACTTTAAGAAATGAGTCTTAAAGTACTTTATGAAGAAAAGAACTATAACTTAGCATTCAGAGATATCATATACACAGAACAGTAGTTACACACCAAAGTATCAAATATATAGATAAGGCTATTTTAATTTTTTAATTACACCTTTTGTATAGCTAACACTCCCTGTATACTTGTGTTTTAGTGCCCCATGTACAATCAGTTTATTACCGTACACTACTTAAATATATGTATATCGCTGACATGATAAACTGATTTTACTGATAAACCAGTCAAGCTATTTATTCATTATTTTCTAGACTCTCAAACCAAGTGATTTGTTCAGCTAAATATCATGAATTAATTTTTGGACAACGAACAAAAAAAAAAAAAACCCCTTTGCTGACTATTCAAAAACTGCTACAATTCTACAAATTTAAGTCATCGTGGCATTTTTGTCTTGTGTCCTCAGATACACTGCATGTGCTGGTATTTTTTTTTTATTTTTATTTTTAATTTTATTTTATCGTTTTACTTCAGCTTAACTCCTTTAAAATATTATTGGGTTATTTTGTAGCCTATACAGTGCATCCGGAAAATATTCACAGCACATCACTTTTTCCACATTTTATGTTACATCCTTATTCCAAAATGGATTAAATAAATTTTTTCCTCAGAATTCTACACACAACACCCCATAATGACAACATGAAAAAAGTTTACTTGAGGTTTTTGCAAATTTATTAAAAATTAAAAAAACTAAGAAATCACATGTACATAAGTATTCACAGCCTTTGCTCGATACTTTGTCGATGCACCTTTGGCAGCAATTGCAGCCTCAAGTCTTTTTTGAATATGTTGCCACAAGCTTGGCACACCTATCTTTGGCCAGTTTCGCCTATTCCTCTTTGCAGCACATCTCGAGCTCCATCAAGTTGGATGGGAAGCATCGGTGCACAGCCATTTTAAGATCTCTGCAGAGATGTTCAATCGGATCCAAGTCTGGGCTGTGGCTGGGCCACTCGAGGACATTCACAGAGTTGTCCTGAACCCACTCCTTTGATATCTTGGCTGTGTGCTTAGGGTTGTTGTCCTGCTGAAAGATGAACTGTCTCCCCAGTCTGAGGTCAAGAGCGCTCTGGAGCAGGTTTTCATCCAGGATGTCTCTGTACATTGCTGCAGTCATCATTCCCTTTATCCTGACTAGCCTCCCAGTTCCTGCCGCTGAAAAACATCCCCACAGCATGATGCTGCCACCACCATGCTTCACTGTAGGGATGTTATTGGCCTGGTGATGAGCGGTGCCTGGTTTCCTCCAAACATGACGCCTGGCATTCACACCAAAGAGTTCAATCTTTGTCTCATCAGACCAGAGAATTTTGTTTCTCATGGTCTGAGAGTCCTTCAGGTGCCTTTTGGCAAACTCCAGGCGGGCTGCCATGTGCCTTTTACTAAGGAGTGGCTTCCGTCTGGCCACTCTACCATACAGGCCTGATTGGTGGATTGCTGCAGAGATGGTTGTCCTTCTGGAAGGTTCTCCTCTCTCCACAGAGGACCTCTGGAGCTCTGGCAGAGTGACCATCGGGTTCTTGGTCACCTCCCTGACTAAGGCCCTTCTCCCCCGATCGCTCAGTTTAGATGGCCGGCCAGCTCTAGGAATAGTCCTGGTGGTTTCGAACTACTTCCACTTACGGATGATGGAGGCCACTGTGCTCATTGGGACCTTCAAAGCAGCAGAAATTTTTCTGTGACCTTCCCCAGATTTGTGCCTCGTGACAATCCTGTCTCGTAGGTCTACAGACAATTCCTTTGACTTCAAGCTTGGTTTGTGCTCTGACATGAATTCTCAACTGTGGGACCTTTTATATAGACAGGTGTGTGTCTTTCCAAATCATGTCCATCATGTCCAATCAACTGAATTTACCACAGGTGGACTCCAATTAAGCTGCAGAAACATCTCAAGGATGATCAGGAGAAACAGGATGCACCTGAGCTCAATTTTAAGTTTCATGGCAAAGGCTGTGAATTCTTATGTACATGTGCTTTCTCAATTTTTTATTTTTAATAAATTTGCAAAAATCTCAAGTAAACTTTTTTCATTCTGTCATTATGGGGTGTTTGTAGAATTCTGAGGAAAAAATGAATTTAATCCATTTTGGAATAAGGCTGTAACATAACAATGTGGAAAAAGTGATGCGCTGTGAATACTTTCAGGATGCACTGTATGTTTTGTACAAGACACCCATTGTTTATGTTTTTTTTTTGTTTATATTGGGCACTTTTTCTATCCCTGCAGTCAAGCATGTAATTCATTCATTCATTTTATATATATATATATATAATTTTTTTTTTTTTTTTTTTTTTTTACTGTGGGTTGTTTTTTTTTTTTTGTTTTTCTTTCTTTTTTTTCTTCCCAGACTTTTGGCCATGTTGAAATGCTGATCTATAGCAAATCTGACTTTTTCTGCACCAATTTAATACTAACTTTTGTTCTGCCAGATAAGCAAAGGGAGTCTGCAAGTTTAATATTGAAAGCAGTCATTTGCTCCAAAAGCAAATTTTTCATTGAGATTAATATGAAGCTATCTGAATCTGCTACCAACTGGTGTTCCTTACTCTTTATTTTAAATAAATGTTACAGTATGCTGCACTTTGATATTTTTTTAAAAGCACAGATAATTCAGTTTTTAAATTTTATGCATTCTTTTAATGGCAAATGTTTATGGTGTTGGAATGCAATTAGTTTTTTTTTTAGAGTTATCATAGATGCCAGTAAAGTTTGAATATTCTGAGTATTTTTGAAATATGCAAGATCAGGGGTAATTTTGAATAATAGAAAATTTTGGAGATGCACAAAGGTTCCATTTTTATCCAAATTCACAGCCGGGCTAAGGTAATCTTACTTCTGAGTTCATTTTAAGTTGTAAATATAAGAATTTTACCAATTTTAGCTTTATAGTTGATTTCATATTATGATAATTTTAGTAGCATGTTTTTAATCTTTTAGGAAATTTTCAAGAACAGGTCGATGCCCACTTATATTCATAATTTCAGACAGCCTTAGTGGAAACAGCATGCAAAGGTTACTTTTTCCATCTGAAATACAAGAAGAGCTAAAAACCTCAAGCATAAGGTAAAACTTCTCTAAATGTGAAATTCTTTTCCTTTGTAATGTTCTAGGTTTTTCTTGGTTCTGCTGTTCTTTAGGCATGATTATAAATTAATGCTTTATTATGAAATAATGCTTTTTATAGATTACTAATATTTATTTAAAGGGGGCATATAAATAGGTGGGTATGACAGGATTCCAATGAGCAACCCTATATTTTAGGGAGAAAATGGCTAATTTTCTGAATTCTGCACACATTGTATTTAGTAGTACACTGTGGCAGTTAGTCTCATTCATTTTTCAGCTTATCACTTCTCATTTTATTTGCATTTTGTTTGTGGAGCATTACTCTAAATCACTTGGCACTAGTTTTGAATTATGTTAAATAAATAGAAAATGTATTAACTGATTTTATCTGACCATTAACTTTTAAGCACTTTTAAACCAGTTCAGAGTCAAATAGGCTCCACAGAACACAACACAGAAAACCATTCCTAAATGGGAAGTTGATTACAAGGTACAGTTCAGATTGATGACGAGCAATATCATTATTTCACTTTTACTTAGAATAATAATAAAAAAATCTATATATAATACAAAGTAAAATACACTTATTGATGTAATGTATGTGCTTTTAATTCCAGTTTGTTTCAATAAGTGTTTAATTTTAAAACAGAATTGCACTGCTAGATTAAAAAGAGGAAAAAAAATTAAAAATGTACACATAACATTCAAATGTGTTCAATGACTTACTTAACCAATTTGAAAGTTGGAACATTTTGTTTGTTTTTGTTCAACAAAGAGTCTGCTATCCCATTATTGTGTAAGAAATATTTTTCATTTGTGTTATACAGCAGTAATAGTGATAATAAAATGCAATTAAATTCATTGGTAGACTACATTAAACGATGCTTTTTAAAAGTATTTTACAATGTCATGTGTAGCTGCGTTTTGAGGGTTTGGTTTCTAAATAGTTCAAAACAGTTCAAATGCAGCTAACAGACAAGCATTCTTGTAATAATATTGTTTGCCATCACACAATCCAAGTGTCTTCCTTTTAAACATTTTAGTGAAATTCAAAGCTAATGGTTCACACAAAAATAAGGAAAAAGTTGATAATAGGTGCAATATGGGGGGAGGGAAGTTTATGGTATCCTGCTTAAGGGTTAAGTATCTAGGTTACATTTCCTTATGATTTCTGTGTGATCTCATTCACTGCATGCATTTTGTCTCGTTTGTCTTATAGTCACTATTTATAGTATTGTATGTCAAATATATCTATCTATTTATATATGTATATCTCTCATACTTCTATAATCCTTATTTTATCCAATAAATTGTATTAGTCTGTTTCTTAAAACTAGTGTGCTTTAGTTACATTGATATAATTCTAAAGGCTGGAAACCCACCTGCTACAATAAAGATGAGGTAAATAAAGTTGGAGCCTTGCTGAATTAATTGATTAATTAATGGTATTGGCGAAGACAAACCTGATAAATTTAACCAAGTTTAAATGTCTCTTTCAAATCCCACATTATTATGGCATCTTCCAGAGTGGCCATTTCATTGATTATTAATCATCAAAAATTCCTGTGTTGCCATTAACAATAATTTAAAGGATACATATAGAGTTACATCATATAATTGAAAATTTGGCTTGCATAGACTTTTGATAGCTCAAAAGCTTTTGCAGACAGATACCAACAAGATTCATGTAAAACTGGCATTGATTTATGTCTTGTTAGTTGTTGGTTTTGGAGGGACTGACTAATTGCATCTCAGATTTCTTAAACATTTTTGAAATACCTATCAATGAAAAGTTAACTGTAGTTCCAATGTAAAATTATTGGCTGCACTGGACCATAATGGAAATTGGGTCTGGATAACTTCCAATACAATAATAGCATCAGAGACCTGCTGAATCATCATGATCTGCCAATAATGCAGCCATGAGTGAGTTTGTAGTGTAATGTACTATAAACACTGAGTATGTTGTTGTTCACTCTTTGCTTTTAGAGCAATACTTTTAAATTTCCTCATATTTATCTAGAGTTTTTTATTTAATTTCTTTTACTATTAATTTACCTCAGACTTCAATAGTGAGGTGGTGTTCTTGTGGTACCACGTGTGTGTGTGTGTGTGTGTGTGTGTGTGTGTGTGTGTGTGTGTGTGTGTGTGTGTTAGTGATGGTCTGGGAAGGCATATCCATGGAGGGATGCACAGACCACAAGAGGCTAGAAAACCACACCTTGACTGCCATTAAGTATCTGGATGAAATCATTGGACCCATTGTCAGATCCTGTGCTGGTGTAGTGGGTCCTGGCTTTCTCCTGGTGCAAGACAATGTCCGGCCTTGTGGTGAGAGTATTCAGGCAGTTCCTGGAGGATGAAGGAATTGATACCATTGACTGGTCCCCACACTTGCCTGAGTTAAATTCAATAGAACACCTCTGGGACATTGTTTTGGTCCATTGGATGCCTCCAGGTTGCACTTCAGACTGTCCAGGAGCTCAGTGATGCCCTGGCCCTGATCTGGGAGGAGATCCCCCAGGACACCATCCGTCGTCTCATTAGGAGCATGCCCCGACGTTGTCAGGCATGCATACAAGTATTTGGGGGCCGTACAAACTACTGAGTACGATTTTGAGTTGCTGCATTTTTCAGGGTGTCTTTGTAGGCTGATTAATTTTCATTCCTTTTGTTCATAAGACATTACCCAGTCCATATCAGTATAGATATCCAGCATGATTTTTTTTCCCATTGAGATATGATGTTTCAAAGCGTTCCTTTAATTTTTTTTGAGCAGTTTATATAAATGGATAGAAATTATTAAGGAAGCACTGTTATATTAGAATATCCTATGAAGAAAATATTGAGACAGAATTTCCTGTAGAATGAATACATAGTGTTTTGCTTTTATTCTTACTGATATAACAACTTATATATACTCTTATTGTATTGCTTTTTAGTTTTAATCCTGTGGCCCCCACAAGCATGTTAAAGGTCTTAAGTCGAATAGCAGTGCAAGAGGCAACCTGGGTATGTAATTTTAATTCAAAGTTAAATTATTTATTCTCTTAGCCTATTTTACTGTATTGATTTTTTTTTTAAATACTGTAAAAGGTTCCCACAGTTTTTTTGCTTTTTCATTAATTTACATTATTGTATTACTAAATATTTTTATTCCTATATTTTGAAAAACCGAAAGTTAGACTTCAGTGTCAATTTTTGTGTTCCTTAAGTAAAACTCAAATTTAATACAAAAAAGTTCAGGTCCATTTTGCTTTTTATTTTTTAGAACATTGCTGCTTTACAAAACATTCTCACTAATCATTTGAATTTCAGAATGGTGAAAAAACAAATGGTCCTGACAAAGATTCTTTACATGTTCTTTGTAATGGTTGTTCAGGTGATATCAGGAGTGCAATTAACAGCCTTCAGTTCTCATCATTAAAAGGTAATTCTATTTATAAATTGGTTGGTATATATAAAAATTGTATGACAGTTTTCACCCCCCTAAAGTATTGTCTGATCATTAAAACATACCATTGTATTAAGTGAGCTAGTCAAAAGCATCAATACAGTTCCTTTAGACTGAGATGACCTTGAAAAATGTATTGATTTTGTTTTTAAGTTCCAGTACGTTTTTTTTTTTTTTTCTTTTTTCAGTAGTTTAAGGAAATATTTATTATAAATATTTGGTTTTATAACTCTATATGCTAGTTGTTTTATAGAGTGTTCATTATTTTATTATGGTTAGCAATAAATCATATGAAGTGTACCAGTCATAATATGAATTTGTCAAAACTAGCCTGAGTATTCCTTTGACTTGCATTTGTTTTTACTACTTTTTTATTATTTTTGTGATAGTATTTTAAAATATAAATGTAATTTGAATTTTATAGATTACACATTGAAAAGTGGTTTGCAAAATAGGAAAAAGGGAAAATTCAAAGCCATATCCCATAAAGCAAATTTAGAAGTGAGTTCTAAATTAAATGCTTCACATTTGGAGAAATTGGAGGAGTTGCCAGCCATTGGTGGAAAAGATGTGTCATTATTCCTTTTCAGAGCTTTAGGGAAAATTTTACACTTCAAACGTAAGTTATCCTGAAATGTTTAATTGCTTTTCCTCCCATTTCTTAATTGTAAAGAAGTAAAAATGCTGTCTGTTCCAGTTTTAAGCTGATAGTTATTTAAAATATTTGTTATTAATTTGAATGTTTTAGAATACATTTAAAATCGTAGAGTATGGTGTTAGAAGCTCCATAACATTCAGGTAAAGGCTGTAGCCTGAAATTCCCTGTTACAAGAGCTCAACTTCCATTGCCTTAGATTCTAATATCTTGTTCTGTTGACCGGTGTGTCCTGCAGGGAACAGAAGCTCAATGGAGGACAAGGCTTATTGTTGGGAATTGCAATCCTGCCATATAGCCAAAACCGCAGCAATTTACAACAACACCACACATCAATCACAACACCAAATAAATTTATGCTTTGATTAGCATGTTGAAGTTCTTTAATATAAGTAATTGCCAGGCTCTATCGGTAGATCCGCAATAAAAATCAACATAAATGAAAACGGAAGTTAGCTGATTTGCTGTTAGTTGTATGATTTGTTGTCCTCTTCATTTGCTGTAGTAATGTGGAAGGGGGAGCAGCAGCACAATTCAAAAGTGTTTAGTAGTGCAGTAGAAGCAACAATTTAGCATTTTGGGTTGCCGTGGTCTCAAATGCCAGGGTTCCCAAAGAATAGTTTTTCCACAGACTGATGTAGTATAATAAACAAAAGCTAGAATGTATAATAAAGTAAAATATATAAGTGTAAATAAAATGTGTATGGTACATGAAATATGTCATAAGCAGATCATGCAAGTGCAAAGCTTATGAAATATGCAGACCACAATGAAACATTTAATATTGCTTGAACTTGATGGCTGCCTGTATTTGGATACAGTGGATGGCTGTCAGACCATTTCCGCATTTGCACCATGTTGTACAGTAGCATTGAAATGTTTGGGTGCTTTTGTCTGTTGTTGTAAATAGTTGAAGGGAGCAGAAGATCACCAAAAGGCATAAAGTTAAAAATGACACATTTCTTTAATATTTTAAGCAATATTATTCACAGGTACAAAATACCAAAAAAATGAAAAGGACCTGAAGCAAAAGGTGGGCACCTGACATAATCAGTACTTGGTACCACCCGGTTTGGCAAGTATCACAGCTTGTAAATGTGTTTTGCAGCCAGCTTAGAGTCCTTCATTTTTTACTAGGGATATTTTCGCCCATTTGCCTTTGCAAAAGGCTTCTAATTATGCATGATCTTGCATGCCCTGCTCCTTTGAGACCTGTCCACAGATTTTCAGTGATGGACAGAGGACTGTGAAAGCCATGGCAAAACCATCAGCTTGCACCTCTTGAGGTATTCTTTTTGATTTTGAGGTGTGTTTCGGATCAGTATCTTATTGCTGAACCCTTTCTCTTGTTAACTTCTTTTTTTTCTTTTTACAGATCTTAACTTTTTTACAAATGGTGTGGTGTTTGCTTCCAGAATTTGCTAGTATTAATCTAAATCCATTCTTCCCTTCACCAATGACATGTTCCCTGTGCTACTGGCTGCAACACAAGCCAAAATCATGATCAAGCTACCCCCATGCTTAATAGTTGGAGAGGTGTTCTTTTCCTGGAATTCAGCACCCTTTTTTTCTCCAAACATACCTTTTGGACATTGTGGCCAAATGTTCTCTTTTGACTTCATCAGTCCAAAAGATTTCTTTTCAAAATACATCAGGCTTATTTAGATGTTCATTTGCAAACTTCTGCCATTGAATTGTGTGGCATGGATGCAGGAAAGGTTTTCTGCTGACTCTACCATGAAGATCATATTTGTTCAGGTGTCGCTGCACAACAGAACAGTGCACCCCTGTTACAGAGTCTGCAAAATCTTCATGAAGGTCTTTTGTCTTTAGCAGTCAAATGGAAGGTTTTATTTGCCTTTCTAGTAATCAACGTACAATTCTTACAGAAACATTTCTTGGTCTTCCAGATCTCAAATTGACCTCCACCATTGTTGTTAACTGCCATTTCTTAATAACATTACGAACTGAGGAAACAGCTACCTGATAATGCTTCACTATCTTCTTGTACCTTCTGCTTTGTGAGCATCAATTATTTTTCAGAGTGCTAGGCAGCCGCTCAGAGGAACCCATGGCTACTGATTGGTGGGCCAAGGTTTGAGGAGTCAGAGAATTTATACAGCTTTGCAATTTGCATCACCTGGGGCCTACATCGTGTGTAGAATTCACACCAAAACATGGCGCAAGGACAAAAGCGTAAATGTGCGTACGCACAAAAAAATCCAGATGTATAAATCTGTGTGTTTGCCAACTTCCACGTTCTTCCACTCCATAAATCCCGGTCAGCGTGAAAAGAAATGCACGTGTATGCGCCTGCTGTCCCACCCCAAATCCTCCCAGAATTACTCCTCTTTGAATATGCAAATCAATATAAAAGCTCAGCGTTCTGTGAAAAGGCAATGGCAAAAGCACAGGGGAAATGGAAGAATTTCAGCGAATACCAAGTGGAGGCAAGGAAAAATATACTATTTGTTGATTTAAACAGTGGTATAAACAACAAAGAAGTTGATCAAGGGACATAGTGTCAGAGAAACTCCAAAGCTCAAGTTCCCAAAGTCGCATAGTGCCTGAAATAAAAAAAAGTTGTCAGATATCAAAGTCACTGTGAAAAGGCGAGTCGTAGCCCACCGTCTAAGTGTCATATGTAAGCTTATTAGGGTACAGAGAAAAGGAAAAAAAAATAGGGACACAGTGAGAAAAAAGCTCGATTTTTGTCAACTTTAATACTGAAATTTCCACTTTAATCACGTAGTTTTTGTCATTAAAGTAGAACATCATAAAGTTTTATATTTAAATTGTTTAATTTACTAGTTTGTCAAATACCATCATAACTAAATTAGCATGTTAAATGCTTTGTTTTGTATGCGTTTTATGTGCTGTATGTGTGTGAATCACTACGTGCTTCTTAAATGGGGTTTCTCTTCCTTCAACAGGACACAGAATCCATTACATTTGTGATATTACAGCTCTCTGAATAATTTAAAATACTGAGATGTATACTTGAAATCATGTTATTAAACGTGGGAACAGGTGGCGCAGTGATAGTAACGAGCTGGCGCCCTGTCCAGGGATGGTTCCTGTTCCCCTGCAAGATGCTTGCTTGCGCCATGCAGGACCTTCGATGAAATAATTTATTGCAGCAGTACTTTCTCGTCTCAAACATACTAACCTGCAATTCCTGTTCTTCCTTTTCTTTCTCCAAGTAAAAAATCACCACACAATCAGCTCTGTAATAGAAGTTAAGCGATCTGTAAGCTTAGAATGCAGATTCTTCAAAATTTTTAAGGAACATTGAAATATCTTCGTAGTACATGTTTAGTTATTCTATCCTTCTAGTGTCTCGCCAGCCCCAGCAAGAATACAGCGTGCGGCAGGAACAATCCCTGAACTAGCTAGTGCTGCAACACCGTGTCCTCACATGTTTAATTATTAACAATATAGATTATTTAAATAACATTTTCTGTATAATGTAATAAACATTTTGCAGCATTTCATCTTAAAAATGATATCATTGTATATAAATACGCACTTTATAAAGTGGCTCAGGTTGTGCAATATTATAACTGTATTGCAAGTTTACAGTGAGGTAATTGTACTAATAAGTACAAACAGTTCTGCAGGGAGCACTCAATGGACTGATTGAGTGCGTTTTTAGTTCTTGAGATGAAACTGTTTCTGAACCATGATGTCCCTACAGGAAATGCTCTGAAGTGTTTACCATATGAGAGCAGTTCAATAGACAGTACGCATGGCTGGGGCAGCGTGTGTTTAATGCAGTATACCAATAATTCTGTTTCCGATCAGCTGCTGTTAGAGCTGTGATTCCACACTCTGATACAGTGGGATAAATAGTCTGAGTGGTGCATTGAGAGGAACAACGCTAAAGCAGCTATGGTATTTGGAATAGTTCAGCCATTCCGTGGACCATTATATTATACCATTATATTGTTACAGGTTAATTTACAATCGGATGCTTTAAACTAATAAACAATATGTGGTTAATTTCAGTGTATTTATAAAGCTGCGTCGGGGATGTGCATCTAAAAAAGAAAGGGAAACCACACTTGAGCAAAAGCACTGCTTTGACACTGGGTGCCACCAGTTTGCAAAACTGAGCAAAGAACTTGCATACACCAGGGTTTGAGCTACCGTGAAAATGTGTGTGGCTTTATGCCAAGTTTAGGTTTTATACATCTCGATTTGAGTGTGGAAACGGGAGTACGCAACATTTTTGTGCTTGCACACCGTTTATACATGAGGCTCCTGGTGTTTCCTAATGATGATTTTGAACAAGCCGTAGCCCTAACAAGCTAATTAAGGTCTGAGACCTCAAATATCCTGGTGGTACCCAAATGATTGCACGGTGCTCCATTTTTTCACTGTACAATTATTCAAAACAAAAATAATACACTAATTGTGCATAAAATGCTGAAAGAAATGTCAACTTTAACTTTTTATGCCTTTTGGTAATCGGTTCATCTTCTGCTTACTTAACTATTCACAGTAACAGACATTTTAAGCAACGGTCCCCACACTTTTGCATGCCACTGTATATTGTGACCTTTGGCATAATTCTACTCATCACTGCATCCTGTTACTGGAAGTTTGTTAATAACAATGCACAAAGAGAATTGTTTTTTCTGTTACTGAGACTAAAGTATTTTCAGTGCAGCAGTCAACACTCAAAAGTATACAGATTATGTTGTAATAATCTTGTAGGTTTTAACGTCTACTGGTTGTTACTGGAATTAGCCTGCCAGAGGTGGTCTGCAGAATGACCAGAATGTAATGCAATCATTGTTTTTCAGACTTTTTCGTAGCAGGCAGTAGATTAGCCAACATTCCTGGTTTCTGCTTCTGAGGTTTGTCTTTTATGGCGACTGCCTTCCACTTAACAGCATGCTATCTCATCTCTGATTCTCTAGTTGCAGGCAGACCACGAATGTAGCAGCTTATAGCAGTGTGTGAAATAAAGGACTAGTTTGAAGTCATAGAGAATGATTTTTTAGATGTATTTACAGTTTGTCCAAGGTTACCTGGAAGTTGGGAAAAGTGTGGGTGGTTTTTTTTTTTTTTTTTTTTTGGTCCCCCTTGCAAACTTCCTGTAAACAGACACCAATAAGCCAGACTTGCCTAGAGAGAGAGGGAAGACTGGAATATTAGCATTAATAGTAACAAAAATTAAGAAAAACTGAAAAAAGTACTCCTCTGAGTCATCCTGTGCAGTTAGAAAAATTTCTATAAAAGCTACTTTAATACAGACCTTTTTGTCCTTTTAACTAGAACTGACACAGCGTCTCTTGTATGGCAAATGAGTTTGTGTTTGGTACTGTAGCTCACATTGAAATTGCAGCTTAAAAGCAAAAATTATCTGTTGTAAAATTGTTAATATGTTAACCTTGTATGATTGTGATAAACATATTATGAACATTTGATTTGTGTATTTTTAAGGGTTTATACTGTGTTGTTTATTATTTGTTTGTGTTATAAAATAGAAGTTTCAGTAAGAAGCAAATACTGCATAATAAAAATAGTAATCTGTATTTATAATTACACCAAGAATTAGGAAGGTTTAGCTGGTAAACGTATAAAAAAAATAAAAAAAAAATGTAAAATGATTCATTCATCCATCCATCCTCTTCCGCTTATCCGCTTCGGGTCGCGGGGGTAGCAGCTTGAGCAGAGCTCCTCCCGGTTGGACGTGCCCGGAACACCTCACCAGGGAGGCGTCCAGGAGGCATCCTAATCAGATGCCCGAGCCACCTCATCTGACTCCTCTCGATGCGGAGGAGCAGCGGCTTTACTCTGAGCCCCTCCCGGATGACTGAGCTTCTCACCCTATCTTTAAGGGAAAACCCAGACACCTTGCGGGGGCAACTCATTTTAGCCACTTGTATTCGTGATCTCGATTGGAAAATGATTGTGTATGAATATTTAAATTTAAGCATTGTTTAACAACCAGTGTCAGTTAACTGAGTCAGTGTGTGAGAAGTTATATATTTTTGTTAGATATGGTCAAAAACACTTTTTTTTTATTTTATAAATTAAAGCTTTATTTCACATAAGTACATTACAGAAGAAATTACAGTACAACAGATTGTAATTATGAAAATCAATTTTTTTTTATGCAATATGTATTATGGATAAATATTTATGTAAGGGCTTAGTGTAAAAAGATTTTTAAAGAGATTAAATAAAAGTCTGAAACAATATCGGAATCAGTCGTTTCAGATACATAGGTGATCAGTATCTGCCCTAAAAATCTGACCGAAGAATTCCTACATTTAACCTTTTATAAACAAAAAAGTTGCATATATGTAAATTTTTCTGTTTGCTGAAAAATAGTGTTTCAATAGTGAGGGGGTTAATTGATCTGAGGTGTGTGGGTTATACTTCTCCATGCCCTGCACTAAACACCATAAAATGGATTTCTCTTTCGTTATTGTACATTTATTCGTTGATTGTGTATTACCCTGACCTCTAGCTCAGTTGTAAAGTATTTTTTTGTAGCTTTTTTTATTGTAGTAATATTTTTATTTATTTTTTTATTTTTATTATTATTATTTTTATTATTATTATATTTTTTTTTTTTTTTTAGTAACCCCTATGTCAAGAAAGTAATGACAATAGTGTTTTAACTACAGGTGAGCCTCATACTGATTCAGACTTGCCGCAGCTGCCTAATCACCTATCGGAGCATGAGAGATGCAGACTACTGCTGGACCCGGAGGTTAGTATTGCTATTTGAACTTTTCATTTTAAAAAAAAAAAAAAAAAAAAAAAGTGTAACCTCAAGCTCGAAATTTGTGTTGAACTTCCTCTTATCTTGCTGCATCCCCTCACAATTTTATCCTTTTTAAAGAGTAAGGGCCTTTTAGTATGTATGTATGTATGTATGTATGTATGTATTAAAAGTTATGTTTCTAAATTATTTAACAGATGATTTTAGATAAAACATGCCTCTCTGGAGAGTTGTTTAGCCTGTACCTTCATCAGAACTACTTGGATTTCTACTCTGAAATTGATGATGTTGTCCGTGCCACTGAATACCTCTCAGATGCAGACTACTTCACAGCAGAGTGGAGCGTAAGACATTTTCATTTATTAAATTAGTAACAACCCCTAAATATAAAACTGTTTTAAAAAAAAAAATAAATAAAAATCCGGTTACTGTTTACTAAAAGCAGCTCTATGTAGCATTGATTGAAAGCTTAGGGTTTTTTTTTTTTTTTTTTTGCTCTTTTTCATATGATATGCTTATATAAAAAAACAAATTTTTTAAAGCACTGTTCTAGAGTGAAATTTAAATTGTGGTATTCCATATTCTGTCCACTAGGAGATTGAAATGGCATTACAACCTCCTCTTTAAATGCTGCCATTAAATTTTGTTGATTGTCTTTATGTCAATTGATGTACCTTGCTTGTTAATATTTTTATCAATTTTAAAATGGAGTCACCAATTGTAAATAGTTGCATCTGTAAAGAGGTTATATGGTTTGTGCTATTGGTTGCTGCAACCACCTCGGGTCTGACACAAACAATGTCATAATTTAGTAGTAGGAAGACATAGCATGTTCTCTTTGTTTGTGGGTTTTTATCTGGGACTGATGATGGGTAAATGCCAAAGAAGCATTAATTGCTGCAATTAAGATACTTGCTGCTGCTTTCCTTCTAGCAACTACAGAGCTTTGACCGGATTTCCCATTTCTGCAGACGGCAAAAGTAAGGCTTGTCACATTCAAAGTTTGTTTTCAACATCATTTTTAAACTCTCATAAAACAGGTTGAAATTATAAAAGCTCAAGATATGACATAAACCTCGGGTATTAGTGTGCCATACAGCTATAGGCTAACTTGTATTGTCTGCTGGGGACACAACACATCACATCAAATCAGATTTGATTTTTTTTTGTTATTGAATAACATTTCATTGCAAATTAGACGTTAGGAGACCCATAGAGTTTTGTGTCTGTTTTAAATCACTCAGGCACGTAACAGTGCAAAGGTGACTAATATGACATAATAACATTTCAGTTCTGTATTGATAGTCTTCACCCTCACAACCCCTTTCTTGAGTAAAGTTCATTCAGCTCTGCAGTCATCTGACCTTCACTCTCCACTTTGAACTCCGCTGGATATAATCTATAAACAGAAGAAAATTTAATAATGTTACGAAGACCTGGGAAGGCATTGTGATGATTAATCACATAAAGTATATGAAGGATGTAGGAATCCCAATAAACGTTGAAGCGTGCATCCACTCTCACCGCCTGATTCACATATTTAAAAAAAAAAAAAAAAAAAAAAAAAATTTAATGAAAAATATTTCATTTAAATTCTTTACAAAGGTATTATCAAGTAATGTGTTAAGAGCCTCAGCCATGCAGTCAAAGAGCCACATGTGGCTAACGAGTTGTAGGTTGCCGACCCCTGCTCTAGGGGGTGAGAAACTGCCTGAAAATGTTCTTCTCAAATGATGGACTCTGGGACTGGTATTTCCATTTCTAGTTCATTAATATTAACCTGAAACTTAAGTTTCTGAATATTTCTTTTCAACATAGTTAGTTTGTATCTTGGTAAATCAAGCTCTTCCCCCTCCACATATTTTGAGTACTTTTTTAATGTCCTTCATTTTATGTACCTGTTTTTTTTTTTTTTTTTTTTTTGTTTTTTTCTTCCTGCTCTTTTAATATGTCTCTTTTTTCCACAAATGTGACACCTTTTGTGTCATCTAACATTTTACCTTCATCTTTGTTTGAATAAATGATGTTTGTTTAACTTGTATACCATTCTTACTAATAAATCTTGTCTCTACAGCTGCTGAGTTTCATTCAGCCATTATAGTAAGCAATATCTGGTATAACAAATCAATTTCTTCCTCTGATATGTATTTTGAGAAAACCATTTTGCAGAAATAATAAAAATAAGTGAAAAAGTTGCAAATACATTTAAACCTAAAACGCACAAGGAAACCAGAATTTTATTTTTTTAAGTTAATGTCTTTATCTATAGATTTGTATTTGAACTGTGTGTTATTTTACCTAGGGTGCTGTCCGGTTCAACCTGATTAAGTTGAGGGTAACGGGAAGACTGGAAGGGAAGAAGCTAGATCTTTTTATGTTTTAATGGCAACGAGAGAGAGAGAGTATATAAAAATACAATATACAAGTATCTATAGAAACAATCTGTATTTTTAGTTAGATCTCAGTAAGTTGACTGTTTGTTTGGTGTTTTTTTTGGCCATAGAACCTACTCTCAGCAGTTACCAGTATCATACTCAAAATAATCTTGAACATTTATGCAAAGGGAAGATTTTTTTTTTTTTTTTTTTTTCAACTATTGTTGGAGACTCTTTATGAATGCCATTCACAAAACATTTACATAATGTCCCATCTATAGTAGCCCCAAATTCACAGTGCATTGTGTTCTCTGTATCATATTTCTTTGTTTCTCATTGATGTGGTTGAAACAGTATTACAATAACTAGGAGTTTATGCTCAAAATATTGTTTCACTGTACTCAATAATAATCTGTGATAAAAATGTTTGCCAGTGAATTTTGTAATCGATCATTTATCTTGCATATTATGTACTTCACTTTATTAATCAAGAGTAACATTAATTGCCTTTTTGAGATATGGCATAGATAAAGGATGTAAATACAATGGAGAATCAAACACCAGACACTTGATGTGTAGTCATGTCAACTTCACATCTGGTAAGAAATGTGCCTTACAAAGTCGGTAAAAATGAGCTTGCTTGGAATGGGAGATAAACAGAAATATAGAAAAAAATCATGAAAAGAATGATTGAATTGGTATACTTGTGATCTGTATTCACACTTGGAGATAATATAATTTTCTTGTGTTTTGTTCTTGCAACACAAAATCCTTATCCAACAGTGAAGAATATGAGTTATCAGCAATATGCAAATCTCCAGCCAAGTATTTCTTTTGATGATAAAGACTCTGTTCATCTCATGATCTTTGTTGCCATCTAGCAGATAAAATAATACACTGCAAGCAACTTTACGTCAACATTTGTTTTTGCTATCTAACCCTTAATGTTGACTTTTGCTGAAAACAGCCTTGAAAATGTTAAGGTAGACCTTACAGTTCGTAAGGAAAAATGTTGCTATGCCCTGTTTTGTCAAATTTAATTTTAGAGTATACTTATGCTGCTGTCATAAGTGTATTGTGCAAGGAATAAAACTTTCATTTTTGAATAAGACGCTTGCACAAACACTGAATGTTTTAAAAACCCTTGATTAAGTGGTTAATCAAAGCAGTTATTGAACAACTAATAGTTTACCAAAATACTCATCAATTACAACCCTACAATATACCATAGAATGAATAGAAGTTCAGATCAAGATACTATTTACTGCTTATAAAAAACACTTCAGTGAAATAAAGATAAAAAAAATACAAAACTGTTTTGCTCATTGTGCTATAAAAAAAATACATTGTAGCACTAGAATCTGTAAAGAGGAGAGCAATCAAGTGCATCCCAGACCTAAAGGGAAGTGTATTAAACAGAAGCCAGGAAGCACACATTCATGCAGAGTTGTGTGGAATCTGGAGTGATCTGTATTAGATCATTCAGTCTTTAACTGGTGAAATTTGTTCCCATACTTTCACCATGTCCAGTGTGCTCTTGTTTTGAACCTACCTGTTTGAAATCAGAGACTCAAACACCAAATCATGGAGAGGATTCCAGGAAACGTCAGAGCATAAAAGTGTATTGGTATAGTATTTTGTTAACTCAAAAGAGCATAAGATTTTGACTATATTACAATGAGTCAGTGCAGTTATAATATTTGATTATGTAGCGTGCAGGTTTTGCAAAAAGGTATGTTTAATGTACAACCCCAGTTCCAAAAAAGTTGTGACACAGTGTAAAATGAAAATAAAAACGGAATGGAATGATATGCAAATCTCAAACCTATATTTTTATTCACAATAAAACATAAAAAAACATATCAAATGTTGAAAGCGAGTCATTTTTCTATTTCATGCAAAATATTAATTCATTTTGAATTTGATGGCAGTAACACGTCTCAGAAAAGTTGGAAAGAGGGCAACAAAAGGCAGGAAAAATAAGTGGTACTAAAAAAGCAGCTGAAGGGACATTTTGCAACTAATTTGTTTAATTGGAAACCGGTCATTAACATGATTGGGTATAAAAAGAACATCTTAGAGAGACGGTCTTTCAGAAGTAAAGATGGGCAGAGAGGTTCACCAATCTGCAAAAAATTGTGTATACAAATCTTGAAACAATTTCAGAATAATGTTCCTCAATGTAAAATTGCGAAGACTTCAAGAAATCAATGAATGTGGACACAGTTCACCCTGCCATCCACAAATGCAGGTTAAAGCTCTAGCATGCAAAGAAGCAGCCATATATGACCATGATCCAGAAACGACACGGTCTTCTCTGGGCCAAAGCTCATTTGAAATGGACTGAGGCAAAGTTGAAAACTGTAGTCAGACTAATTGAAATTTGAAATTCTTTTTTGGAAAACATGGTTGCTACTTCCTCTGAACTAAAAAGGAGAGGAGCCATCTGACTTGTTATCAGTGCTCAGTTCAAAAGCCTGCATCTCTGATGGTATGAGGGTGCATTAGTGCCTATGGAATTGGCGGCTTGCACATCTGGAAAGGCACCATCAATGCTGAAAGGTACTGACAAGTTTTAGAGCAACACATGCTCCCTTCAAGACAATATCTTTTTCAGGGAGGGCATTGCATATTTCAGCAAGACAATGTTAAACCACATACTGTGTCTATTGCAAGAGCATAGGGGTGCTGAATTGGCCTGCTTGCAGTACATACCTTTCACCAACTGAAAAGATTTGGTACATCATGAAACGAAAGATATGACAGACAACCCAGGATTGTTGAGTAGCTACAATTCTATATCAAACGGGAATGATACAACATTCTTTCTATGAACTGGTCTCCTCAGTTCCGAGATTAAGGACTGTGGTTAAAAGAAAGAGGGGGTGATATACGGTGGGCCCTATCCCAACTTTTTGAATTGATGGCAGCAACATATCTCAAAAATGAGTTAATTTTCTTAAAATGGTACATTCTCTCATTTTCAACATTTGATATGTTTTCTATGTTTCATTGTGAATAAAATGTGTTTGAGATTTGCAAATCATTGCATTCTGTTTTTATTTACATTTTACACAGTATCCTAACTTTTGAATTGGGGTTGTATTTTAGTACATAGAAATAAATTTATGTAAATAATAAAGTGTATTCTGTAGAAGCAATTTACTGTTTTGCTGCTTGTTTTTACAAAGTTGATGCACATTCTGGACATGGTGAACCACACTACCTCCCTTAAATTAGTGAAAATAAATTCACTTCAATCTGGTTGCAGATCTGAGAATTATGTATCTTGGTTTCCTCTTCCAGCCTACACTTGAAGGAATGAGTTTCTAAGACAGTCATCCTGAAGGCTTTTGTCATGTGCAGATATCCGATGCAAGCTAAATTACTTCAGTCTTGTTTCAGTTTTTCTTTTTTAAAATGTGACATTATTCAGATAATTTGTAAATCAGCGTAATGATTTCATTGTTATTTACCATTCTTAGGCAGGTTGCATCTTGCTCCAGTGTAGCATATTTTTTTTCTGTCGCAAGTAGTGTTGAAGTTACTTTGTGTCACCTTATTTTCAGCAGCTTCCAAGCTACCTAGAAGTTTATTAAATAAGCAAATTGGAAATGGGGAAAACCATAGTGGAGGATGTAGAATGAAAAAAAAAATCAGAGGTTTAATTTTCATAAATTTGTATATACAGTATTTTTACATTTATATGTGCTGGCAATAATTTTTACTTTGTCTTTCTAATAATATTCCTGTAATCTTAGGCTGTGTCTAAACCACAACTAAATTTAAAAATGCTAATGTGGTGTCAAAACTGAAAAGTATTATTGATTGTTCTCATAAATTCATTTACCTACATTTTCATAACACAAATGTTGTGAAATTTCTTTTTAAACGATGTTACCAGATTGTCCCAGGTATATAATGTGGCACAAGAGCAAGTAGCTCTATGCATGTGAAGGAGAGCTGCCCTTGTTTTAGCAGCAGAAAAACATAGCTGAATTTTACCTGGAAGTCCCAGTGCATGTTTTGTTACTTATGTTGTATGCATGTCTGCTGTTATACAGAATATGACCTATTCATTGGAACAGCATATTTCATTCATACAGGCTCCTTAAAGTTGACCCATATGGGATTTGTGGAGCAATATCCCATATTGAATGCACCTATGAAACGAACAGTTCAACAACCCCAGAAGTTGTTGCTGATGTTGTGATTTTATGTGGAAAGAAGTACTCATAATTTAATACGCCTGTCACAACAGATGGGTGCATTATAAATGTCATACCTGTGTATACTTTTTCACATGGTATTTAAATACATGTCACAAAATGGGGGGAGGTTAATTATAAAGGATTGGTGTCTAATAACTAAAAAATGTTAATCTTTTAAAATTATTGGGTAGCTTATGTTTTTTCAAACACCTTTCTTTGTGTTCTGCTTTTCTTGGCATTAGTTATGCTGAAAGTCCTATTTTATTTCCTTTATGAACCTTACTTGGCGTGTAATTACAGTGGTAAGCAGGTTAAGTGGCAATTGGTGAGAGTCAATAGCTTGGTAACTGTCTACCAGCTAAAGTAGGTAAATGTTTATTATAGATGGAAGGAACTGTAGGAATTGAAAGATCCTGCCATCATGTGTTTTGCTTATCATGACAGTAATTTTAATATATTAGGATCTCTTTGCATTTAAAACAAACTCTATGCCATCTAGTTACATATACACAATTTAGTAGGATGTTTTCTTCAGAATATATTTTTTCCTAATACAATTGATTTCCGAGGAGCACTTCTGATTCTTTTTTGTGGAGAGGGATGGAATGTTTTGTAGTCCATGATGATGTTTGTGGATCATTTCTAAATGAAACCAAACAAAACATATTACATTTCTGATTTCCTACTTTTAAAAATGGTCAGGTAGGGATAGCAAAACTATGAGCATTAGTCTGTGCTAAGATATACAGATGGATAAAGAGAGAGAAATACCTAGATATTATTATTGTTACTCAGATAAAGAATAGTAGTGAATGTGGATTTTTATACCTTGAGCTAAAGTGGGGGAAAAAATTGTGAAATATGCTACTAAAAATCACACATTTAGGGTTTTACATTTTTTTTTTTCTTACTTTCTTTGACCAATAGTACAAACAAAAGTAAGGTTTGTACCTAATTGATACTGTGGCAGAAACAGAAATCATATTTAGTGCCTCTGTTATTCAAGTGATCAATATTATGCCATTTTATGTAGTAGAATATAAAATATTCAAATACTAATAGTAACAGCAGCTTTAAAGTAGTGGTAGATCCAGCAAATAGATACCCACCTGTCATTCAAGTAAGTTAGTATTAGCATCCATAAATATCAAAATACAGTGCAGCACCTGCATTTTAATTTCTGATAGACTTCAGAATTCCCCCAGTGTAACAACAAAGGGGGACAGTTTTATAATTTTGGGAATGTTTCAGCATAGAGGATGATACCTTCATGGACTACCTGATTTATCTTACTGTGTATGCATTCCAAATTTACTGTACAAATAGCACAGTCTAAACCATACCCCTTAAGAACAGATAATTCATGTGAAGCTAATCATGTTTGGGCATGGCCCGTAATTTCATGAGAGCCCATCTATGAAAAGATTAATTTGGTGTTGGTTTTTAACCTATGGTCTGTTTATGGATCCCAGCAACAGGGACACTGCTGTAAAATTTGCAGCTGTCCTTCAGAAGAGATGTAAGAGAGAGTTCCTCACTCTCTGTGGTCATAAAAGATTCCTGGGCATCTTTCAAAAAGATTAGTGTTTTCTCCTAATGTCCTAGCCAAATTGCTCACCTCGGCCTGGTCATTCTGGCTCCTAATCATTCCCTATCTGTTATTGCCAAGCTATCTGTCTCACCCCCTCACCACCTAATAGCTAATGTGTTGCAAGTATACTGTCGCATAATTGGCAGATGTTACATAATCCAGGTGGATGCCACACATTGGTGGTGGCTGAAGCATTTCCCCCATTCACTTTGTCACTTTTCAGTAGGTTTGAAAAATGCTATATAAATGTTTGTTTATTTATCTTTTATTCCTATGGTCTCAAAGGTTTGAAACCATTCTTTGTCCCTTTTCCTTTGTGGCCCACAGCAAGTTTTTTCTTTTTTTGGATCAAGATGGTCTGTGTCTGTTTACTTTAGTTTCACCTTTTGGTAGCCTCTAAAACTGTACTTTAAAGTATTTTAAAGGCTTTTATGTTGGTCTCTGTTTGCATTTCTCTCCGTTATATAACAAGGCTGAACTCAAAGTGGCATCAATGCCAATCCATTTCAGATTGCCTTTTCTCTTGGAGTTGAAAGGGTCACTCCAGCCCTTTTTAAAACTGCACCATAAGAAATTTGGTTCTTGCTATAGAGCAGATGTACAGGAAGAGACTGCCCTGCAAGTATTTATGCCTGTAAGGAGTGCACACTTTGCCTTTAGTTTCTTGAGTTAATGTTTCCCCAACCTTTAGTTGATACTTGGTGCAAAGTTGTTTTCATCAAAGTTGGCAGTAGATGAGCTATGACTTTGCTCACTGACCATTCTGGTAATCCGAATAAAACTGAGACATTTCTTAGCAAGTATCATTCAGTTGTGATTAATGTGGTCTTATCAGTTGTAAACTTAGAAAATGCAATCTGAAGAGAAGCCCAGTGCAGCATCTGTAAAACTTGCACTTTAAATGAAGTGGCTTTTGATGTTAAATGTCTGTCTCACAGGTTCAAGGCTCGTGTGCCATGGCATAGAAAAGGCAGCTGTGCCACTTTGCCCTACAGCCAAATTCTTCTCAGTTTTATATGAAACACTAAGTTTTTTTGATCATTCATTGTATGTCATTTTGACTAACAGTAATTTTCCAAAAGTAATCCCAACAAGAAAAGGGACAAAGCGGTAGTTACTGAGGCGCATGCGTCGCAACTGCAGCTCCATTCATATGTCGTAGGTCGGATGTCCGTAACCTGGGGATTAGACATAAAAATCAAAAAATGTCTCGAATGAAGTCAAAACAATTGCTGTAGTTATTGTTTTAAGCTCAATCAAACAAAGTTTTTTAATTATTTTTTAACAGTCATTTAAACTAAGATTAAACAAATTTACCAAATAATAAACACTGTTTTAGAATGAAATCTGTCTTTATGTAGTGCAAATATCTCTTAAATGAAAAGTCCACATTATGCTTGCATGTTGTGCTTTCACATAATTGACAGTACAAAGTACACAGCCTGTATCAAAATTTGGCAAGTGTTTGAGAGTAAAAGTAATTTTTACAAAAGTACATCATTTATGGCCAACTATTTTCTCTGTCCTTCCATTTTCACAAAGAAAGCCTTCTGCTTATTCTTTGCTGTCTTTTTTTCGTCTGCACAGTTGTACCACCTCGTGCCATGCTGTGTCTGAAGGTAGTGGGGGGGGGGAGGGTATGTAAGAATTTCATTATGTGTGTCTCTTTTGCGTAACAAAGGTAGCTTTCTGATGTGTTAAACCAGGGTTGTCCAGGCTGCAGGCTTTCATTCTAATTCTGTTCCCAAGCAGTGACCAGTTTTCCCTTTTTCCTTTCATTTTAATATCTGTTGTGTGTTTTTTTTTTTTTTTTTTTTTAAGGGTTCTGTCCTCTGAGTTGATTCTTTTCTTCATTAAATGGAAGCCAAACAGAAATAAGATATGAAGAAAGTCAACAGATGACCATCTAAATTGGGGCTTTAAACTCCAACCAATTTCACTCTTAAGTAGTTTCTTAAGAAGCCAATTCTTGCTGTCAATTAAACCTGTTACTTAATTCCATGGCTTATTCACTCTCATTTTGCCACAGTAGACATTTCTAAAATTGTTGATTTTCTCTTTTTTTCCTAAGAATACTGTCAATTTTTTGGTGACCTGAGCAAATCAGCCTTACTGAGACCTTCACCCTTCTTTATTTGAAGAGACTGTGATGTGCACAGGTTTGCTAGTTTTATGTTGGCTCATTTTTTGTCTCATTGTTTGGTTGATAACTAAGGAAAAAGAAACAACTTGGGTTTCAGTCAAGTTAATTAAAACTAAGGCAAAAGAAGTTTAATTGGCAACAAAACTGGTCACTAATTAAGCAGATGGTTAGTTTGAAAACCTGCAGCTGCGGCCCTCCATGACCAGAGTTGGAGACCCCTGTATTAAACTATGGTTAAAGATACATGAAAACTTCTCCCAGTTCAAATTCTTTTTTTTTTTTTTTATTGAAATCGTACAACATTCCATACAAATAAATCAGTTTTTACAAAAACAGGATTGAAAACAAATCAACCCCCACCCCTGAGAAAGAGAGCTAGGCCAGCAGAGTAAAAGTTAAAGCTAGTTAAATAAGTAAATGGATGAATTAAGTGAATAAAGATAAATGGAGAAGAAAAAAAGGAGAGAATCTGCCTCCTTAGTGCTTTAAAAGCTTATTCTAAAATTTTATTGATTAGATCCTGCCAGGTTTTGAAAAAGTTCTGCACCGATCCTCTAAGTGTGAATTAGAATTTTTCCAGTTTCAAATAGTATGTAACATCAGTTACTCACTGACTTAAAAGGGGAGAGTTAGGCCGGGGTTATACTTCACGCGACGCATGCTGCAGCGGACATACATGCTATGCAAGCGTTGTACTGTTTATACTTGCTTGCGTACTTTACGTAAATCTGGAGGAATCCACCAGGTGGCAGTGCGAGATATTGTCACGGTGAAAACGGGTTTGGCTTCGCTGTGTTGTGAATTGCCTGGAACACCCATTAAATTCCGATGACCCCTTACCGCAATATCTCTGAAAAGGATGTTTAATAATTAAATCCATCAGTCCAGGGATTTGTCCATTCCAGCTAGCATTGGGCACGAGGAAGAAGCAATCCCAGGGCAAGGCATCGGCTCATCACAAGGTGAATACAAGCACTCGCATACACTAGCGTCATTTTAGTGTAACCAAATCTGCATATCTTTGGAAGGAAACCGGAGCACACTGAGGAAACCCAGCAGGAAAACATGTAAACTCCAGGCAGTGAATATCAGCGACGTGACTCCCTGCAAGACAGCAGCGCTAACGCTTCGCCACCGTGTCACCCCCATATGTGTAATTATTAACAATATTCATTATTAAAACGAAATGACCGATTTTATCTGTAAAATGTAACATACATACTTTAATGCATTTCATCATGAAAGTGATATCAAGTATAAATCTAAGGATTCTAAATGTGCAGAGAGTTGGAATATCATACATTTAATGTGCTCGATGTGGCGATCTATAGCTGGCGATCTGCTGCTGTCAGGACCGGATGGAAGCCCTAGGAAAAAAAAGACGGCATGTGAGACTTTTAAAATGTATTGTATCATTACGATCGGGAATATGTGACGCTTGAATATGAAGAGCATCATGACTACATCTGTATGTCGGCATTTTGCTTCACCACTTCGAACTATTCATCAAACATCGAAGCGTGCACACCAATCTCGTAGGATCCGCAAATTTTTCTGTCACATGTAGATAGTAAACTGAGACTCTGATGTCACATTACAACTTTTAGCACACTGCGCCCCCCGACTTTTTGCTGGTACTGCAATTCGCGCACACGTTAATTTCTGAGGACCTGCTCAGAGGACGCATCATATGAACGCTGAGAACGTGTGGCAGCCATGATGCAGACGCGTATGCGTTCTGAGAGTAAAGTATAAACAAGCCCTTAGGATTCTTCCAGTTGAGCAAGAGAAGTCTATGTGCCAATAGTGTAGTAAAGTCAATTGGAGTTTGTTTGTTTGTCTTTCTCCACTTTAAGCCTATCTGGGAGTACCCCAAACACAGCTGTTAATAGGTTAGGAGGGATTGTGACACCAAGGCTCTCTGATAGGCATTTAAAGATTTTGATCCAGAATGATGTTAATTTGGTGAAGGCCAAAAACATGTGGCCCAATGAGGCTGGAACTTGTTGCAAAGTTCACTGGTTGGATCTTGCCCTGGAAACATTTTAGACAAATTTAAACGAGACAGAATTGCTCGTGGTGTGTGGTGTTGTTTGTTTGTTTTTTTTTGTTTTTTTTTTTTATATATAATTTTGAGTTGTATGCTTTGCACAAATGGCGCTCAAGTGGATTCTCTGCATTGCTACCTTCCACTCCTTTTCTGAGATATTGAGTAAGAGATCCTTTTCTTACTGTCCTCTTGGACCTTTGAAAGGGAAAGACTGTAAAATGGTTTTATATACTGCAGAAATGCTGTCTGAGTCCTCAAGACTGATCAGTATTTTTTCTGGCATAGAGGTGGGTAGGAGGCGAGGAAAAGTGGGCAGGTTCTGTTTTAACAAAGTTTCTGATTTGAAAGTAGTGAAAGAAATGTGTTGCGGAAAAGTTAAATTTGGAATGTAATTGTTCATAGGATGCAAAGACGTTGTCTATGTACAGATCTCAAAGTGATTTAATCCCAGATGTTTTCCAGACATTCAAAACTGCATATGTTTGAGAGGGTGGAAAAATGTGGTTGTCGTGCAGAGGTGCTACAGATAAGATTCTCTATCTTAAAATGCTTCCTACATTGGTTCCATATTCTTAGTGAGTGAAGCACAATTGGGTTGTTAGTATATTGGTGACTAGCAAAATACCCGCACTTCGCAGCTCTTTGGAGCTCTTCCTTGTTCTCTACGTACTGCATTCACAGTCAGTTCACGTGATTACGTGGAAGGAGTGATGACGCGAGACGCAACTCCACCTCCCACGGCCATCGAGCTGCAGTCTATTACAGTATATGGGCGAAAATAGGTTCCAGTTATGACCATTATGCATATAATTTCGAAATGAAACCTGCCCAACTTTCGTAAGTAAGCTGTAAGGAATGAGCCAGCCAAATTACAGCCTTCTACCTACACGGGAAGTTGGAGAATTAGTGATGAGTGAGTGAGGGCTTTGCCTTTTATTAGTATAGATAACTAGCATTTATTGGTGTGCAAAGCAAGGAATGTAAAGAAGTACTGCAGGATTTCATTTCTATTGCAGACCAAGCCTGTGTATGTTTATCTATTTGGGTCAATGTCCAGGTTTTAATAGCTTGGATATTTGCGGCCCAGTAATAAAATTGAAACTTGGGTAGAGCCATGCCACCTTCTGCCTTAGATCTTTGTAGGGTCATTCTTTGGATACGTGGATGTTTTGAATTACAAATAAATGAGGTTAAGGTTGAATCTAATTTTTTAAAAACTATTTATTGATGTATATTGGAATGTTTTGAAATTAAAAGAGAAGCTTAGGAAGAATATTAATCTTAACAGCGTTAATTCTTCCAGCTAAAGTGAGATGAAGGGTTGACCATCTATACAAGTCTTGCTTAAATTTTTACATGGAGACAGCGGAAGTTTGTTGATAGAGAGCTTTATATCTACTTGTGATGTTTACCTCAAGGTATTTAAACTGATCTGTAATGATAAAAGGGGAGGTGTCCAATCTAATGTTGTGTGCTTCAGAATTCACTAGAAAGAGCACACTTTTAGTCAAATTTAATTCTATGACCAGATATCTTTTGAAATTCTGTAAGTGCTGTTAGGACTGCAGGCACAGTATTTTGTGGATCTGATATATACAGTACATTTGCATACAGAGACATTTTTTGTTCAAGTCCTCCTCTGATAATCCCCTTTATCTCATAAGCAATTCTACAGTGAACTGCCAGAGGCTTAATGCCGATTGCAAAAAAGCAGTGGTGACAAGGGGCATCAAACTGAAGCTTCTGGATTGGTATACAGTAGTTTGATCCATGCACAAATGTTCGGGCCTAACCCAAATTTCTCCAATGTAGTGAAAAGGTAGCTCCATTCAATCATATTAAATGCTTTTTCTGCCTCCAATGATAATATCTGCGGGTTGTTTGACTTTGTGGGTGAATATATTATATTAAACAGGCGTTGAAGATTGGAAGCTAAGTGTCGGCCTTTAATAAATCCAGTTTGATCTTGTGATATTACCGAAGGCAGCATTTTCTCCATCCTTCTAGCTAGGACGTTGGAGAGCATCTTAACATCATTATTCAAAAGTAAAATTTGTGTGTATGATGCACATTATAATAAGTCCTTATTTTGTTTAGGAAAGACGTGAGTAATGCTTGGCGAAGAGTTTGAGGTAAAATTTAATTGTCTCTAGCTTCTGTAAATGTTGCTAATAAGAGGGGAGCTAGCTTAGTTAAGAATTTCTTATAAAATTCATCAGGGTAGCCATCGGGGCCTGCTGCTTTCCCACTCTGAAGTGACTTTATAGCATCTAGTAATTCTGATAGTGCCAGAGGTTTTTCCCCATTCCTCTGCACTGAGAGCGTCTACTTGTGGTATCTGTAATGCATCCAGAAATGCATTAGATTGTGTGTTGTCTTCTTTAAACTCAGTATAAGGATTTATAGTAGTCTCTAAATGTGTGCATTATATTTTGGTCAGTGTCTCCGTTTGTGTTGGTGATTGCTGGGATTGTATTGCAGACTTCTTGCTTGTGAATTTGTTGACCTAAGATCTTATTAGCTTTCTCTCCAAGTTCATAGTAATGGTGTCTTGATTTAAAAATGAGTTGTACAGTTTCTTTAGTTGTCAAGAGGTTGAGTTTTGCATGCAGAGCCTGCCTCTCCTATGTAGTGCCTCACTTGGACACCTGGCATATTCTTGATCTATTCTAATATTTTCATTGATTAGTTCCAATACCTTCTTGGTTTCCAATTTATTTCTGTGGGAAAGATATGATTTAATCTGTCCTCTTAAGTAGGCCTTCAGGGTTTCCCCAGAGTATTCCTGCAGAGACCTCTGAGGATGCATTTGTCTCTAGAAAAAAAATGATTTATTTGGATACGAATTCTGTAGAGTCCTCGTCTGCTAATAAAAGTGGGTTAAGACGCCATCTGCGAGATGAGTATGTGGGGCATAATGATTTTAGCTCCAAGATCAGAGGGGCATGGTCAGAAATAACAATAGCATCGTACTTGCAAGATTTAATCGTAGGCAAGAAATTATCTACAAAGAAATAATCAATTCTTGAGTAGCAATGGTGCACTGGTGAGTAGAAGGAATATGCTCTTGAGTTTTTGTTTAGAAATCAGTTGTGATCAGTTACAAACTGTGTAATTGTCTTTGCAGTGTTAGATGTCATCACCCCTGTGACAGGAAGCCTATCTAAGTCTGGATTTAAAACACAATTTAAGTCCCCAGCCATTATAATTTTATGAGTGTTCACATTGGGAATGGATGCAAATACATTTTGCATGAATTCCCTGTCATCGCCATTCGGTGCATAAACATTTATCAAAATCACTTTACAGTTAAATAAATTACCCATGACAATCGCATATCTCCCTTCAGGATCAGATATTGCATCTGATACTACTATTGAGACTGTTCTATGTATGAGAATTCCCACACCTCTAGATTTCTTTGTAAAGCTGGAATGGAATATTTGGCCAGTGCAGTCTTTTTGCAGCCAGAACTGATCCTTGCTTAATAAATGGGTCTCCTGTAAAAATAATAATATTTTAGCATTTAAACCAGCTAGGTAAGAGAGTAGTTTCTGTTTAATTCGTGATTCAGGCCTTTAACATTCCAACTCACAAAGTTAACTGTCCGTTCATGGAGACATTGATTTGGAGAATAGTTCAGCTATGAATTTCAATGGGTTTGGACTTTCACGGTTCTCAGGTAGACCTTCAATTCTAATATTATTCCTTCTACATCCATCTTTCAGAGCAGCAAGTCTGTCTCCAAGTTTTTTGCATTCGGAATTCGCAGCTGTTGCTTTTCTGTCAATGGTGGATGCCTGGGGCCTCATGTATAATGCCGTGCGTAGAACTCGCACTATAACATGGCGTAAGCACAAAAGTGGGAATGTGTGAACACACAGAAATATCCAGATGCAGGAATCTGTGCGTACGCAAACTTCCACGTTCTTCCACTACATAAATCCAGATCAGCATGAAAAGTAACGCACGTGCACGCGCCTGCTGTCCCACTCCAACTTCTTCCAGAATTACGCCTCTTTGAATATGTAAATCAATATAAATAGCCCTTAAGCTCATCGTTCTGTAAAAAGACAATGGCAAAACCACGAGGAAAAATAGAACAATTTCAGCGAATACCAAGTGGAGGCAAGGAAAAATGTACTATTTGTTGGTTTAAACAGTGGTATAAACAAGAAAAGGAAGCTGATTGAGTGACATAGCATGTCAGAGAAACTTGAAAGCTCAAGTTCACAAAGTCGCGCAGTGCTCGAAATAAAGACGTCACATATCAGAGTCGCCGTGAAAAGGCGAGTCATAGCCCACTGTCCGAGTGTCATATGAAAGCTTATTAGGGTACAAGGAAAAAAAAGGCACAGGGGGCACGAAATGTCAACTTTAATCTCGAAATGTCCACTTTAATCAAGTAGTTTTTGTCATTAAAGTAGAACATTATAAACTTCATCTTAAAATCGTTTACTAGTTTCTCAAATCCCATCGTAACTAAAGTAGTACGTTAAATGCATTGTTTTGTATTTGATCGTCTATGTGCTCTATGTGTGTGAATCACTACTTGCTTCTTAAACCGGCTCTCTTCCTCCGACTGGACACAGAATCCATTACATTCGTGATATTACAGCTCTCTGAATAACTAGAATACTGAGATGTATACGTGATATCATTTTCATGATGATAGGAGTTAAAGCACGTTACTAAACATGGGTTTCACGGCGCAGTGATTGTGTGCAACCTTCGATGAAATTATTTATTGCAGCAGTACTCCTGGGTGGCTCTAGGCAGAGAAAGAATCGGTGGCCCCTTCGCCTACCAATGTCAATATGGTATCTTATGTACGGTGGATGGCCATGTCCGTTGCGGACACTGCATAGCCGCCTCGTGTTCATGACACAACCGTTTAACTTTTGTCGAAATTTGCCGCTGCATTTTTAGCTGTGTCGTTATTTTCTCTTTCTGTTTTATATTCAATATATATTGGTTTGGCCGCCCCTGCAGTCCTTGCTTTTCTTTCTCCAAGTAACCGATTGCCACACAATCAGCTCTGTAATAGATGTTAAGCCATCTGTAAGCTTAGAGCGCCGATTCTTTAAAACGTTTAAGGAACATTGAAATATCTTCGTAGTACATGTTTAATTATTCTATCCTTCACGCCAGTCCCAGTGAAGAATATGGATTATTTAAATGAAGTTAAAGTTTTACTAGTATAATAAACATATTTTGCTGCATTTCATCTTAAAAATGATATCGTCATCATATGTATATACACGCTTTATAAAGTGGCTCAGGTTGTGCAATATTATAACTGTAGTGCAAGGTTACAGTGAAGTAATTGTACTTATAAGTACAAACAGTTCTACAAGGAGCAACTGATTGAGCGCGTTTATAGTTCTTGGGATAAAACTGTTTCTGAACCGCGAGGTCCGTAGAAACGTTTTGCCTTGGCTGAGGTAGCGTGTGCTTGAGTCTGTATCCCGATAATTCTCTTTCCGATCAGCTGCTGCTGTGATTCCCCACTCAGATACAGTGATATAAATACTCCGAGTTGTGCAGTGAGAGTAATATGGAAAAAGATGATCCGCTGTGGCAACCCTAACGGGAGCAGCTGAAAGAAGGAGGTGCAGTGAGAGTAACAACGCTAAAGCAGTTATGGTATTTGGATTACTATGGCTATTCCCTGGACCATTATATTGTTACAAGTTAATTACAATCAGATGCATTACACTAATAAACAATATGCGGTTAGTTTCAGTGTATTTATAAAGCCGCGTCAGGAATATAAGGAGTAACCACACAAGAACAGTAGCATTGCTTTGACGCTGGGTGCCGCCAGTCTGCAAAACCGAGCAGAGAACTTGCGTAAGACAAGATATGAGGTACCGTAGAAAAGTGCATGGCTTTATGCCAAGTGTAGGTTTTATACATCGCGATTTGAGCGTGGAAAAGTTCTTATGCAACATTTCTGTGCGTACGCACCGTTTATACATGAGGCCCCAGGTCGTCTTATGGATGGCTTTCTGCTGGAAGTAAGTGTTTCTGATGGTAAGGCTGTTGATGCTGCAGAATATCAGTAGGCATTCCCTATTGTCATTCGTCCTGTGTGCCAATCCAGAAGGTCCAACAACATTCTCCATACCTTGCCTGCTGTTGTCAGTCTGCGCATTCCTGTCACCCATTAATAGTTTCACATTATGCTTGGGAATATTGTTGAACGTGTTCTGCAGCTGCTCATAGATTTCATGTTTTTCAACATCATTTGCCTCTTCAATAGGTGCATACAAATCAAGAGCTTTGCCTTCTGCCTCCACTCCTTATTCATCACTACAGATCAGTGTAGCTACCACATAACTTTACTTACTCCCCCATTTTGTCTGTTGATGTCACAATCACTTTTCCCCTAACTTGTGCACAAAACCCTGAGTTACTTAAACACCTCCTCTTGAGGCAGTAAGTCATCTCCCAGTCTGAGAGGACAGTACAGATTTTTCCTATTAAGGACCATGGTTTCAGATTTGAATGTGCTAGTCCTCATCCTTGCCCCTTCACACTCGGTCATAAACTGTTCCAAAGAGTGTTGGAGTTCCCAGCCCGATAAAGCCAACAGGACCACATCATCTGTTTAAAAAAAAAAAAAAAAAAAAAAAGCGATGTGATTCCAAGGCCTCCGAACTGGACCCCCTACAGCACTTTAATATCTTGTCCATGTAAGTCACAAAAAAGACAGGAGACAAAGTACAGCCCTGGCAGAGTCTCACACCCACTGGGAACTTTGCTGATGTTTTTCCAGGTTTTTCGGACACAGCTCTCACTGTGATTATTTGGGGATAAAATAGTCCTGAAATCCTGTTCTCTCCCAGAACCCTCCGCAGAATCACACAAGGAACATTTGCTTTGTGTACTGACAGAAGGAGTATGACCATGTAGACCGATTGGGCATATTTCCATGCCCTCTGCATAATCCTTATGAGAGTAAAGAGCTGGTCCACCATTCTATGGCCAGGATGGAATCCACATTGGTCCTTGTGGATCTGAGGTTACACAACTGGGCAGAGTCTCCTTACTATAACCCTGACATGCTTTTCCAGGGAGGCTGAGGAGTGTGATTTCCCCCAATAACTGGAGCAAACCACTCTGTTTTCCTTTTTGAAAATTGGGACCACCACCCCGGTCTGCCACTCCGGAGGCACTGCACCCAATGGTCCTGCAACACTTAAAAGGCATGTCTGCCATTATACCCCAACAATGTCCAGAGTCTTCAGTATTTTTGGGTGGATCTCATCAACCCTGGGACCTTGCCACTGTGGAGTTGCTTAATTATTTCAGTGACTTCCCTCACTGAAATGGGCATTGATAACCCATCATCTTCTGACTCTGCCTCCTCCACAGACAGTGTGTCCAGCGGATTCAGGAGCTCCTTAAAGTGTTTCTTCCACTGCCAGACAACATCATCAGTCTGGATCAGTCTTCTCCACCCTTGTTGAGAATAGCCTAGGCAAATCCCTGCCTTCTCCTTCTGAGTTGCCTTATAGTTTGCTAAAACCTCTTTGAACCTGATCATAAGTCCCTTTCTATGGTATCTTTAAACTTTTCCCACACCTGGGTTTTTGCTTGCCAGACCATCAAGGTGGCAGCCTTTTTGGCTTGTCAGTACTTCTCTGTTGCTTCAGGAGTCTAGTATATGTATGTGTGTGTGTGTATATATATATATATGTGTATGTATATGTGTGTGTAATAAGTATCCGGACATACAACAAAGGTTTGAGGCAGCCACCCGTATACTTTCCCTGGCTTCAAAAAAGTTGAAGTGTCAGAGTCCAAAAAGGGAACTGATCCAACTAGGTTGGATGGCAGGATTTTAAGGTAGTTCAAGGGAAGTAATGTCATGGGACCATAATCTGATACAGGCGGAGTTTCTTGTGCGTGGTCTGCAGAGAGAAAAGAGAGAGATTTAGTGCAACCTGCCGCCCCCTGGCATGGAATTAGTATCTTCTGGTCCCTTTGGTTGACTCATTAGTAGTGATGGGAGTAAACTCTTTTTAATTTATTTTTTTCCTCCTACACTCATAGACAAATACTTGTTAGAAACCTCACAAAGAGTGCTCTGGACCTCTGGTTGGGGCAAATATTAACATTCCAATATGACTGTCACCAAAAGTATGCATTTGGAACAGCACAGAAGTGACTCGGGACAAGTGTATGAATGTTCTTGAGTGGCTTATCCAGTGCCTGGTCTTGAGCACTGATTCATCATGTTCAGAGAGACCTTTAAAATAGCATTATATCGATTCTACCCATCCAGCCTGACAGAGTTTCAGATGTTCTGCAAAGGAAAATGGGAGAAGATTAGCAAAGCCAATTGTGGAATCATAAGTAAGAAGGCTTGACTCTGTAGTCACTGCCTACAGTGCTTCAAATAAGTATAGAGAGTAGGATTGAAAGACTTGTGTACATGTGAAATTTCTTTTTTTAATTTCTAATACATTTACAGTGTAAAACAAATTTTTTTCTTTGTAATTGTGTACAATATATAGATTGATTATTTATTAAATTCATTAAATGCATTTCGCAGTGCAGTTATGTGAGAAAATGTGTAAAATGAAGCACAATGAATACTTTCTGAATGTACCGTACGTTTTCTAGTTTTTCATTTGCAGATTTATGATTTTCTTTTTTGTCTTTAAGTGTCGCTCAACATTAGCAGACTATAGTGCAGCAGTATCTACACGAGGGATCATTCATTCCAATAAAGCCAGATGTTCTTCCGGTATTCATGTTGGAATGGGATTTAAGCCCTTTCATAAACCACAGTGGCTTATAATAAATAAAAAGGTATGTACAATTGGTCTGCACAAGTACAGCATATATTGTTTTAGCTTTTCCAGTTTGTTTTTCTTTGTGTTTTTATTGGTTTCGTAGTGACAGCTAAAATGTTAAAGCAGAAGTGTAGAGTAAAACATTATATCCTTGTTCATCTTGAGCATTAGACCAGTTTTCAGGAGAATAGGCCATTCGGCCCAAAAAAGCTTGTCAGTTCTTAAATATTGCTTCGATTAATTTACCTCTGGTCAATGTTAACCCTAAGCTTGCTAACCTTGTTAACTTGGATTACCTGAATCACTTTTTGCTTTTACTTTTGAAAAATGTGTGTCAAGGGTTTATATATTCACTGCAATTCTGTTTATCTTTGTACAGTGATGTTCTTTGATGGCTTAAAGTGCTGTAGCATGTTCACAGGAAAATGAAATTTTAAACTTTACAGATTATGTAATGTGTAAACATAAAGACACACGATCCATTTATGTTAATTACTTTGAAACTGCTTTTTTCTTCCTTAACATAATTGTTGTATTGTTGCCAGTTCACAACAGAAGAGAGGAAAAAAAATCTAATCTGTGTCATTCCTGGAGAATATAAACCTCTGATGGGTCCATGGTCAGTTATAGTATATAATCAGACACTGTCATAACGGTTCTAAAAACTTTGTTCAGTGAGGTTCCTACCCCATCTTGGGTGTTCTAAAGTATACAGTGGCATGCAGAAGTTTTAAATCCCCTTGAAAGTCACCATTTTTTTTGGAGACAAAAGATTTGTACACTCATTTATCCATTCATTATTTTAATAAAAAATGTTATGCTGTAACAATACATTTCCAAAATCAAAATAAACAATTTTCTGTAGAAATTAAGTGAAGAACAAAAACTCAAAATACTGTTTGCATAACGTTTTGGCCAGATGTCAAAGATGCATGTGTGGCCTAAAGCTAACCGTGCCCATGCCTCAAGAAATACCATAGCAACACAGCTGAAATATGGTGGTGGCAACATTGTGCTATGGCGATGCTTTTAATCTGCTGAGACTGGGAATCTTGTCAGAGCTGAAGGGACAAATATTGCATAATATTGCAGGAGAGATTGCTCTGGTCTCCTATGAACCTACGGCTCGGGAGAAGGCTCATCTTTCAACATGACAGTGACCCAAAGCACAATGCCAAAGCGACATTAGAATCGCTCAAAAACCGAAAGATGAATGGTTTGGAATGGTCAAGTCAAAATCCTGATCTTAATCCTATTGAGAATATGTCGCACTGTTTGAAAACTGCTGCCCAGAGGCGCCATCCTACCAACCTAGAGGATCTCTTTAAATTTTGCCAAAAAGAATGGTGGTAAATCACTTCTGAACAATGTGCAAGACTGGTACACCAAATGAATTAAGGCTGCTATTGCAGCAAAAGGGTTCTCAACATAGAATTAATTTATAGGGCTTGAATACTTATGCAAACACTAACTTTTGAGTTTCTTTTTCATCTAAATAACTACAGAAAATGTATTTTGACTTTGGAAATATATTGTTACAAGCATAAGAGCTCACATTACAAATACTGAATGGATAAATGTGTGTACAAATATTTTGTCATGCAGAAAATAATGAGTTTTGAGGGGATTGAATATTTTTGCAAACTAATGTACGTCTGTGATGGGCCTTCAAATCTGTTGATTATACGGCTCCCAGTATCACTGATGTCTTTCCATGGTCAGGAAGAAAAGCTTGGAAGTACAGCATTGGCACCAGGTGCCAGAGCAGGACAGCAAGAAGATAAAGAGAATTAAATAGGGTTAGTAGGAGTTTGTAATTTATTACTTATCTTTTTATAGAAATGTCTAAGAAAGAGATGCTAAGGTTATATTTTCCTTTTTTTTTTTTTTTTGATAATGATTAATCCAGCAGCATTTTAAATTAAGTGAAAGGTTTATGCAGAATGGCTTGTGAATAATGCTTTGCGGTAGTCAATCTAGCTAGAAATAAATGCATTAATTTATTTCTCGGTATCATTCCATATTCAGAAAATTTTCTTAACCTGGATAAACCTGGATTTTAGAGAGTTTTGTAGGTGTGTTTTAAAACATATATACTGGTGTCAAAAATATTTACTGTGTTGCGTGTTGTTTCAGTAAAAATATTTAGGCCAACCAAGTTAAAAACTGACAGAATATTGTTTCGGTCCATATCGTTCCAGTTAAGTAATGTTTGTTTTGTTTTTTTGTATTCAAACTCTGATCGTTACCAATCCATCCACTCCTGCAACTCATTGGGGAAATTAATCAAGGGTACTATTGCCGAAACATTAGCTCTAAAATAGTTACAGCTATACATCATCTGCATAAAGTGAAAATGAATGTTACAATTTGCAGATATGAAGGCATATAACGTGAAAATATTAAAGGCCTGAGTACTTATCCCTGCGGCAGACCATATTTAATTTCTGGATATAATGGAATACTGTCTATACATATTGAAATTGATTTGATAAATATAAACTAAACCAAGCAAACATAGTGCCTGTGAGCCCAACATAATTTTCCAGCCTACGTAATGGAATAGAGGGGCCAGTGGTATTACAGGGTGCTCTTTAATTTTACATCATCATTTACTGGGGGGATTATCTTCATCCAAGGATATTACAATGTTAACAACACAGGTTTGTCCAAATATTTTATATAGAAAATGTACATTTGAAAAAAGATATGCAATTGCTAAGTATATGTGCATGTAGCTTGGTGTTTTTTGTCTCCCCATTAACAGTCTTTTAAATGACATTTGCATTAGGAACTGTGCCTGTCGGTAATAAAAAATTGATAATGTTAAGAATAGATCCTGCCAGAACACTGGTTGAGCCTTTTCATCAGTTCTGTTGGGACTGGGTCTAAGGTATAAGTAATAGCTGTCATTATAGAAAATGAAGTTATGACTTCATTACTGTTATCAGGGTTCAATCAGATTACATTAATAAAATGGTTATGTCTGCAGGGCAAGCTAGATTTGGAGTAACCGGGAGAAGGACATGTTAAAATATGTTAAATAGGATATATTAAATATTCTTGTACTCTGCTAGTAGCACTACAATCATCACTGCTAAAGGAGCTATCTCATTCCATATCAGAGGAACAGCTCGCCTGACGATGGCAAAGCTAAGATCTAGAGTGAGGATAAATTTAAAATGGAAATGATTCAAATCTGGTCAGCCTTGATCACTTTTCAAGTTCAAAAACACTATTTTATGGAGAGTTACAGTGAGTTCAGAAAAAGGTAGGTGGGGGTCTGTAGACTTATAGTAAAAGAGCAAGCAAGTTACAATTAAAGCATGAAGATTTTTATAAGCAATATTACAATTGGCTATTGTTATCCATAGCTCAGGTAAAGAAAGATTGCCTCGGAAGACCTTTTGTGTCTGGTGCATTGCAGTGCCTCGGTTATAGACTCTTGAGGACACGCCCATGACAACCATCGCATGTCCCAGCAATGGCTGCCCAACACCATGGTGAATATCCACAAGTGCTTATAAAAGAATTATTTGTAATCGTGGTATGCAGAAGAAGAGAAAGGGTTTGACAAGGTAGTGTTTATAAAGAAGTGTTGAAATCTGGGATCTTGTATTGTCAATTTACTATTAAAGAAGTTCATAAAATCTGCATTGCAAATATTTGTGAGTATTGTGTATTGCAGTTCAGAATTCCCATGTTATTTTAACAACTGTTCTAAATAATACACAAGGATTATTTCTGTTGTGACCTATTAGTAGTCCTAGCATGTCATAAAGAAAAGGTTTATTTTAAATACCTTTTAACTCTGTACATGCTGTTCAGTAGATATTTCCAGCGGTCCTCATATGCTCAAGTTTTAAGCTTTCTAATTTAAGTGTGTGTGTACTTATTAAACCAGTTTTAGTTTCTATGTGTGTCAGATCCTTGCGTCCTTATCAGATAAAAGTAGCAGACCCCAAGTCCTTGAAAGAGGGACTGAGGCCAATTGAACAGTAAGAGATGCAGACACAGAGATGCAACTTAACAAAAGGGTGCAATTTGTTTTGCAAAAAATGGCTAAAACAGTCCCAAAAAGTGCATGTAGCAGAAAGGTAAAGACAAACACAGTAGCTTTTTAAAATGTACTAAAATTACACAATTATCTCAAGCATCAAAGGAAAAAAAGAAAAAATGATCGTGAAAATTGCACCCACTCAATTAATGTTCCATCTTCTAGCAATTAGCCTAGACACCTATTCCCCTGTCATGCGTTCCGTGCCCCTTTAAGCCACGGAGTTAATCACGCACACTCGCCTGATCACCAGACGGTGGTAGTTCACGCTCACGTACACCTCCAAGCTTGTGTGCAATTGGTTATCTGGTGCCTGATGATAATGGGAATTCATTATTGATGCCTTTTTGTTTTTCTGACCAGTTGTGGATCTTGGCCAATTTTTGATAAGTCATGCAGGCCCCATTTCCATTTGCACTTTCTCGTGGTTTGGAGGTTTCACACTGCCTAAATAATTTAATTTAAGTTTTTTGTTTCTGTAGAATAAATTGTAATTCCTATGGAAGTATTGGTTTATATTATCTCTACATTTTATTAGTTCATTGTTCTGTTCTTTCAGGGTTAATTCATCTCAGGTGTATTCATTTTGCTAACATTTGAACAAAAACGTTAACATGAAAGAAAAAAAATCACTTTGCTGTCCAAATATAAGCTAGAGTATTTTTCAGTTTCTCTTTTACACCTTGCCTGATGAAGGGGCCTTAGCTGCCTCGAAAGCTTGCATTTGTAATCTATTTAGTTAGCCAATAAAAGGTGACATTTCACCCTACTTCAAAGTACAATAAAACTTAGTAGGCTACGTAAAATAACTAAGTGTAATGGGCGAAAAGTAAAAGGCATTAATTTTAAAAGTAATCCCATGATGGTAGAACATATAATACCAAACTTCTCCTTCAATATGCCTGCTGTAAATAAAAAGGGGCACGAATTTAATAAAATGCCATTATCTTCATAACACATCTTAGCTTTGTCATTTTATATCTATTCACGTGTGTAATGATTCCCACTTTTAATGAAGGGTTGTGTTTTAAAGGGTTACTTTTATTTGAAGACTGCAGTCATTTAAGCTATGTTAGAGTAAAATTGAATATACAGTTATTGCGAGCACATGAATTTAAATTATTACCAATTTTGACAGCACTATTGCAGATTTGTTTGTTCAATGTTGAAAGTAGAAGGCTAATTTTTAAAAACCCCATACTGAGTGACAGGAGACAGGACTGCTGCTTGGTTTGAAGAGGTGTGCATGTTTTGTATGCATCTGTATAGTAGTCTAAGGGTTTGAACCCTCTTTTAAAAGAATGAGTGAGCAGGAAAGTGCAGTTGATATGTGTAGAATCAATACTGAGAAGAACGAGTGTTACTACTATTTCACAATTTCAGAATCAATATTTAGTGCGTCACAAAATCAACAAATGCCACAATAAGGTTTGGGGCAGCCACCTGTATATTTCCTGGCTGCAAAATTAAATGAATAATTGTACAGAATTGTACAGGTTTGAGCCGAGAACAGAACTGATTTGCTTGTCACAAAGAAGTCCGCTTTATGGGAGAGCGGAGGAAGTGATGTCATCAGTAGAGTTGAAACTAGAAGTAGTGTCATTGGGCCAGGACTGGAAGTGATGTCATTGTTCCCAGGGACCGGAAGCGATGTTATCCGTGACAGGCAGAATTTCTCATAACTGGTCTGCAGAGAAATGAGAGAGAGAGTTGGTGCACTCTGCCACCCCCTGGTCTGGCATGGAATTACTCTCATTCAGGCCCTTTAGCTGTCTCCTATGCACGCTTGTGTGACAAGAGATAAATCTGTTTTTGACAACACTAATATATGGGTAATTAAAGTCACCCATACTCCCCCTCTAAACTATCTTTTTTGATATTATTAAAGTTGTTTGCATACACGAGATTTATAACACCAGTTTCAACATTCTCGGGTCACTATCCCCTGTAATTTCTAGTCAATTGCAAAAATCCACTCTGAGATAGTGAGTTAGTGAGCCGTACAAGCGTTTAAACTGACCAAGGCATGCCCTCACTCTCCTGGCTTGTGTTGTACAAAGGGCAGGAAGTGGGCTGGTATGCTGCACTGGCAGTTTCCTGTTTGTACTTTGTGAACCACAGAGTAGTGGCATATGGTGGTTTGACCTTGAAGCGTCACCGTGATTCTCTGCAGTATCGCATGTATTTTACCGCGAAGCCCCTCCCCGTTCCTTCCAGTTTATGCATTTAAGAGTATGTGATGTTCCAATGTGGCTGGAATTTGTAGCCATTTTTTGCACCATTACAAGGCGTAAGAAGAAGCCAATAGAATAGGAGAGAGACTGCTTTTATCCAAAGAAGCCACTTACTAATCCGTTGTGCCTAACTTTTCTTTGCCCACTGCACATCTCATTTTCTATGCAACCTGATACCTTGTCTCTTTTTCCTGTGCAGAACAGCTGCCCTTTTTTACTCTCCGCCATCCCCATTTTTCTGTGTGATTTACAGCAACAGCTTGGTCAGTGGCGCAGTTCTGCTCAAGTCCATTCATTTTCATGAACTTCATGTCCCTTTTTTCTCAATGTTCACAGCTGAAACAAAAAGTGATACATTGCCTAAGAATATCCTTCTTGTTATAGCTTTTTTTATTAAAAATCATTGAGAAATAAGTGTCAAGATAATTTTTCCCATATAATGACACCATATTTCAATCAAATCCATCAAGGCATTTTTGAGATTTTAGTTTTTTGATATTTTGTTTTTCTTTTGTGTCTGGAGGTTTATACATTGATATATCAAAATGTCCTTTCTTAGCAGATAACTACTGCTAAATACCTTCCTGACAAATCTTGGCTTTTTAATCAAATGTGAAATAGTGTTTTTGTTGATGATTGAGTAAGTGAATGAGTCCGTCAACTTTCCACTAAATAGGTATAAATTGGTATCGTCGTACTACTGTCCATTTCTTTTAGTTAAGTTATAAGTTATAAACCTGACCTGTCCTAAACTCCTTTCACCTCCCTATTCTAAACAATCCTCAACTAACCAAGTTATTTGCCTCCCTAATACATAGTTCCTCTCTGGTTCAAATGTAACACCAGTATAAAAGCAAAAGGAGATCCAAAATGGAGCAATGTCTCCCCAGAAGGCATTTGTGTGTCCAAATTTTGCTGGGATCAAAAATGGATGTGTATAGTTAATACCTTTTTAAAGAGAGCTATTACTAATTTTTCGTTATCATAATATATATTTTATTCTGTTTCAGTATCGTGAAAACTGTCTTGCTGCAAAATCTCTCTTTGTCAATTTCTGTTTATCACCGACGTGTCTTCAGACTCAACTTTTGCCTTATCTGGCCTTATTGACCAACCCAATGAGAAATCAAGGTAAGCAGAAAATGAATTTCTTAACCAATAGTAATTGTGTTTTTAAGACTTCAAGTGTTTTCTCCTAAAGTCTTAATGGGAAAATGTACTGTATACTTAATTTTTGTAGCTATTTTTGATAGTTGATATATCAAAGCATTTTTATTTTTCTTCAGTACTCTTAAATCCATGCATTTTCAAAAGGAGCTTTTTACAGGAAACAGAATGATGTGAGATTATACAAACTTATAAGTACAAAGTCAAAGTGGCATTTAAAATCCTGGTGTTCATGACGACAAGTTTGGTCAGTAAATGTTATAAACAGGCTAAGAAGATAGAGTATCCCATTTGGAATATACAGATTTTATTTTTTTTTTTTTTTATTAAACTTAATGATTCGTTTTTAAGCCATTCACTTAGGTTTGGGTAATCATTAGTTATTTGCTGAATGTCTCCAAACTTTGTGAATCATACAAGTGATATTTTAATCGGTGTAATCATAGGTGATACAAGAAGAATTGGGACTTTTTTTGTACACAACAATAATCATCTAATACTTAAATTTGTCTATAGGTAATTATCAAATTGGGGGACAAACCAAAAGAAGTGTAACCAATTATCTTATAAATAGTGTTAAGTCTCCTTGGAAAAAGGTGTTGGGTATATATATATGGTATATACACATTTGCCCTATGAAATTGTGTGGCAAAGATAAGCGTGGTTTTTAAATTAAAAATATACTTGAGGGCTTCGCTCGCCAACCCCCCCCCCCCCCCACCACCACCATACTTCTTGCCAGCAACTTTGTGTCTCTGTCATGTATATGGATTTCACTTTCACCAAACAACAAATTTTTTAATTCTCGCGGATAGGCCTCTTCATTGGGAAGAAACACTATTTTTCCCTAATGAGAACACAAATTAGATGATCTACAAGTCTCCAACTTAAAGTTTAAAGCCAAACAATATCTACATACTTCTGTCATATCACCTATGTCCATATATTCAATCTGTTTTCGCTTTTACCTTTTCATCAATATCGCATTGAATTTTGATTCTGTTATTGGAATTATATTGTGACAACACAACGTATAACTGCACATGAGTGAATATCGTTTTTCTCTCTACAAGTCTGAAAAAGCATTCACACGAATGAGAAATGATTGAACCATATGCGTGGTTATGTGGGAAGAACTTTTCCAAATCTCTTTGCATAAGCTGTTGTCTCGCAGGGCTTGAAATTTTCTCTCGTGGGATTTCACTTTCACCAAACAACAAATCTTTTAATTTTCATTGATACGCCTCTTCATTGGGAAGAAACACTTTTTCTTTTTTTTTCTTTTTTTTTTTTTTTCTTTTTTTCTCACGGGACGTGAAAGTGTCTCTCCAAGAAAATCAGATATATCTTGTTCATGTTGGTGTTTTTGTAAGGCTATAATGGGGCACTGCACACAAAATGAAAGCTACCGCTTTTGCCATTGGGCCCCAGCTTTGAACATTGCTCCTGCTGAGGAGTTTGGAGTGATCAGAATAACTGATTGTATAATATAGCTGGCCTTGAATATTTGTGTCTTTTCAATTTGCAGGTTAATTTTACGATGTGGAATGATTAGTATTTTACATAGGCATCCTCTAAAGCAGGCATGTCAAACTCACTACCATTGGTGGGCCACTTCGACTGCCATACGTGTGTCAGCGGGCCGCACTGTAACAAATACTATTATACTATTATACAAAGTTACTGTAGCTTTCTTTCCAATACTGAAAACTTTAAAAAATGTAACACTTAAAGTTTAAAGAAAAGCAATTTATTTCCATACAATCTCTGTACAACAGCGTACAATTAGAGTCTTAGCCTCTTAGCTAGGACCTTATATTATTATATTATATTCATTGCTTATATAGGAGTCTTACAGTGTGAGATTTATTTTTTTTGTCCCGACACTTGGCATTTCTTGTTAGTAACCAGTTTACCAATATCAGGCTTGAAATCTTGTGCAGCTGCAGCTTTTATGAGGGATGAAAAGTGCTTGACAGTAATTCTTGAGCGATGTGGGATTTTGGTAGCTTTCATTAACGAAAACAATAGCTCACAAAGGTAAGTGCTTCCAAACATAGACAGTACTCTCGATGCCAACTTACGGATCTGTACATACAAGGGTGGCAGTTAAGCATACAAGCCTGGCACACCAACTTCATTGTATTTTGCCATCAGAATAGAATCTGACTGCAGTTCAATCAATTCAATTTGGATATTGCCAGGCACATTCTCAACATTGTAAGAGTATGGTGATGTAAACAGCACAAAGTCCTGTTCGTGTGAACTGAAATCGCATAAACGCTCACTGAATTCATTGCTCAGTAATACAAGTTGGAAAACAAATCCTCCAAAAATCAAATTTTACTTTACTAAGTTTACTTCAAAGTTTATATTGTAAAATAAGTCGATATGCAAAAAGCCCCCTGACCTACACTAATTATACAAATTCAAAATCACAAAAATCAGTTAATAAACAACTCACCAACTTCTTGCGTCCACTTCAGATCTCCAGCTGTAGTCTGCACTAACTGTTCGTTACAATACTAGCACAAAATTACAGAAAACTAGAGCAAAAAAACATGAAAATATGCGAGCTATTACTACTCGTGATGGTCAGTTCTGCCCAGTGGCCAGTCTCAGCAGCCCAGCCAGTAGTGTAGCCCAGTGGTCTGCAACCCGTTTGACACCAAGGACCGCTTTACTAGAAGCAAATTTTTCCAGGGACCGGTGGGTTGTTGGAGGTTGAAATTTATGGGGTGATTATGGGCGGATTCGTAGGGCAGTTTTAAACACAATTTACATTACATTTCTATTATTATTAAGTTATAATTTAGTAATAGAAATTATACAGCTTACCATAATGCAGAATCAGTGAGAGCCCTGAGCTTGTTTTCCTGCAACCAGACGATCCCATCTGGGGAGGATGGAAGACAGTGACACGCGAAGTGTGTTGCTTATATTCAGCCTACTCCGTAATCTCGTTTTGGTTGCTGTCACTGCAGAAAACGTGCATCACAAAGATAGGATGTTGGAAATGGAAGCAGCTTCAATAGCTTCTTTCACGTTATTTTATTCTTCTCCTGTCTACAAGTTATGCTGACGAGAATTTTTCTCAGCATTTTCTTGCGAAAATACATTTTTAGGGTGCGAATAATGCCCAAATCCAATGGCTGAAGCACTGCCGTGCAATTGGTTGGGAGAAATTCAATGTGAACATTAAGTGCATAAGCATGTTATGGTCAGCACAGTTATCAATCAGAAGCCAAATCACCCTTTTCTTCTTCTTCATATTGTGAGGTTTCTGAAGTCTTTTGGGATCTGGGATCCCCCCCCACCCAACAAGAATGACACGGCAAAGTGCGTCCCGAAACGCTATTGCCGCGTGTGAGATTGTTTGTCTGGGTCCCAAGAGAGTTTAAAAACCTCATATATTCTTGCATGAGTGCCGCATTAATAGGAATGTTTCTTGAACAAGCGTCACTGCAACTACATAAAAACAGCTTTTTCAGTGTCTTCAAATGCAGCAGTTCGCATACGTTTGCAACCCGAGATTTTTCTTCTTTTTTGCATATAACAAGTATGCCGTTTCTATAGAAGGGTGATAATGAGTTAAATTCTAATGGATGTTTTTCAAATGTTGACGAGCAATAAGGAAAAGGTATCACTTAAAACCACACAAAACAAAAACAGCAAAAAAACAGTACAAGGAATGTTCGAAGAAAGAACATTTTTTTATAGTGTTTCTGTTTGGGGATCGTTGTGCAGATGTTCACAACTGAGCTGTGACCACAGAACTAACTGCTCTGTGGATGATTCATTCAAGCATTTCAAAGTCACTTCGTTGTAATGAAAGTATCTGCTGCTGAATGTACTTAGTAGTAACAAGATTTCTGTGGACTTGTGTCATATGGGGAAACTGTCAGAAACATAAAAATACTTCGTTGTAATACTCTCTCACCGCGGTCTCTCTCCTTTTTCTGTGCTGCTGCAAAGCCCCGCCCGCCTACCGTTCTGAAAAGTGTCCTCAGTGAAGGGGGCAGCCTTTTTGCTGTAGCCCTTCACTAAATGAGTCTCCGTTGCTGGCAGTTCTCTCGGGCCGTGGACCGCTGCCTAGCACTTCAGTTGCGACTTCGCGGCTGCAACTATACTAGCAGATGAAGTTTCCGGTACCGTAATGCCATGGGAAAACGTGCTTTTGTCAGAAGGTAGAAGTAAGAAAAGTCAATAAGTAACGCCGAAGATGCAGAATGATTCAATCACAAACGACAGTAATCGTTTTGTACAAGTTTAGTGCTAACTACGATCTGTCATGTGAGCCGCACAGATGTCTGTTGAGGGCCGCATGCAGCCCGGGGGCCGCGTGTTTGACATGCCTGCTCTAATGAGCTTGGAACAGAGCCATTATTTTCACATTGATGCCTATGGTGTGTTTTGTGCTTACCTAATATTATCAAGTATCACTAATAAAACTTTGGATAAATATGTTTTACATAGATTCATGTACTAGGGAGGAAAAAAGCATCAATGTTTGCATAATGGCCGCAAAATCACTTCAGCTCAAAGGATTCTCTGCGAATCTACCAACATCAATAATGCTTTTCCATAAAACAATGCCAGCATTGTGTTGAAACTCGCCAAATGCAAAGATAAGCCAACTGATAGAAATCGTAGTCAGGCATTTTAATGCGGTGAGTAGAACTTTGTTTTTTCTTGGTAGAAATTCCCCCAAGCAATTACATAGAGTAAAAGACAAGCAGGAGTTAAGTTACAACCTTAAATAATGTAGTATTGATAATTTTAATAAAATAATAAGTACAAAACGTACAAGTGAATATTGGCAACCTTATAAATGCTGATGTGTAATTTCATGCGTCACACAGACTTGTAGTTACTTTAATTGTAGGTCATCATTTTCTAGTTTTCTTCAGGACAGACCTCAGCCTGTCTAAATATGGAGGCTGAGCTGTGCTCTTAAGTGTGCTGTCCTTTTAATGGTGATGGTGAGAGAGGGAAGGGTAAAGCAACCAAACTTATAATTCTCTGTTCAAATTCTACGGCCAATAGGGTGTTATGGTACAGAATGGCTTCTGATTCAAAACCAAGCAGCCAACTTTAGACCAATAGAATTCTGATGCCACACATTCCCCAGTTACTAGCTTATTTTAGACACATGGCCCCAAAAACCTTTTGTTTATTGAAGCTTGCCAGCTAGGAAGCATTCTTGTGTTGCAGGGAATCACTTGCTAAACTTGTTTTAAGCTCTGCCATAAAATTCTTAAGTCAGTCCTAAAGACTGGGGGGAGGGTTCTTTAAGCATCAAAGAATTACCGTTTTCTTGAATAAAACACTAATATTACATTTGCTTTGTCTGACTTAAAAATAGACATACAAAATATTTATAAATGTATGTATAAAATTTCACACCACATCAACCTTGTAATATAGGACTTAAACTAAACTCGTTCAAAGCGCGATGTATAAAACCTAAACTTGCCGTAAAGCCACGCACATTTCCACAGTAGCTTATACCCTGACGTACGCAAGTTCTACCCTCGGTTTTGCAGACTGGCGACACCCAGCGTCAAAGCAGTGCTACTGTTCCAGTGTGGTTTCCCTTTCTTTTTAGATCCACATCCCTGACGCAGCTTGATAAATACACTGAAATTAACCACATATTGTTTTAGTTTAATGCATCCGATTGTAATTAACCTGTAACAATATAATGGTGCACAGAATGGTCAAACTAATTCTAAATACAATAGCGGCTTTAGCATTGTTACTCTCACTGCACCTCCTTCTTCTTTCAGCTGCTCCCGTTAGGGGTTGCCACAGCGGATCATCCTTTTCCATATTACTCTCACTGCACCACTCAGAGTATTTATATGACTGTATCTGAGTGGGGAATCACAGCTGTACAGCAGCTGATCGGAAAGAGAATTATCGGTATACAGCATCAAGCACACGCTGCCTCAGCCATGCTGTCTATTGAACTGCTCTCATACGGCAAACACTTCAGAGCCTTTCCTGTACGGACCTCGCGGTTCAGAAACAGTTTCATCCCAAGAACTATAAATGCACTCAATCGGTCCAAGTGCTCTTTGTAGAATTGTTTGTACTTATAATTACAATTACCTCACTATAAACTTGCGATAGTTATTATATTGCACAACCTGAGTCACTTTATAAAGCGCGTATTTACATATGATGACAATATCATTTTTACGATTAAATGAAGCAAAATGTTTATTATACCGATAAAACTTTTAACTTAATTTAAATAATCTATATTGTTAATAAATAAACATGTGAGGACACGGTGTCTCAGCGCTAGCAAGATGCTGGCACTCTGTTCATGGATTGTTCCTGCCTCGCGCTGTATTCTTGCTGGGACTAGCGTGACACTGGATGGATATAATAATTTAACATGTACTACAAAGATATTTCAATGTTCCTTAAAAGTTTTGAAGAATCTGCATTCTAAGCTTACAGATGGCTTAACGTCTATTACAGAGCTGATTGTGTGGCGATTGGGTATTTGGAGAAAGAAAACTAAGGACTGGAATTGGGGGTTAGTAAGTTTGAAAGAGACAGTACTGCTGCAATAAATTATTTCATCGAAGTTCGCGCATGGTGCAGCAAGCATCTTGTGTAAGGCATGAACAATCACTGCGCCACTGTGTTCCCATGTTTAATAACATGCATTAACTCATATCATCATGAAAATTATATCAAGTATACATCTCAGTATTTTAATACTGTAATATCACGAATGTAATGGATTCTGTGTCCTGTCGGAGGAAGAGAGCCCGTTTAAGAATCATGTAGTGATTCACACACAGAGCACATAAAAGATCAAATATAAAACAAAGCATTTAACGTTCTACTTTAGTTACTATGGGATTTGAGAAACTAGTAAATGAAACAATTTTAAGATGAAGTTTATGATGATCTAATTTAATGACCAAAAAAACTACGTGTTTAAAGTGGAAATTTTGAGATTAAAGTTGACATTTCGTGCTTTTTTTCCCCCCCACTGTGTGCCTATTTTTTTATTTTTTTTTCTCTGTACCCTAATAAACTTTCATATGACACTCAAGACGGTGGGCTACGAATCGCCTTTTCACGGCGACTTTGATATCTGACAACTTTTTTTTTTTTTTATTTCGGGCACTATGCGACTTTGAAGTTGAGCTTTCAAGTTTCTCCAACACTCTGTCACTCGTCACTCGATCAACTTCCTTTTGTTTTTTTTATACCACTGTTTAAACCAACAAATAGTACGTTTTTCCTTGCCTCTACTTGGTATTAACTGAAATTCTATTTTCCCCCGTGCTTTTGCCATTGCCTTTTCACAGAATGCTGAGCTTAAGGGCTATTTATATTGATTTGCATATTCAAAGAGGCGTAATTATGGGAGGAGTGTGGGAGTGGCAGCAGGCGCATGAACATGTGTTACTTTTCACGCTGACTGGGATTTATGTAGCGGAAAAACGTGGAAGTTGGCGAACGTATAGATTAATGCATCTGGATTTTTTTGTGCGTACGAATATTTCCACTTTTGTCCGTACGTCATGTTATAGTGTGAATTCTTCACATAGCGTTATGCATGATGCCCCAGGACTGAATCTGCCCACCCCTGGTGTATGACAACCCAGTTTCATCTCAGTGACTAGTATACTTCAGTTAGCTTTTGGACAGTGAATACTTTAACAATTATATTCATTATTGATAAGATGAAGTACTTATTGTTTGTGTGTTATTAGTTTTAGCAGATTTTATTTGTCATTTATTATGACTTGGCTGAGGATCAGACCACATTTTATGAGCAACTAGCAAAATACCCGCGCTTCGCAGCAGAGAAGTAGTGTGTTAAAGAAGCAATGAAAAAGAAAAGGAAACATTTTGAAAATAACGTAACATGATTGTCAATGTAATTGGTTTTGTCACTGTTGTGAGTGATGAGTGTATAATATTATAATATTTTGCTCTCCATAAAAATATATCCTGTCTAAATTATACAAGTTAGAAATAAAGTAAACGTTAAAAGAACAAACATTCAAATTTCTTTACTCTTATGTAATTTTATATAAAAAATAAACTTAGATTTTAAATATCCCAAAAGATTTTGCTCTCCATAAAAATATATCCTGTCAAAATTATACAAATTCAAATATGAACATGCTGCATAACAAAACCTGGAAATATAAATAAAATGTGTTCCTTTCAGCAATAACAAATCAAATCATTCAGTTGTCTTTGCT